>JAYKKM010000428.1:3990000-4590000 GCA_035772405.1 Chrysogorgia sp. JL179-B06
CTGCAGCGCGCTTGGTCACACGTACACGAAAATTTGATTCGATAACTCCTATTCTGAAGCAACTTCACTGGCTACCTGTAAAAGAACGGATCTCCTATAAAATACTTTTGCTGACTTTCAAAGCTCTAAACGGCATGGCTCCTCGATACATTTCTGACCTTTTGGATACATTATTATGTATACCTGTGAGGACTTTACGTTCTTTGAATAAGAACTTCCTAAAAGTACCACGCCATCGCTTAAAAACGTATGGAAGCCGTGCGTTTAAAATCACAGCTCCTATTCTTTGGAACTCGCTTCCTGTGGATATAAGACAGTTAGCCTCACTCTCACATTTTAAGACTAATGTGAAAACATTTCTTTTTAAGCAAGCTTTTACATGAACTTTAGTTGAACTTTTAGTTGAACCTTTAGATGAACTTTAGTCTAGTTGATTTTATTATTAATTTTTATTTATAGTCATTAAGTTACTTTCTAGATTTGAAGCGCTTTGGACTATACGAAATAGCGCTATATAAATTGTACTATTATTATTATTATTATTATTATTATTATTAATGTCAAATATGCAGAAAATAGGCGTTAACATTCAGAAAATAGGCGTCGTTTTATATGAGACATGTGTACAATTATGACAGAAAATTTTCAGCTTACCTAAATATGCAGTTACATACTTACCTAAATATGCAGTTACATACTTACCTAAATATGCAGTTACATACTTACCTAAATATGCAGTTACATACTTACCTAACTAGAAATACGTTATACGCAACACCCCTCGCCCACTTACTGTTTGAAACTTTTATAGCGTACGGTAGTTGCTAATTTACTGCTGTAATACAGTACTGTAGTTCTTTTACTTGAATTAGGTAATAGTCCATTTTTTGCAAAACTGAACAGATTTGCAGTAGACAATATCTCTGACAGCTTTGTGTTGTTTGAATTTAATTCTTTCATAGGACATCAAACTAAATAGCGCAAACTTTTTAAATTTTTGTGTGCAGTACCTGCACTGAACAGAATAGTGGGGAAGTTTACTGCTGTTTCTACCATCAATCACTAATAAAGAAATTACAGTAATGTCGCACACTATTGATGATTCATCAAAGCCGGCATCAGAGAGCATCTAAGTAAAATTATTCTGAGTCCCGGACAGGAATCGAACCTGTAACCTTCTGATTGTTGGTGACTCTAACCATTGAGCCATCAAGACTCATATGGAGAGAGGTTACAATGATGTACTGGTTCAATTGATATATATGTACTGCCTATGCGGCAGTTACTATTACTGTATCAGTAATGCTTGGATGGATATGTTAATTTCTTGGAGTAACGCTTGGGTGAATATATACACTGCTGTAGTGAATATGGTATATATCAATCAAATCAGTACATAATTGTAACCTTCACTTTCCATCTCAATGGTTAGAGTGTCTCTGAGCAGCAATTGAAGGTTACAGGTTTGATTCTTGTCCAGAACTCAGAATAATTTTCTGAGGATTAAGGAGCTTGACAATCATCCATGTATCATCTGCATGTGTCTACTCCAACATACAACGACAGCAGTGTATATATTAACTGATTAATACATCCAGGCATTACTAGTATTATATGACTGCCACATAGGCATTGGGCAGTACATATATTTATTATATGACTATTTTCGCGAGCGGTCCGGAACGTGAAATCCGGCAATTTGATTGGTTCCTGAGCGGTCGGGAATCTGCCGTTCAGGACCGCTGACAGTTGCTGACAGTGAAAATTTTATAAAAAAAATGAAAGTCATGTCATTATACGCAACAAGATGGATAATAATTTCAGAACTGCACTGTTATTTTCAGGGAGTTATTTTAACTCCAAAATTCGGGTCCAAAAAAAGGTTCAAAATAATCCGTTTTGGTGGAGTTAAAATTAACTCCCGTTTTTGGAGTTAAAAACCAACCCGTGTTTCGGAGTTAAAAATTAACTCGCGTCCCTGGGGTCTGGGATGAAATTTCACTTTCGGAAGACCAACGTGTGATTTGTACGCGACCGCTCGGGCTTGCTTAACTTAAACTTAACTTAATTAACCTAGGTTGCGCGACTAATCCGCTACGCCACCCGATTACTCTATAACTTCTAGTAATATTTATCGTATATAATGAATTATCAAAAGCACTTACGAATCTGATTTTCGTTTTCAAATTTTTGACCTACTTTTTTATATCTTGTATAAATTTTAAACAATCTAATTTCGAAGATTGTCTTGAGCATGCAGACTGCAGTATTACAAGTTAAGAACAGAACAAAACTTTTCTCAACTAGACATAAAATATATGTTTAATAACTTGGACAGTACTCGACGATTCACAAAGAAAGTAAAAAAGCCAATAAGTACGGCATTCAGACTTAAAAGCGGCGGCTGTAGTCGACAGGAGCGTGAACGTAAACCTTAGGCCAAACATTCTTGTTGTCAGGTTTCTTTAAAAACAAATGGGTTCTTGAAGCATAGTCCTTGTCCCTGATCGCCGACAAAGTCTTCGAACCGAAGGATACTTCAAATCCAACTACAGTTACAGTAGTCTACAGATAACCTGAATATCTTTCCGTGTTTAATGGCTTTTCCCTGTCGCTGCATCGTATATGTCCGAATTGAAATAATGTAAGAAACTATAGCATTTTGACTCGTCTGGGACTATTTTTTTAACAAATCTTCTCAGACAACGATATCCCAAAAGGGAGTATATTTTTTAAGTGTTTAAAATAAAAAAATAACTCCACTATTGTGAGTTATTTTAACTCCCAATAGTGGAGTTACTTTTTAACTCCACCTAAATGGGGTAACAGGGGAGTTATTTTAACTCCTTGAAAATAACAGTGCAGTGTTTGTTCAAAACAAACATTTATACTGCACCCGCTGATTTTGTGCAGAATATGACTTGTTTTGATGGTCTGGTATTGCAGTAATTATATCTTTTGTCGCTGTCGCTCAACTTTTATGTCTTTTATCCGTAGTCTTTCGACCTTTTGCTGCTGGTTTCAACTCGATTTTGTCTTGCCGCCTTCCTCTTCCGCTCCTCTTTTTGTTTTGTTTGCTTGTATTGGTTGTTTATCCATAGCAATGAATTGTTTTCAAACTCACTTTTTCAAAGTTTTTCACTATTTACCAGGCCAAATTTTCCGAAGCCGCGCATTTGGAGGGCGGTTGACGGTTGATGCATAACCAGTTTGCCGCCAATCTCGTTCCCAGAGCCTTCGCCGCGCCACGCAAACGGAGGCTCTGGGATAATCCATCACCGGAAGTGTTTTGATTGGTTAACTAAAGATTGCCTTTAATATCTGCTATAATGATGGCGGCGGTTAGGTCGCTTCTGACGGTCTCTCTGTTTGCTTGGCTTTCATATGCTCAAAGGCACCTAAATGGCAACATTACGTCAATAATACTTCTAATACTTCTAAGACGTCTGAAGTTGAAATAAGCCCGGAGCTAATACATTATTCTGACAAGCAAGATAAGCACCTTTTGGTGTTTTACTCGAGATAAGAAACTAAGGAAACTTCTACCTTTCGCTTCATGGTTGTGGATTAAATCTGGAAGTCCAACGCAGACAGGAATATGCTACTCTGAGCATTCTGTTGGCAGGAGACGTCTGTACCAACCCGAGTCGAGAGCGGAGAGCCTAATACTTTGTTGTTAAACTGCTTAGTCTCAAACGCTCGAAGCCTCAAGAGCCTGCATAAATCAAACGGCAATCAGCTTCCTAATTATGTTTGCAATCTAGATCGATTTCAAGAATTCGTTTACACTGAGAACGTCGATATTGCTTGCGTAACTGAGACGTGGTTACACAAGGATATACAAAATTTTGAGATATTACCCAATGATTATTCAATCATTAGATAGGATAGAGATTCACGTGCTGGGGGAGTGTTGTTAGCAATAAAAACAACATCTTTTAAGTCAGTCCACGAGATCAATCTTGACACTGAGATCGAAGCTTGTTTTGCCGCAATAAGTAATAACAAGCCGCTCGAACTTAAAACTGCTTGTATGTTGTTGCTACAGACCTCCAAGCTCTCACAGAACCTGGTTGGATTTATTTGACTTACTTCTTGCCCAAATATCTGAACGTTACCAAAATATTATAATTTGCGGTGATTTCAACTTCGCACAAATCCATTGGGAATTACCTGAGAGAACAAAAGGTACAGAAGAAGTCCACTTCACTGAACTTGTTCTGACCTCGCGGCCTTGTTAGTTTAGGTCTAAAATTAGCCTTTGTTTGTTCCCGCCATTTCCTCAATCTGGCGGATTTCATTGGTTCTCCAATCAAGCCAGGGGGGCTTTTATCTTGTCAATTTCATTCTGTTGTTGAGTGTGCTAGGCCGAAGTCAACCAAAAGTCAATAAATAGTTATAAAACCTTTTGTGTTTATATTCGTTATCCCCAGTGGCCTGAAGGATCAGAACAGTAGAAAGAGGTACGCTTTTCGCGTAAAATACGGCCAGCAATCGTGTTGACGTTATCGAAGAAGATCTCGTACTTGTAGTATGGATGGTATCGCTATAAATGAAGATCTACCCGTAACCGAAGCTGAAATTAACAAAGAAACGCAAGATGAACCTCGTCCCGACGGACCCAAGTTAGGGGAAGAAGTAAATACTGCTCGACCATGCGAGAACACTGGCAATGTCAATGTACGGGGACAAGACATTACTCAGACATCAAGATCGGTCGAAGAGTTAAACCGGGAAAGAGACGAGATTGAGAGTCTTACAACGGATAAATAACTGTCAACTAGACCCAAAAGGAACGCTAAGCCTTCTGCTAAATCTATCGAGAATCGAATACAGTCTGACAGAATTAAACTGGAGAAACTATGGGAGAAAGTTTCAATGCCATATCGAAGCTTCAACAGTCGCCAGACTCTCTCGAAGAACTCCGTTCAGGGTCAGCGAAGGTACGTTCAAATTTTCACGATTATCAAGTTGTGTGGTTGTCATTTGTGGATTTTCTTGCATATATTGGTACCCCTCAATGTCAACAAGAGCGTGAGACATGGGAAGAAATTATGAACAATCATGAACAATTTGTACAAACGACCCTAGCGCAGGGGGGTGAACGTAAGAAGGAACTGTTGCTAGAAATGGGTTCGTGGCGATCTCGCGGTTCGTCGCGCCCTCGTTACCGTCTGCCGCCGTCCGAGCGCAAGCCAGAGCTGAGGCTGCTGCAGCAATGAAAAAAGCTGAAATGCAGAAAAAGCGATCCTTTCTAGAATCCCAATCCGCGCTGTTAATACAACAAGAAGAATTAGCGCTAACTCGAAGAAAAATGAATGAGCAAGCAAGAATAGAAGGTTTACGTCTCGAAGAAGAAGCAGCAATTGCTGTTGCCAAAGCGAATGCCATAGACGATGAACTAGGCTTCAGAGGCAGTGAAGAGGCTCACCGACTAGACTTACCTGACGAAAACGCTAGCAAGAGAGTACAACACTACATTCAAAACCAGTGTATTGATCCATCTGCTAACCATCAAGACCAGCCTCTTGGTGTGGTCAACCAACCTAACCAAACAACCCAACAGGACCACCCCCAGAGTCACCAGATTCCAACTCCTCGACCGTTAGACCCCACAGCGAATGCCTTCAGTCCACCAAACCAGATGAACTCACCTCCTAACCCAAACCCAGTCTTACATTGAGTTTATGGCTCGGCGAGAGCTCATTTTTTTTTAATTTTTAATTTAATCAATTTTCCAAATATACATTAAATTATACAATTAGTTAATTATAATGCAATTTGAGGTAGGCTCAAAACAGAATACATGATTCCCTATCATAAGCCACCTATAACATTGACTAAATAATATAAAATTCTAAAATTATTACAGTAACTAATAATACAAAATTAATAATAAATTAAAAAGTACAATGGACAATCAATTAAACACATAATAAGGTTGTACAAAATTTATCATGATAGAAATCAAATAACTTTTTACGAAAAATTGGTAAAGTATCATGTTCCCTTATGGCAAGCGGTAGATCATTCCAAAGACGACATATACGAACAAAGTAAGAATTCTTAAATGATTCTGTTCTACTAAAAGGGATGCTAAGAGTTAGATGATCAACATTACGTAATGGTTTACCACAGGAACGAAATGAAACAAAATCAGATATATTAACTGGACAAATATTCTTATAGCACTTGAAAAAAAAGATAATGTCATGGATTTCTCTTCGATATTGCAGGGGAAGCAAATTCAACTTACTTAAGCGTTCGTACTCTGAATAATCCCTGCCAAGAATAAATCTAGTGGCTCTCCTCTGTATTTTTTCCAAACTTGAGATATTCCTCTTAGTATGGGGTGACCACACAACAGAGGCATACTCTAGGCGAGATCTAACCCAAGTGATATACAGTAATTTTTTTATTTTAACATCATTGATATCTTTGCATGTACGATAAAGAAGTTGCAACATAACAAACAAAATAGAAAAATTCGATGACAGCCCAGAGAATTACCACACCTGGAAAGAATCCTTTAAGAATATGACAAGGAATGTCAGCATCACACCCAGTGAAGAACTTTCCCTCATAATTGAATACACCACCAAAAATTCAAAGAAGCTCGTTCAACGACTGCGCAATGCCTACATCACAAATGCAGCCGAAGGAGTGGCCGAGGTTTGGAAGAAATTGGGGGAACGATATGGTTCTAATGCTGTCCTTACGAAAGTACATCTAAACAAGCTGACAGACTTTCCAAAAATTGGCTACAAAGATAATAAAAAATTACAGGAACTAGGAGATCTGCTGTTGGAGCTAGAGTGTGCCAAGAAAGATGGAAGTCTGCAAGGTCTTAGAATTCTCGATGAACCTATCTACTTGAAACCGATCCTCACTAAACTTCCTGGAGACATTCAATCCAGATGGCAGAGACAAGCCTTCCGCTACAAGAAAGACCACCACGTTGATTATCCTCCATTTGTTGAATTCGCCAAATTTATTCAAGATATCTCGCTCGAGAGAAATGACCCAAACCTAGCTATAGACACCTTCGCGAAGGACAGTCCCAGTTTGAGAAACTCAACGCCAAAACCGAGGCAGAGCTACAAGACTGAGATCAGCGATGGCACATCTGCTGACCAAAACAACCGAAGCCAAGGTCCGAGCAGTTGGTGCATCATTCACCAGAAGCCCCACCGACTAAACAAGTGCCGTGCCTTTCGAGCCAAACCTTTTGAGGAGAGAAAAAACCTGTTGAGACAGCATCGTATATGTTGCCTCCCCCACTCACATGACTAAAGATTGCAAGTGTACTGTTAAATGCACAGAATGCCAGAGCGAGAAACATTTGGCTGCACTTCACGCAGGAATACCACTTGAATCAAAGAAGATGGAAAAGGAAGAACGAGGTGAAAGCGAGGAGCGAAACGACAACCGCCGCCAACACGGAAAAAAAGAAGAGGTTCAAAAGCAAGGCGAGGAGTCCAACCAAGTTACGTCAGCCTGTACTGAGATATGTGGAAACAGTCATGGTGGAAAATCATGTTCGAAGATATGTCTGGCCAATGTGTATCTCAAGAATCACCCTGACACCAAGATACAAGCCTACGTAGTCATCGATGACCAAAGCAATTGTTCTCTTGCCAAATCTCAGCTTTTCGAACAGTTAATCTACACATTGAAAACTTGTGCTTTAACAACACTGATGAAAGGAAGGCACGCAAAAGGCCTCGTCATTGAATCGTTGGATGGACGTAAGACCCACCTCCTCCCCACCATATTAGAATGTAATGCTATTCCAGACAGCAAAGAAGAAATCCCCACGCCAACCGTAGCCATGGCTCACCCGCATCTCCGCCCGATTGCCGACAAGATACCTGAAGTCAAAGCTGAAACTGAGATACTTCTACTGATTGGAAGAGATGTACCACCACTTCACAAGGTACACGAGTCGCGTAATGGAAGAGGGAATACTCCATGGGCACAACGGCTTGACCTTGGATGGGTCATCTTAGGCAACGCCTGTTTAGACGGTGCACACAAACCCAACGATATATTGTCCTTCAAGACTCACGTACTTCACAGTGGAAGGCCTTCCATCCTCGAGCCTTGTCCAAATATATTCCACATCAAACAAGATTTCAGTTCAGATTCTCGAACCTGCAATGGAAACAGCAGTAGAAGAGAGACATTCGTCCAAGGAAAGTTCAAAGATGGACTAGCTGACAACGTATTTGCGCGCACAGAATGACGATAACAGACCAGGACTGTCCGTGGAGGATAGAAGATTCATCGATATTATGGAACGAGACATGGTAAAGAATAACTCCGGCAACTTGGTTGCTCCACTTCCATTTCGCCACGAAGTGACACAACTACCAATCAATCGTGAAGAAGCATACAAACGTCTCAAGTCTACGCGCAGAACACTTGATCGAAAGCCTTTGATGAAACAACATTACTTCGACTTCATGCAAAAGACTCTTGACAAGGGACATGCCCAAAGATCTTGCTTCGACTAAGCCATGTTGGTATCTTCCACACTTTGGTGTCTACCACCCCCAGAAGCCTGAAAAGATCCGAGTAGTCTTCGACTCTGCTGCAGAAACCGATGGAGTATCTTTGAATAAACTACTCCTCTCTGGTCCCGACTTTACAAACAGTCTACTGGGTGTTCTACTACGCTTCCGACAGAATTCCACTGCATTCATGGTCGACATAGAGCAGATGTTCAATTCATTCATCGTCAAGGAGGATCACAGGGATTTTCTACGCTTTCTGTGGTACAAGGACAACGATCCTGGTGGAGAGTTAATGGAGTTCAGGATGAAGGTCCATCTCTTTGGAAATACTTCTGATCGCCAGCAGTTGCAACATTTGGTCTCAGGAAGACAGCACTACTCGGAGAAGCCGAATTTGGATCCGATGCCAGGGAATTCGTAGACAAAGACTTCTACGTGGATGATGGTCTAACGTCCACGCCTGAAAGCAAACAAGCCATTGACTTACTACGACGTACTCAAGCCATGCTAGCCACCGCTAACCTCCGTCTTCATAAAATCGGATCCAACGACCTCAAAGTAACCCACGCGTTTCCAAGTGAAGACCAAGCTTCTGGCTTTCGTGAACTGGACATGAACCAAGACACCACTCCGATTCAACGGTCATTGGGCGTATGCTGGGATTTAGAAACGGACACGTTTACCTTCAGAGTGACCCTTGGAGACAAACCATTTACAAGACGCGGTGTTTTATCGGTGATTAATAGCCTGTACGACCCGTTAGGAATTGCCGCACCTGTATAGTAATCCGTGGGAAAATTATTCTTAGATCCATGTCAACGCATCTAAAAGAGCGACAATTTGAAGAATGGGACAAGCCGCTTCCTCAAGAGTATAAACCAGCCTGGCAATCGTGGTGCGAATCACTTTTTGACCTACAGCATCTCCATATTCCCCGTGCTTACGCCACGGCATCGCTTGAACAAGCAAGACGTACCGAGCTCCACACCTTTTGTGATGCTTCAGTGCAAGGCATCGCGGCAGTTTCCTATTTGAAAACCGTCCAGCCCAATGGTCAAGTCGAAGTATCGTTTGTTCTTGGGAAAGCCAAGCTGGTGCATCCCACGCTACCACTATCCCTCGGCTGGAGTTGTGCGCTGCCGTACTCGGAGTGGAGATCACTGGATTAATTCTGGAAGAGAAAGTGGTTCAGCCACACTCAATCACGTACTATTCGGACAGCAAAGTAGTATTGGGGTACTTTACTAACGAAACTAGACGATTCTACGTTTACGTGACCAACCGAGTGGAACGAATCAGAAAGTGTTCTTCCGCAGAGCAATGGCGCTACGTATCGACGCATCTCACTGAACCCCGCTGATCTAGCCACTCGCTCAGTGAAAGCTAGCGATCTCGGAAACTCTAGGTGGCTTACTGGTCCAAAATTCCTCTACGACCAAAACCCACCCAAGGATATGCAAGTAGGAACCGTAGAAACGTCTACAGACGATCCTGAAGTTCGCCTAGAGATCAAGACATGCACTAAGCACAACCGTACAGAAAAATAAGTTCCTTGGGTCAGATCGTTTTTTTAGATTTTCGCAGTGGAATAATCTGGTAAAAGCAGTATCGCGGCTGATCCTGTTTGCTCAATCACACCATCGAGCTACACTCCTCAACGATTCTAATCTTCCGACACCAGAAAATACGCCGATCGCAGAAACAGCTGTTCCCAGTGTTGTCAATACGCGAAAGCAAGCAGAGACGGTGATAATTAGCAATCTACAGCACGAGGCATTCGGTGAGGACATTGAACGCATCGAGAAGAAGATACTAGCAAGAACAAGCGTGATTTCAAAACTAAGCCCGATAATTGACACCGGGGGTCTATTGCGCGTTGGTGGACGTCTTGATCGAGCCGCTCTCACCAACGAAGAGCGTCACCCACTGATTCTACCAGGATCACATCATGTCACGACCCTCATCGTCGAGCATCTCCACAACGAAGTCAAGCACCAAGGGCGTCATTTCACGCACGGTATAGTGAGAGCAAACGGCTACTGGATAGTTGGAGGTAAACGGCTAGTGAGCAAAGTCATCCACCGATGTCTAAAATGCAAGAAGCTGAGGGGAAAACCGCAACACCAAAAGATGGCCGACCTTCCAGTCCAACGCCTTACTCCATTCACTTACGTTGGCCTTGACGTTTTTGGACCGTGGCAAGTAATGACTCGACGCACCAGAGGAGGAGCTGCTTGCAATAAACGCGGCAGTGATCTTCACCTGTCTCACTATCAGAGCAATCCACATCGAGCTAATCGAGTCCTTAGGCCTGGTTTAGACGTCGAAGTTCCGTCGCATTTAATGCATCCATTTAATGCGACCTATTTTATTCGACGGAAATGCGACGTCTAAACTGATTTTATTCGACGCGTCGCATTTAATGCGACGCTGTCGAACTATGCGACGGGCCTCGTCGCATAATTCGACGGAAATGCGACGTTGGTTTAGACGTCGAAGTACCGTCGCATTCAAAAGCGTTGCAAAAATAGACTGTAAAGTTGCGGCATTCAGCCAGGGCAGACCATAATCGGTGAAGGCGATCAGATCAGTCAGAGTGAGAATGAAAACCCAGAGTGACAAAAGAAAAGAGCAATTTCTTCTAGTTTGTCAAAGTTGGTTTAGAACGATTACTCGAAGCGCGCCATAGTTTTTACTCGTTGAGATGAAAACAACCTTGATTTCTGGTATCATATTTCAGTTGTCGCATTAAATGCGACGCAACTTCGACGTCTAAATTGAAAAGTTACATTAAATGCGACGGAACTTCGACGTCTAAACCAGACCTTAGACACCTCAAGCTTCATTAACGCTTTACGCGGCAGATTCCTGGCGATTAGGGGACCAGTTGCACAACTTCGTTCTGACTGTGGGACAAACTTTGTTGGGGCACGCAACGAACTAGCCGCGGCCCTCAAAGAGATGAACACAAAGGACATCGAAGCCTACCTCAACCGCGAAGGCAGTGAATGGGTTTTCAACCCTCCACACGCATCTCACGCAGGCAGTGTATGGGAACGAATGATTGGAATCTCAAGGAAAATACTAGACTCAATGCTCACTGATCTTGGACACAGACAACTTACCCATGAGGTCCTTTCAACTCTCATGGCGGAAGTCACGGCCATAGTCAACAACAGACCTCTGGTGCCAGTTTCCAACGATCCATCTATACCAGAAATCCTTACGCCATCCACCCTACTAACTCAGAAATCAGGGACACTTAAGACAACGCCAGGGGTTTCTACACGCTAAACAATGGCCTTTGTTTGTTCCCGCCATTTCCTCAATCTGGCGGATTTCATTGGTTCTCCAATCAAACCAGGGGGCTTTTATCTTGTCAATTTCATTCTGTTGTTGAGTGTGCTAGGCCGAAGTCAGCACCTCTTTTTACGAATCAACCAAGAGTCAATAAATAGTTATATTCGTTAATATAACGTTATATTGTGTTTATATTCGTTATCTGCTGGAGAAGGACCCCAGTGGCATGAAGGATCAGAACAGAACTCTTGAGTGATTATTTTTTGTCACAGCTCGTAACCTCGTCCACCAGAGGTGAGAACGTATTGGATCTCGTAATTACAAGTATACCGGAATTAGTTGAGATCGGTTCTATTCTACAACCAGTTGAGACTGGGTTAATTACAGATCACTCTACCGTTACTTTTAGCTTGAAAGCTTCAGTAAAATCTCTCCATAAACTGACAAGAACAGTTTTTGACTATCAACGGGGAGATTTTGATGGACTTCGATGTGCTCTCCAAGCTATTAACTTATCCAATTTTATTCACGCCAGTGGTGATATTAACCTCGACTGGATTCAATGGAAAGATGCTTTCCTATCGGCTGTTGCTGATTATATCCCAACCAAACAATTTAAAGGGAAAAACTCGCCGCCTTGGATCACTGGGAACATACTACATTGTCTAAGGAAGAAGGAAGCAGTCCGGTCGAGGTTAAGAAGGTCCTCAACCAGCCACCTCAAAGAGAAGTTTAAGGAAATGCGATCAACTATCAAGCGCATGATATGTGAGAGTCGAGCAAAATATATGGTTCACTTGACTCTGATATAATATTTCATCCAAAGAGATTTTGGTCAATCCTTAAGACGACCAGCAAAATGCCAAGTTTTCCTGATGTTATGACAATGAAGTATGCTGACCATGATGAAGGAGAGCAACGGTTATCAGCCTCGACTCCGCGCGATATTGCTGAAATGTTCAATATTTCGCGTCTGTTTTTTCTAACACCTCATCAGATTATACTTTAGATGAGACCTCCCCACTACCCGGCCCAGTTATATCAGATTTGGAAATTCCAACAAGCGCGGTGTTCGCATCACTGAGGCAGCTTGACGTGAACAAAGCATTTGGACGATTTACCGGACGTTCCTACATCATCGTTCGTTGCTTCCTTTGCTGACGATATTAAGGTTCACAAAAGAGTGGATTCTGTTATGGACGCTGAGGCTCTACAAACTGATTTAAATAACCTTAATGAGTGGTCGAAATCCTCAGGATTACTATTCAATCGCTCCAAGTGCAAAAGCCAGTAAATTACCCGCAAAAAGAATCCTGTACATTTTATATACACCATGAATGAAACCTGCTTGCAAACATGTGAAATGATGACGGATCTTGGTATCTCGATTTCTAGCGATCTATAACATGGTCAAAGCAAGTCCTCGATCAGTGTTGCATGGCGAACAAATTACTGGGTTTCATCCGCAGAACGTCTAAAGATATCCAGGAAACTACAACACGCCGCACCTTATACCTGGCTCTATAGTGCGTCCACACCTTGGGTACGCAACTCAGGTGTGGGCACCACAGTCGATTGAGCTGCTCAAACGGGTAGAGCGTTTGCAGAGACGTGCAACTAAATACATTTTAAAGCTTCCCTTTCGATGCGAGATTCAATATAAGAAACGATTACAGCAGACAAACTTGTTACCAATCTCATATTGACATGAGTTCCTATATCTAATTTTCTTCTTTAAAGCCATAAATAAGCAGTGATATTCTACCAACTCAAAGGAATACAGGTAGGGCTACTAGATCGGCTAGTAATGAAGTTTACACATTTATTCCAAAGAAGTGCAAAACGGCCACGTATCAGCGATCCTATTTTGTAAGAACTTGTAGAATATGGAATTCTCTACCAGAACACTTGCGACGAAGAACTATTACTTTGAACGTTTTTAGAAAGTTTCTTTTGGATTATTATTTTTGCGCTTTAAATAATGTCTTCGACCAAGACGATCCACGTACATGGAAGACCATCTGTCTTAAGTGTAACACTGCTATCGGTCTGGGCCAGGTGCCATCATGTTGTTTTTAAACTTAACATTATGTAATTTTTGGGTCTGTCTGTCTGTTTGTTTATGTGTTTATTTGTAAGTATACTTTCTCCTTTAATGTTTTTTTGAATTTATTTACTTCAGTGTAAGTGCTCACAGTAATTGGCGAAAGCTGTTTTGGTGTCCCAGCCTTTCTGTCTATTGTTAGTATGTTTTTGCATGTTTCAATGTATGTTTTGTATGTTCCTCTGCATGCAAAGCTTAATAAACTATAAACTAAACCATTAACTCCTAATATTTACGGCGAGTGTTTCGTTCAAACGGTATTGTACTTCGTTCTTTATGGCAGAGTTTACACCAAAAAAGTTATCTTCGGACAAACTTTTAGTCGTGTCGTGTTTCCAGAAAAGCTCAAAAAAAACTTGTCCACGTTTAAATGGTTTGACATTCTACGCGAAATGCAAGAAAGAGCGCCTCAAGTCGCATTATCCAGAGAGTTATCCATCCATGGTGCAAAAACTTGCCTCAGTCATTCTTGGCTCAGGAAATGCGACCAAAAAGTATCTTGATTTCTCAACTAAATCATCGGACGTAGTGTTTACAGAAACGAGAACACAAGCCATCGAGAATCAAAACAAAGATTGATCAAAGATTTTCCCACGCCTCACGAACGGCGCGTAAACTTGTATATAGCTTCAGGTGTGTCATGGTCGTTTATAAAAAGATGTTATCGTTAATTTTTGTGCTGTCAAGTCTTTTTATATTGTTTGAAGTTTCAACAATCACCCAACACCTATTAATAAGTACACAATGCAGTGTTTATCGACCTTTTTGATTTCATTGCTGCGAGTTACATAAATTCTAAAATCATATTCTTTTCTGTCCAAAATCCCAATTGGTTGCTAATTTAAACACCAGACAACAATTTTTTTCACCTCTGAAGAGATCCTCGAGAGTTATTAACGTGTCTAGGGAAGATTCTTGCCGGAGAACTGGATATTAGAACAGATAGTTCTCACGTCCCACAAACTACGCTCGGTTTATTACTGGCGCATGCTCTATTCAATCGACGCCCTGTTTTCCGGCCCTCTGGCGATGGATTATCCCAGAGCCTCCGTTTGCGTGGCGCGGCGAAGGCTCTGGGAACGAGATTGGTTTGCCGCAGACCAAGCATCCCCGTGGGGACTAAACGCCAGTCGATATTAGCACCCTCGCCCTCAGGCCTTCGGCCTTCGGCCGGCTCTTCGCGCCGGGCGAGGGGAATATGCAGTTAACTACAACAAAAATACATTAACATACAGAAAATAGACCTCGTTTTATATGAGACATACAGTGTATATACATATGATACGACAGAAAATCTTCAGCTAATACTTGTACCTTTCTGCAGACGATATAAGTTTCTTTCCAGATTGACACCACTCTGAAGTTCAAGGACTCTCACATCCATATTCACAGCCATTCTTGGATTCTCCTGCAAAGGAACGAGACGATTCTCAGCCATTGAAAAGAGCCAGCAAAAAATTACAAGGCTAAAATGAATGTGTACAAGTATAGTTATCTCTGTTTAATATATATATATATATATATATATATAAGGGTGACTGTAAATTCCTGCTCATCAGCACTACACTGATGAGGCCCAAAAGGCCGAAACGGTACCGTCTGTACCATATATAGTGGCATTTCACGAATAAGCTACATGTTATAAGGATTTACGGTGAAGGAAAATTTCGAGTGTTGGAATATAATACATTTTAAGACCAAACCGGGACCAGTTGCGAAAAATGCAAATATATATATATATATATATATATATATATATATATATATATATATATATATATATATATATATATAGGTAATATTTGGCATTTCACTCGATCAAACTACATGTTCAAAGGATTGATGGTGAAGGAAAATTTCGAGTGTTGGAATACATACATTTTAAGACCAAACCGGGACCAGTTGCGAAAAATGCAACTTCAAGGCCTTCCGGCTGGAATTGAACACGCGACCCTGCGATGCTAGCTGCAGTGCTCTGACCACTGAGCTACGGAAGCCGTTGCCGAGAGCCTAGTCACGAGTTCTGTATATATGATGTTCTGTATAATTATATGGTGTCTGTATATAAGTTGCATTTTTCGCAACTGGTCCCGGTTTGGTCTTAAAATGTATGTACCGGGCTCATAAAAGCACGAGGCCCCTAACCCTAAATGCGCGGGGCCCCTAAATGCGCGAGGCCCTTAAAAGCGCTGGGCCTCTAAAAGAGCGGGCCCCTAAAAGTGCGGGGGCCCTAAAAGACCCATCTTTTAGGGGACCGCTCTTTAAGGGCCCCGCGCATGATCTAGGGGCCCCGCGCATGATTTAGGGGCCCTGCGCATTTAGGGGCCTAGCGCATTTAGGGGCCTCGCGCATTTAGGAGCCCCGCTCTTTTAGAGCCCCCCGCGCTTTCTGATAGCCTTTTTCTATTAGCTTCCAGCGCGGGGCCCAAACGAAAGTACAGGAGGTCCGATGATAAATTTTAGGGAGGTCCGATGATAAATTTTAGGGAGGTCCGATGGCGGCAGAAATTTACCGATCCCAACGTTCAAATTTTATAATAATTTATAAAATATATTATTATATATATTATTTTATATATTATTATTATATATTTATTTATTATTTGTCTTTGGGGGAGAAAACTGAAAACGATTTTTTTTAATCTTTTGTGTCTTTGAATTTATTTAGTTAGGTGTTCATAACGTTGGGAGGGGGGTCCGGGCGCCTCGCGCTAAAAATATGCCACAGGCCTCGTGCAACGTTTATATATATATATATATATTTCTATTCGGTAAACAAAGGGTTGAAATTAGACAAATCTCGAACTGTGAATAACACAATGGTGCATGCGTCAGAGAACAAACAGCTTTAGGTGGTTATATACGTGATTAATTACAGCTTTACCATACAGGTTACCAAAGCAACAGACATTACTGACAAGAATGTCTGAAACCTTTATAACGATGGCGTTATTGAGTGGGATACGTCAGACGGAGTTTGAATTGATATGTCTAAGGTTGCTTGAGCATTGATGATCAGAGCAAAGGCCTTGGATAGGAGATTGTGAGATCTTGTTGCATACTGTGACGGAGATTGTAGTGAGACTATGTTCGTGTATCAGTTGCAAAAATATGAATATAAGGTTATCCGGATATAAGGTTGATCTAGATAAGAATAAGGATCGGGACTATTTTTTGTGGACTATAAGAAAGCCTACGATTTAATAGATCATCAACTACTCCTTAAAAAATTACACTCTTATGGCATACGAGAGAATGAGTTAAACCTCTTACAGGACTATCTAAGTAACCGTTGGCAGTACGTTAATACAGATGGTTTCCGTTCTTCGTCGATAGAGGTGAAATACGGTGTGCCCCAAGGCAGTATTCTGGGTCGAATCTTCTTTCTTTTGTTTATCAATGATCTTCTATCAGAGGTACTCCACTCCGAGGTCGACATATTATATGCGGATGACATGCACCACTCTTAGTTACTCCGCAGAAGTAGA
Source organism: Chrysogorgia sp. JL179-B06 (assembly GCA_035772405.1). Classification (NCBI taxonomy): domain Eukaryota; kingdom Metazoa; phylum Cnidaria; class Anthozoa; order Scleralcyonacea; family Chrysogorgiidae; genus Chrysogorgia; species Chrysogorgia sp. JL179-B06. The sequence goes on from JAYKKM010000428.1 coordinate 4,007,408, forward strand.
TTTGGCACCTACAGCCATAGAAACAGTACTACAGCCTGATTTGGACGGCATTGTAAGGTGGCCCAAGAAGAACAAAATGATCATAAATGCCAAAAAGACAAAACCAATGCTAATCATTGGAAAGAGGTTAGCCAATAAGTTGGTGACAAAGACACTGTTATTATACAGTCTGATAACGAAGACATTGAGCAAGTAAATTCCCAGAAACTTTTAGGAGTCGTTATTGATCAAGATCAGAATTGTCCTTTGAAAACATGTGGATGAGCTCTCTAAGAAATTGAGACAACGACTGGGTGTTCTACGAAAAATTAAACGGTTTCTTCCTTTAGACCAACTTAAACTGTATTATAACACCATATTTAAGCAAGTTATGCTGTATGGTGCTACAGTTTGGGCTAACTGTTCCATGGAAAATCTAAAAAAAATTTTCCGAATACAAAAACGTGCTGCACGTATTATTTTGGATGCCGGTACAAGGGCAAACAGCGTAGATTGTTTAAGCAGCTAAATTGGCTTGCTTTTCATGATGAAGTAAAGTTGAACAAGTGTGTCTTGGCCTACAAACGATTTCATGGTAACTGCCCACCATATATCAAGGATATATTAACTTGTAATGCAGACATTCAAACCCGTTCGTCAGGCCGCTACAGTCGAAGAAACCTGGTGTGTCCACGCTATAGCCGTGTCACGGAGGGAGGGAGGTCTTTCAAGGTCTCCACGAGCAAACTCTGGAATTCTTTACCTCCTTATATAAAAAACTTCCGAACAATTTGTGAAAACTTTCAAGAACGAACTTTTTAATAATTTTTTTAATACGTATAATGACATTGACTCTTTTACCATATCGTGACTTTTAACTAGTGTAATTATAATCATAGTGTAATTATAATCATAGTTACTTAAATAGTTTTTTGATAGTATATACTTCGTTATTTTATTGTATATATAGTATTAGTTCGAGGGCCACTTGTTAATCAGTTGATATACTGTTCAGTGTTTACCCTCGTGAAATAAAGTTGATTTGATTTGATTAATTATTCCTCCTATAAACAATTCTTGCCATCCGCAATAATCCCCTCGCTTGCCTTTTCTACCACTAACCCCCACTCCACCCCTGGTGCTATCGTCATGTTTTGCGCACCAATTGGTAAAACTTCATGTTATATTAAAATAGACACCCTAATCCTAACCCTAAGCCCCGCCTTAAGTGTTTTCCTAACCCCCGCCTTTAATTGATGTGCGAAACAACGATATAACCCCACCCCTAGAGTTTCTTTTCCCCATCCATGATCTCCAGTGCCCAGACCGCGTTTGTCGATAACAAATCCTAAAAAGCCGGCTCGTCGTACGTAGATTTTGAACGTTATCTCGGTCAATATTTACTCGATTTCAATTCTGAAAACAGTTTTGGAATTACCGAATCTAAATACATTACATACAAATCTATTATATTACGAGAACGTGCATACCTTTCGTAAAAATGGTTTATGTTCTTTATACCCTCGGCAACCGCGTCCCTGTCTGTATCCGCCAAACGATAAGGTCAGCGTTAAGATAAGGTCAACATTACGAAATGATAAGGTCAGCGTATGTTAAATTTTCAATGTGTTTAGCATTGAACTAGACGTATATACCCCACACGATAACAAGCTTTTTCCCGAGCTTTCACTATTTTGTACATTGGTTAACTGTTAAGTAGTCCTTGTAATACTCATGATCAGTGGCGAAGCAGGCCATAACAACTGGTCGTGAACTCTAAGATGAATTACATATTCAAATTTCAGAAATATATTGTTTTCAAAATATGCAGATGATTATAATTTAGCATAGCATGACCAAATGCTATGGCCAGCCGCCAACTGATAGATCAGAGACCCAGGAGCGATTATAGAATATCCGTCAACTTTTTAACTTAAATTTACTGACATATAAATAAAAAATGTGACATCGTATTTATTAATTACTTTTAGCTAGCCTATAGAGTAATGTAATTTTAAAGAACGAAGCATGAATTCTGTTATGACAATTTTCAACAATTTGACACGGTTTAATGACCATTTAATAGTAAGCTAACTGGTAATCTGTTTCTACTAACCGGACACAGAAATTTAGCACTGTATAGAACTGCCTCGTTCTTTAAAAAATCCCGTTACTTTAATTTTGTCCTGGAATTGTCCAATTTATAACCCTAACCCTATTATAGATAAAACAAACGGGATTTTTTAAAGAACAAGGCAGTTCTATACAGTGCTAACTATAATATTTTACTCATGCAAATTTCTGTGTCCGGTACATGAAGTAAGATCTAGCTCTTATTTGACTCTAAAAGACTTTATTAATATTATCGAGAACTTCTACAATCATTGACATAACAAATTGAAACGATGCAATGAAAGAACATACATTCCAATTCAAACGTTCCAGAACAAAGGAAACTTTTATTTTCCGCCTAGTGGAGATTCGACGTAAGGGACGGTTTTCCACTGGACGAATATTTTCGCGCGAAGCGAATTTCTATATTCAAAATATTTCTGCTGGAGTGAGTCGAGTGATTCGATAAGGAGTCTTTGGTGTTCATTTGAGTATTCTAAAGGCGGATTTCCTGTCCTCGCACAAAACAACTCGCAGCTCGTTGCGGGTACTCGCATGGTTTCCACTGTATTTCCACCACATGCAGCTCGTTGCGATAACTCGCAGGGTTTTCAAGACTGATGAAGCGATAGTCACGTTTGTTTAACAAACTTCGAGGTGTTTGGATATCCTGATGAAGCACTCTTCTGAGTGTTTCAGATATAGCACCTCAAATAAATCGGTATTAAATTCCCCAGCCTGATATTATGAATTGAAGTAAGTTTTATACCGATGCAGAACACATCATTTTGATGAGCAGTCGACATATTACGAACTGGCTTAAGGCGGATTTCCAGTCCTCGCACGAGTGTTTTAGCCCTCGTGGCAGATAGTTGAAAATTTTGAACTATTTTTTACTCGCAGCAAGTACTCGCAGTAAACAACCAATCAAAACAAATTATGTCAACCTTTCAAATCATTAGTAATTTATGGGGAAAACTGCACAAAGGAAATCATTACCATGTCGGTGTGTATTTGCATAGATATTGAAGGGGAAGAAACCACATAAATTAATCGAACTTTCACCTCGATTTTCTCGTTAGTATAACGAATTTCCAAGTGTAAATAGCAATGCAAATGTCTATTGTGGTTTTAGCCTGATGTTATGAATTGAAATAAGTTTTATCCCGACGCAGAACACGTCATTTTGATGCGCAGTAGACACTACGAATTATTAGATAAATTTAATTATCTTTTTTAATTATCATATAGTATTGCATAATATGTGGTGATTTCAACATTGACTGGCCATCAGGTCGCTTCGCGACCTCGCTTGCGATTATAATTTAATGATGGATGCGAAAATCTATGGTGCCCTACAGCTCCGCGTAGGTGAAATGCTACCGAAACCTGCCTCAATCTACATAAATTCCTACTGCCTGGTTTGTGATGGTAAAGTGGTAATTATCAGTACATAGCTGGTAAAATATATGTTAATAATAATAGATGCTAGTAAAAAAATAAATTAATAGATTAAAAATACGTTAGTACTGTAGATGCTAGATTAAAAATAAGTTAATAGATGCTAGTAAAAAATATATTTCTATATAGGCAATCCATATAGGTTTCTATAGAAATCCAATCCTATAGGCATTCTCCCTATAGATCTGTATGGTCAACTATATGTTTGAACTGCACATGAGTTACTGAGTTGGGATACAAGATTTCCTATTTTATTCACTCAAATGAGGCACCAAAGACCAATTAAAGTACGGAAGGAATCTAATTGCTAGGCGACAGTTAAACTTTTTCACCTGTTTTACATAAACAGTTTACAATAATTTTGTCAAGATTGTGACAGGATCTTGTCAAGATTGTAGCAGGATCATGCCAAGATTGTAGAAAGATCTAGCCAAGCTTGATTGAGAAGATTGTTCCAGATTTTGTCAAAGATATTGTAATTGGGGTTTAATTGCAGGTTTGACATATCGAACTTGATACATGAGTACGTGGTTTAAGAACTCCCATGAGTTATAAGGTTATGTAAATAAATATATAACGGACGCTCTGTTTCACAAATGCTCATGGTGAGTGAGAATTGAAAATGCTTGTCTAACGTGCACGTATTATAATTTAATTGGAAATTAAACGGGACTTACCTTGGTAGTTTGAACAGGTTTGATTGACTCCTCGTTCCGGACTGATGACAAGGCATGTGTGTACTGAATTTTCTATTGTTTACCCGAATGTGGGAGGCGAAGATGGCCCACAGCCGGAGGCGACGTTTCCGCAGCCGCTCGTCACCATTACTGGCGCTCTATTGCTAGCACAGGGGCGAAATTTGCCCTTTTTTCGTTGGGGTGTAGGGTAGAATTGCCCTGCGAAAATCTATGGTGCCCTATAGCTCCATGTAGGTAAAATGCTACCGAAGGCTGAAGTCTGCCTCAATCTACATAAATTCCTACTGCCTGGTATGTGATGGCAAAGTGGCAATTAGCAGTACATAGCTAGTACTAGAAATACGAATCCGCAATAATCCCCTCGCTCGCCTTTTCTATCACTAACCTGGCCCCCACCGCTGGTGCTATCGTCATGTTTCGCGCACAAATTGGTAAAACTTCATGTTATATTAAAATAGACACCCTAATCCTAACCCTAATCCTAACCCCCGCCTTTAATTGATGCGCGAAACATAACGATATAACCCCACCCCTAGAATTTATTTTCCCCATCCATGGTCCGCAGTGCCCAGACCGCGTCTGTCGATAACAAATCCTAAAAAGCCGGTTCGTCGTACGTAGATTTTGAACGTTATCTCGGTCAATATTTACTCGATTTCAATTCTGAAAACAGTTTTGGAATTACCGAGTCTACATACATTACATACGTATCTATTATATTACGAGAACGTACATACCCTTCGTAATGTACATACCCATCTCTGGTAATGTGTCCACGTTTACTTGAACTTATTGAACAACACGGCCTGCATCAAATGGTGAAACTAAGAACCAACTCGGAGTCAAAAGGGCACAAATAATATCTTAGATCTTGTTTTAACAAACAACATAAATATTGTTAGGAACGTTGAAATTGTTCCTGGTTGAAGTGACCATCAGACATTGTGTCCTTCATTCTGAATTTGCAGTGTCAGAGGAAACGAAATGTTAAGCGGAAGGTTTTTATTAAGAAGAAGGCTGATTTCAATCGAATCAAAGAAGAACTTCAAATATTTGCTCAAATTTTTAACACAACAACTATCGATAGCTCTATCGATGAGAAATGGGATATATTTGAACATAACATTAAGCGTATAATGGACTCCTGCATACCACATAAGTTCATAAGTTCACGTCATAATCTCCCTTGGTTCGATCGATTACTTGGACGGCAATCCAGATCAAATCATAAATTGTATAATAAAGCAAAAAGAACGGGAAATTCTTCCGACTGGACTAGAAAATTTAAGGAGGCCAGAAAGCGGTTTCATTCCAACTTGAAATCTGCTAGGAACAACTATATTAGTGACTTCCTCGGAGAAACGGTAAAAGAAAACCCTAAAAGATTTTGGACTTATATTAAAAAGATGAATAAAGATGATCTTGGAGTGGCGGATTTAAAAATTGGAGACAAAATCATATCTGAAGGCAAAGATAAATCTGAAGCTCTAAATAAATACTTCTCGAGCGTATTCTGTGAGGAAGACTTTGCAATATTCAAGATGTATAGGAAATGATCCAAAACCTGGTACCAGTACTTTAACCATCTCTACTTGTGGAGTGTTCAAACAACTAACCGAGTTAAAACCTAACAAAGCTTCTGGTCCAGATGAGATCCCGCCATGGTTTTTAAAAGAGTACGTAAGTAAAAAGAGTACGTCTTAACAACGATATTCCAGGATTCCATTGATAGTGGCACCGTTCCAAAGAGATGCAAAAATGCTAATGTTGTTGGTGTGTTTAAGAAGGGATCTAAATCGGATCCAGCAAACTATATTAGATCCATCTCCCTAACATGCATAGCAAGTAAAGTGTTGGAGCATATAGTGTTTAGTCATGTTATGAAACATTTTGACGAACATTGCAAGGTCCGAATTAGCGCTTCGCAAATCGCAAATTGCGAAGCGATTTTGAAAATTTCGAAAATCTGCGAAGTGATTTTTCTGAGAATTGCGAAGCTGATTTTAAGCAACCAAGTTCATCGTGGACGCGACGCAAGTGATGTAAACGTCAATTATAGGACTCAATGATGTTACGCTACGTTGTAAGACGTTACACTACGTTGTATTAAGACGTTACACTACGTTGTAAGACGTTACACTACGTTGTAAGACGTTATGCTACATTGTAAGACGTTACACTACGTTGTAAGACGTTATGCTACGTTGTAAGACGTTACACTACGTTGTAAGACGTTACACTACGTTGTAAGACGTTATGCTACGTTGTAATACGTTATGCTACATTGTAAGAGGTTACGCTTCGTTAAAAGGCGTTAAGCTACGCTGTATGACGTTACGCTTCGTTGTAAAACGTTACGCAACATTGTAAGACTCTACGCAACGTTTGGAGATGTTACGCTACATTGTGACACTAAAGAAAAATGCGAAACTGTTTTGGAGCGCTAATTCGGACCCTGCATTGTATTCTTTCTGACCCTGCAGAGCACGGATTTAGAGCAAAACGATCAATTGTCACACAACTCATCGTTACAGTTCATGAAATTGAAAATGCTATTAATTGTAATAGTGTGGTGCATGCAGTTGTATTGGATTTTGCAAAAGCTTTCGATAAAGTGCCATAAGAGGTCAATTTCTCACGTGGTTTGAGTCATTTCTTACAGGTCGTCAACAATCGGTAGTTTGTGATGGGAAAACTTCTGAACCAACACTAGTTGCTTCTGGAGTTCCCCAAGGAACGGTCCTGGGTCCGTTATTATTTCTAACTTATATAAACGATTTGTCTGACGATCTGAGCTGCTCAGTCCGCTTGGATGCTGATTATGATAAGTTGCAAGACGACCTCTGTAAACTTGAACAATGGCTGCATAAGTAGCAAATGAAGATTAATCCTGCGAAATGTAAGACCTTATGTATTACGCCCAAAAAAGATCCTGCACAAAAAGGTACAAATTTGACGGAATCTCTTTAGAACAGGCTGATTCAATTTTTTATTTGGGAATTTTATTGAACAATAATTTGAAATGGTCACAACATGTCTCTTCCATCGCGGTAAATTGTCACTTGGAATGATTAGACGAAATTTTTGGAACTGTCCTCAACACGTGAGAGAAACGTTATATTCAACTATTGTGAGACCAAAACTGGAGCATGCGAGTCCGGTCTGGGACCCGTATCGCAAGAAAGATATTCACTTGTTAGAAAGGATACAGCGAAAAGGAGCCCGCTTCTGCTTACAAAATTACATACAATTAGCCAGTGTGTCTGGCATGGTGGATGAACTCGGATGGAAATCGTTGGAGCAGAGAAGAAGAGAAACTATATTGTTGATAATGTACAAACTTACTCATGGTCTTATTGACATTGATACGTCTGAGTATCTTATAGCCCACCCTGAAACCAGAACTCGCCATAGTCATTCTTTTAAATTTCAGATCCCTAAAGTTACAAAAAACATTTTTAAATAATCATATTTTCCTAGAACAATTAAAGAATGGAACTTATTGCCCGAAGACATTGTATCGTCAAGTAGCCTTGACATTTTCATGCAATAGTTGGTGTGATATCGAGAGATTTTACCGACTTAATAAATGGGGAAAAAATGTAGATGTAGATGTGAAATCGTATTTATTAATAACTTTTAGCTAAACCTAGAGTAATGTAATTTTAAAGAACGAAGCATGAAATCTATTATGACAATTTTCAACAATTTGACACGGTTTAATGACCATTTATTAAATAGTAAACGTTACTGGTAAATAAATCTGTTTCTACAGTGCCAGTCAGAAGTAACATAACACTGCGGTTGCGGTGAGGTAGCGGTGGAGATGCGGTGGAGATGCGGTGAGGTAGCGGGGTGAGGTAGCGGTGAGGTAGCGGTTAGATTGCGGTCTACACATCTAACCGCAACGGTCGACTAAACGTTCATCCGACCAAAAGCCGGCAGCAGAAAGACATGACGCGGACGTCAATTAGTTCAAAACAAAGGAAATTATTAACTAGTAATCATTGGAGTAGTTTTGAAGTCATTCTTATTAGTCTCTTTATTCTGCATACGATGTATAACGATTTCGTGGTTGAACTCCTAACAACGACGACGACGTTGGTACAAATGCACAAAGCCTGTTATGTTGGAATTTCTCAAATAACGTCAAAGGTGCCGTCCAGTCCGTTCTGCGCATGTCCACGTTTCTGTTTACATCGTTTGTTTACATTGCATTATATAAACATTGAACATGAAGTATTGCGGATTTTTTCACACGCTTGAGCTTTTCCGCCGAAAAAGCGTGTTATAACACAGGCTTCCCAAGCTTGCGACACATTTATTATTATTGACTCTTTATTTACGATCTATTTATTATTAATATTAACATTTATTTATTTATTATTAACATTTATTTTTGATATTTGACTCTTTATTTACGATCTATTTTAATGGACTTGCAACGGGAATTCATTCGATTTCGTAAAATCTCTGTAATTTAGTGTGAAATCTAGCGCAGTTGAGGCATTTACGGCGATCGATTATTATGATATTTGAGTACTTTATGTACGATCTATTTTAATGGACTTGCAACGGGAATCATTCGATTTCGTTAAAATGCTAGAATATTGCCATAAATTAAGAAATAAGTTCACTTTATTTCTTATGAAGTCGTAGTTGTCGTTTCTGTGTAATTTGGTGTGAAATCTGGCGCAATTGAGGCATTGACAGCGAGTTCGGTATCTGGCCATGTTGTTCCTCACTATAAAATAGGGAAGGCAGGAGACTGCCGCTCACGAAGCCCACGTATCGACTCCACAAATCGTTCTCTAGGAGCCGCTTTACGCGCCCAATCGCGAAGAAAACAACAAATCAATAAAGTACAGTAAATTTCCAATCAGATACTTTGTCCTCAGCAATCGATACAAAGATTTAGTAAGATAAAATTCCAATATAATTCAGTTGTTTGACGATCTGCCATCCGTGACCACAGGAACTGCAATACGGTCGTTGAACCCTCGCGAGTTCAAATATCAAGCTCAATTTTGATTGGTCAATTCGGACGCTGTCATCCGAATTGACCAATGAGAATTGAGCTTGATATTTGAACTCGCGAGGGTTCAACGACCGTATTGCAGTTCCTGTGGTCACGGATGGCAGATCGTCAAACAACTGAATTATATTGGAATTTTATCTTACTAAATCTTTGTATCGATTGCTGAGGACAAAGTATCTGATTGGAAATTTACTGTACTTTATTGATTTGTTGTTTTCTTCGCGATTGGGCGCGTAAAGCGGCTCCTAGAGAACGATTTGTGGAGTCGATACGTGGGCTTCGTGAGCGGCAGTCTCCTGCCTTCCCTATTTTATAGTGAGGAACAACATGGCCAGATACCGAACTCGCTGTCAATGCCTCAATTGCGCCAGATTTCACACCAAATTACACAGAAACGACAACTACGACTTCATAAGAAATAAAGTGAACTTTATTTCTTAATTTATGGCAATATTCTAGCATTTTAACGAAATCGAATGATTCCCGTTGCAAGTCCATTAAAATAGATCGTACATAAAGTACTCAAATATCATAATAATAAAAGTGCCGCAACCGATCGCTGTAAATGCCTCAACTGCGCCAGATTTCACACTAAATTACACAGATTTAACGAAGTCGAATGAATTCCCGTTCTAAGTCCATTAAAATACATCGTAAATAAAGAGTCAATAATAATAAATGTGTCGCAAGCTTGGGAAGCCTGTGGTTATAAGAAGGTTGTCTTGAAAACACGGAGTCCCGGAGTGCGGAGTGTTGAAAGTGCGGAGTGTTGAAAGTGCGGAGTGTTGAAAGTGCGGAGTGTTGAAAGTGCGGAGTGTTGAAAGTGCGGAGTGTTGAAAGTGCGGAGTGTTGAAAGTGCGGAGTGTTGAAAGTGCGGAGTGTTGAAAGTGCGGAGTGTTGAAAGTGCGGCGTGTTGAAAGTGCGGAGTGTTGAAAGTGCGGTGTGTTGAAAGTGTGCGGAGTGTTGAAAGTGCGGAGTGTTGAAAGTGCGGAGTGTTGAAAGTGCGGAGTGTTGAAAGTGCGGAGTGTTGAAAGTGCGGAGTGTTGAAAGTGCGGAGTGTTGAAAGTGCGGAGTGTTGAAAGTGCGGAGTGTTGAAAGTGCGGAGTGTTGAAAGTGCGGAGTGTTGAAAATGCGGAGTGTTGAAAGTGCGGAGTGGTCTCTTTTTCGACTTTTTAAGGCAGTTGAATCGACATGAGAAAATATTGCGTGAAGTTCACAGACAAACTAAAATCCGTGTTATTACTTAATATTATAGAAACAAGGCCGCTAAATTTTACACGACATCTTGCACGTATTGCCTAAGAGTTTGTCAACAACCAGGATTAGACTTGCTCCATGCAAGTCTGCCGGATTGCTTCGAGACGGGTTTGTTCTGAGACGGTTTATTTCGAGATGGTTTGTTTCGAGAATTGTTTGATTCATAACAAGACAACTCGGGCTACTTAATTTTGGGCTGACAGCTCTCGCGTATGCAACCTATTAACTCTTTCCCTACGGCTGAAAAACATCAAAAATTGAACGACCACGTTGTTCTATTGATATCTCTTGAAATAACCATAACTGTTGCGAAAGGTATACATTTTCTGGAAGCCCAATAAACCGGCTTTTACTTGTTCTTTTAAATTTCCCGAACAAAACACATTATGTTAATATAAATTAGCATTAATTATCATAAATCAGGTTGAAAAATTTACATTTTTCCAGAAAAGGCCATCTTGCACGCCCGCATAGCATCTTGAAAACTCAAAATGCCACCAATCGCAGAGTTGTTTATGAAATCAAATCAAACTTGGCGTGTGCGTGGATTTCATGTTCCTGGCGCTTGTTGAATTTCAATTTTTAATCTTGCGTTACCGTGTGCCGTGTTTTTCGATTGACGACTTTGCGGGTCATCAGCGACCCATTTTAACTGCGCCCGTAGGGAAAGAGTTAAAGTGCAATTGTGATTTTGTGATGCCACGAATGTTTATACCACAATCAAGTGTAAACGTTGTCGATCTTGGCCTGTCTGAAGTTCTATATATCTCAAAAACGCTGTTTGTTATTCGCGGAGGGTTGCGAGATTCGCACTTTCCCAGATTTGAAGGATTACCATATAGGATAGTAGAATACCATCCACCTGGCTTATGGCATTTTGCGAAACGAAACAACAATTTGCCTTACGAGTTTACCCCGCCTAACCCCGAGTTATCAAACCCTACCTACCCCCCCCCCCCCCCGCCTAACTATTTCGTTTCGCAAAATACCATAAGCCCATCCATCATGGGGTAACAGATGCGGTATTCGAAATGCTATACAGCACTTAAAATAACTAGCATCCAATAAGCCTTTCTCGCTTCTTCAGCGCAAACGCCGCAAAAATTAGTTGTAACGAAAGGAGACACATTATCTACACTGACTACACATACACTACGCGTTTTATTCCAGATATACTGCCAATGAAAAATAAGGAACAGTATTTCCTGACGAAACAAACGAAGAACGACAAAAAACTATAGTTTGCTTTAAACTATCGCCTATGTTGTGTTTCAAACGTCAAGGTTTTGCGAAAAATTGAATAATACTTCTAGCGCTTTTAATCATTAATGTTCCCACGGTGCATTACATTTCACCGTGAGATCAGTACAATCTGATTGGTTAAAACGAGATAACCCAAACGTCACGTTTCAATGTGCGGTGTGAAAAGCCTGGGTACGAGGTTGGCGTTGCATTTGCACGCAAATGGTTTCGGCTCCGTTTCTGGGTTTTTTGTGTCGCGATATCGCAATTCTTGAGCAAGAACATAATAGCCTTGCAAGCTGTCTGGAGCGTCGCTCGAGTTATTCAATTTTTCGCAAAACCTTGACGTTTACACTGTTCTTCCAAGCAAAGGTGTAGGAACGGATTTAAAGTGTGAAGTCGACTAGCAGTTAACCAGTGACCGCATTTTGGGGGGAAATTTTGAAATCTAGAAGCTCTGAGAGACAATTTGCAGCAATTTGAGATTTTTGCGCCTAGTACTGACAGAAGGGTCTGGGAACCAATATAACACTCGGTAGGGGTTGACGGCTAACACGTCGGGCATTTCAGGCTACACCCGTTTGTAAAATCTCGTGTAGACGAAGCACGTAGGTTGATTACCTTAAGTAGCTTCTCTCTTAGCCTCTATAGTCGTACTAATACAATTGGAAAAAGAACATTATTAAAATTTAGCAACGCTTGTCCTGATTTCTGGGGGGAGCTCTGCCCCCATTTAAAATTTGGGGGCCTGAAAGCCCCCCGCTTCCTACGCCTATGCTTCCACGTTTGAAGCAAACTATAATTTTTTATCGTTCTTCGTTTCGTCAGGGAAAATCCAGGAAGAGAGCTAACGTACATTAAGAGATAACGAAACGCGTAGTGTAGTGTGTAGTCAGTGTAGATAATGTGTCTCCTTTCGTTATAACTTTGCGGCGTTTGCGCTGAAGAAACGAGAAAGGCTTAAGCCCAATTTACACTACGCTAGCGTTAACCGGTCCTGGTTGTTGACAAACTCTTACGAGGCAATACGTGCAAGATATCATGCAAAATTTAGCGGCCTTGTTTCCGATAATATTAACTATTAAGTAATAACGCGGATTTTAGTTTGTCTGTGAACTTCACGCAATATTTTCTCATTTCGATTCAACTTCGTGGCAAGTACTGCCTTAAAAAGACGAAAAAGAGACCACTGCGCACTTTCAACACTCCGCATTTTCAACACTCCGCACTTTCAACACTCCGCGTTTTCAACACTCCGCACTTTCAACACTCCGCACTTTAAACACTCCGCACTCCGTACTCCGCACTCCGGGACTTCCTAAATGTTGATAATATACCAAACTACCACTCGTGTCTTCGCCACCTTACGAATACTCGCTTTCGAACTGTCGTAAATCCTGGACTGCACCTGAAACAGTCTTACCAAATAACTATTATTGCGTGAAAGCATTTTAGGAGAAGAAAATTTAACGGGCATCTTGATACGATTTACGATTATACTGTTGTGTTTCCAGCCGTTTATTGACCCAACGGCATGTTTTGCTATCATGATATATTTTATTATATCCCGTTTCAAACGTCGAACTTATCACGTGCGGAGTCATGTTGATCGCAAGGACTGACCTTTATACCCGTCTGGGGTTTCTTTGAGTTGTTGACAGCTGAAAAACAGACCATTTCCGGACCCCTGCCAATTCACGAGGCATTTTTGCTTAAAGTGCATATAAGCCCTACAGGGTTTTTAGTTATTGGTGTAGACCACGAAAAATGACTTAATAAAGTATGTTATAGTTTTTGATTTGGTCCTTTCGTTTCCGAGATATTGCTCTTCAAACATAGCCATTTGGCGTTGTTTGCATAAAAAAGCCGCGCGTGAGAGAGTCCTGGTACTCGGGGACGGATTAGATTTCACAAACAAGGAATGCATAGCGTTTTGGACAACAACAAGTTCAAAAGATCATATATCAAGTGAAATCACCGCGATATCACGCTTAAATTCAGACTCAAATGAGTATGAAAGCCCATTGTCTAGTTCAGATGATATAATCGAGGAAGAAACTGAGCTATCGGCGAAATATGAGGACGAGTCTGATGACTGTTTCATGGACGCCTACGCTGATGAGCCGTTGGCTGACGAAGAATGGCTTGCCGCGTATGAAAGAAGAAGGGAGGAGGACAAAAAACACTTGGAACAACTTACTCGAAGGTGGAATGGTGCTGAATCCGTCAAATATTGTTACGTTCATTGCGCCATATTTGTCATATCTTTCATCAATTTATTTTATGTACAGTATGGTACGGGTTTATTGGTTTATTGTATAGCCTATAGTATAGGTGCAAGTGTGGGAACTGTAATGTCGTTGTAACTGTAAAACCCTAGGGAAATGTTCGACTGTTTCGTGCATAACTTGGCTTTGGAGTTTGGTCCTGTTTGTCTCAACAGATGGAGTTTGAACACTTTTCAGACACGAGACGGACGTCGATACAATCAAATATTATCAAAAGAAAGGTAATATGAGAGGCCAAACTATTAAAATATTTAGCAAACAACCTTGTCAATATCGAACTACACATAGACAATATTTAATTTTACCATTCCATTTTATAATAGGTGTCTATGTGTAGTTTAATATTGACAAGGTTGTTTGCTAAATATTTTAACATAGTTTGGCCTCTCATATTACGTCCATCTTGTGTCTAAAAAGTGTTTGCCGCTAACTCCAAACTTCATCTGTTGAGACAAACAGGACCAAAGCCAGGATGTTCAGTCATGCGGCACGGAGGCTGTTAACCTACGACTTCAATCAGTTTAAGCCCGGCGCACACTAGAGCTATCTGCTTAGCCAAACTTCATTCGTGACCGATGGCGTAAGGCGTTAGCTCCAGTGTGCGGGGCAGTTTTGTAAGCATTTCGTCACTCGTGCCGTCTTTCACAAATATTCAACATGTTGAATAATTTTTGTCACGAATGACAATTTCCTCTAGTGTGCGGGGAAGTGAAAGCAGCGAGCTTACAACTTTCCAGCAATACGCATGCGTGTTGAGGTTCAAATTTCAAAACAACAAACATGGCGGATCATTTGGAGGAAGAAGACGAAGAAACATTGTTGTTTCTGTTGCTTTTGAGGCGACGTCGTAGACGTTAAAGAGCAGCAAACAGACAGATATGGACAAAACGTTGGATTTTAAGACGGCAAGGACAAGGGGTATATGCAAATCTTGTTCGCGAACTAAATGCAGAGGACCCCGAGAAATTCCGGCGATCTCACATCGTAAAGGCATGGATAATCTGGCCAAATATCAGCTATTTGATCGTCTAACATTACATCAGCCACCAATACACTAGGTGCCGCCATGTTTGTTGTTTTTAAATTTGAACCTCAACACGCATGCGTATTGCCGGAAAGTTGTAAGCTCGCTGCTTTCACTTCCCCGCACAATAGAGGAAATTGTCATTCGTGACAAAAATTATTCAACATGTTGAATATTTGTGAAAGACGGCACAAGTGACGAAATGCTTACAAAACTGCCCCGCACACTGGAGCTAGCGCCTTACGCCATCGGTCACGAATGAAGTTTGGCTAAGCAGATAGCTCTAGTGTGCGCCGGGCTTTAGTGTCGCTCAAAACAGTCGAACATTTCTTATTTCTGTGCAGCAACAACATTCCGTAGGGTTTTACAGTTACAACGACATCAATACAGTTCTCCCACTAGTTGCACCTATACTACAGGCTATACAATAAACCCATACATACTGTACATAAAATAAATTAATGAAAGATATGACAAATATGGCGCAATGAACGTACCAAGATTTTACGGATTCAGCACCATTCCACCTTCGAGTAAGTTATTCCAAGTGTTTTTTGTCCTCCTCCCTTCTTCTTTCATACGCGGCAAGCCATTCTTCGTCAGCCAACGGCTCATCAGCGTAGGCGTCCATGAAACAGTCATCAGACTCGTCCTCATATTTCGCCGATAGTTCAGTTTCTGCCTCGATTATATTATCTGAACTAGACAATGGGCTTTCATACTTATTTGAGTCTGAATTTGAGTGTCATATCGCGCCGATTTCACTTGATATATGATCTTTTGAACTTGTTGTTGTCCAAAACGTTATGTATTTGGCCTTGTTTGTGAAATATAATCCGTCCCCGAGTACCAGGACTCTCTCACGCGCGGCTTTCAACGCCATTGGCTATGTTTGAAGAGCAATATCTCGGAAACGAAAGGACCAAATCCAAAACTGTAAAATACTTTATCAGGTCATTTTTCGTGGTCTACACGAATAACTGAAAACCCTGTAGGGCTTATATGCACTTTAAACGTTTTGTCTCATTCGAACTTAATACTGTCGATCTTATCACGTGTATATAATGCGGTCCATTGACAGGTTTCAAAACTCCAAATCCGTACTACGTTAAAAAATATTGTTTGATGAACTATATCATTGGCATTGCTATCCGACATGCTTCTCATGTATGTAACTGATTGCTCTTATGTGAACTATAAGATAACGTAAAAAACCTCAAGTTAAGCCAGAGCTTTTGACATGTGTATTGTCAATTTCCGTTTTATTCGGCACCTGGCGCTTTGGCCACGGTGAGAAGAGCATTCCTGGAGACTGGCAAGCGCTCTCATTATAAAGACTTAAATAAAACTGTGAGTAATTCTCTAATAACTAATACCGCCATGCAATATATACTATAAAATCATGAGGGAGTACACAACTTTTCAAAGAGAGTGCCACCGGAGTGACCCGTGAGTGACAAATCAACAAGTAAACAAATCAACGAGTGTCCGATTTATTTTGTCAGGCTAAACTGCCCTAGGCTAGAAGATGTCATCATTAACAACTTCGTTAACCACTTTTGCAGTCTGCGTCGACATATAGCCCAACTTTATCACTTTACCTGAAAATTGATATTGAGCAATCGAAGCTCGCGGTCACTCAAAGTGCTTCAGTTTTGTTTCAAGCGTTGCAAACCAGGCCACGTGTCAACAGTGCCAGTGGCAAAGCAGGCCAAATGCGCGTCAACATTGGCAAGAGGTAGATCTTACTTCGTGTACCGGACACAGAAATTTGCATGAGTAAAATGTTAGTTAGCACTGTATATAACTGCCTCGTTCTTTAAAAAATCCCGTTTGTTTTATCTATTATAGGGTTTGGGTGATGAATTGGACAATTCCATGACAAAATTAAAGTAAACGGGATTTTTTAAAGAACGAGGCAGTTCTATACAGTGCTAAATTTCTGTGTCCGGTACACGAAGTAAGATCCGCTAGGTTAGTACAGTACCGCTCAGAAGTAACCTAACAAAAACCGCGGTTAACCTTGGAACCCAAGCAAGCGTCAAGAATATGTGCTAGGATGATCCGCGGATGATCCTCGGGTCATTTGGTTGAACCGCTGGTCATCCGCGGATCATCCTAGGTTCGACCTCATGGCGTCATTTCACGAGTGTAGTATCGGAAGAAGTCGGTTATTTCCAAAGTTTAGCGTCCTTCCTTCGCACATTGTCTGCACTTCTTCGATTGGCGTTTGTCGTAGCTTGGCAAGTTCGTTTTCAAATACCGTTACCGCGTTTAAATTGATAATGGGAAAGCTATCTCGATACAATGTACGTGAGGGAAAGAATCGTCTCACTGTCATTTAGCGTCCTTTTCCTTTGCGCGTTGTATTAATCGTTATAAGCAGTTATGTGTGTTCGATAATCGACACTCAGTTTCAAGCTTTGATATCTAGCAACAATGGGAAAGCTATCTCGATACGCGAGGGAACGAATAATTCCACTTTCTTCTTCTGGAGTGCAGGTTACTAAATTTACAGATCTGCTTCAAGAGGAAGGAATTAAAACTTCGAGATCTGCTTTAAACTCGAGATCTGCTTTAAACTTGTTTCTTTCCCGATAAGAATGAGACAAACATGGAGCGGCGGAGCGCGACATTGTTTTTAAGGGCAGTGTATCAAAAGTCATTCGCGACAAACATATTTTTGTCTGAATATGTGAAGCCTGTGCCGCAGATAAAATATATTACTAGATGGTGATATAAACTCCGTGTGGTCCATGCGAAGCATTCCAAGCTCTGTTTCACAATCATTCTCAGGGAAACATGAAGAGAAATCTTTTGATTTTTGATAAAAATGTATTCATGAAATTTTCTATTCCGAGACTCGCTATTGACTTCTAGCTCACTTTTCAATTTATGGCTTTCCCTCTCTCTTCTTTCCATATACTGGTGTGTATTAGAAGGGTTTCTATTCTCATAAGTTTCAAGCATAAAAGCTCCCTAATTGCGAAATAATGTGGGCCAAGCTCAAGATCCAAGGAAGTAAACAACTCTTTATTGGTACCTATTACAGACCCCCAAGCCGAACTATTGAGCCACTACAGGAACTTGATATATCTTTAAATAAAATTCCTTCTTCTCATGGCTTACCCAGGGGCGGATCTAGCCAAAAATCTGACTGTAGCGGAAACTGTGACGACACCAATTAAGGGGGGTACGGGGGGATTCTCCCCCGGAAAATTTTGAAATTTTAAACCCCGGAAACACCATTTCCTGCATTTTGAGCAATATTTCCAACGTATCCAACACCAAGCATGAACCAAAAATTTAGGCAAAAATATGGAACAAAACAATAAAAAATTAAACCAAAAATTTTGCATTAGCTGTTCCACTCCTCACCATAATATACTTACCTTAATATTTTTCGTTTCTGAAATCAAAAGGGTTATATTCAAAGTGGATGCTTAATGATGCAGTTCTTCTGTACAAAACAGCAAAACTGCATTATTATGCGGCCCTTTTGATATGTCCATTCCTACGAGCACATATCCAGCGAAACAGGAATCAATCCCAGGTTGTTGTTTTTTAAATTGAATCTAATCTTCAGTTTAAAATCTCGAAACAGCAACACGATGGCAGTTAGGAAGAATGTTCAGTTCAAAATCATCTTGAAACAGCAACACGATGGCAGTTAGGAAGAATGTTCAGTTCAAAATCATCTCGAAACAGCAAGAAGAGGGCAGTTAGGAAGAATGTTCAATTCAAAATCATCTCGAAACAGCAACACGATGGCAGTTAGGAAGAATGTTCAGTTCAAAATCATCTCGAAACAGCAACACGATGGCAGTTAGGAAGAATGTTCAGTTCAAAATCATCTTGAAACAGCAAGAAGAGGGCAGTTAGGAAGAATGTTCAGTTTAAAATCATCTTGAAACAGCAACACGATGGCAGTTAGGAAGAATGTTCAGTTTAAAATCATCTCGAAAACAGCAACAAGAAGGAAGAATGCAACAAGAAGGAAGAATATTCAGTTTAAAATCATCTCGAAACAGCAACACGATGGCAGTTAGGAAGAATCTTCAGTTTAAAATCATCTCGAAACAGCAACACGATGGCAGTTAGGAAGAATGTTCAGTTCAAAATCATCTTGAAACAGCAAGAAGAGGGCAGTTAGGAAGAATGTTCAGTTTAAAATCATCTTGAAACAGCAACACGATGGCAGTTAGGAAGAATCTTCAGTTTAAAATCATCTTGAAACAGCAAGAAGAGGGCAGTTAGGAAGAATGTTCAATTCAAAATCATCTCGAAACAGCAACACGATGGCAGTTAGGAAGAATGTTCAGTTCAAAATCATCTCGAAACAGCAACACGATGGCAGTTAGGAAGAATGTTCAGTTCAAAATCATCTCGAAACAGCAACACGATGGCAGTTAGGAAGAATGTTCAGTTCAAAATCATCTCGAAACAGCAACACGATGGCAGTTAGGAAGAATGTTCAGTTCAAAATCATCTTGAAACAGCAAGAAGAGGGCAGTTAGGAAGAATGTTCAGTTTAAAATCATCTTGAAACAGCAACACGATGGCAGTTAGGAAGAATGTTCAGTTTAAAATCATCTCGAAACAGCAACAAGAAGGAAGAATGCAACAAGAAGGAAGAATATTCAGTTTAAAATCATCTCGAAACAGCAACACGATGGCAGTTAGGAAGAATCTTCAGTTTAAAATCATCTTGAAACAGCAAGAAGAGGGCAGTTAGGAAGAATGTTCAGTTCAAAATCATCTCGAAACAGCAACACGATGGCAGTTAGGAAGAATGTTCAGTTCAAAATCATCTTGAAACAGCAAGAAGAGGACAGTTAGGGACCAGTCATTATTAATGCCGGGTAGGGGGCCGGAAGATATTTTTCTGAACACAAAATATTTTTCGTGGCCCCTTATTTTTTAACAAGATATTTTTATGACCCCCCCATTATTAGGCAATATATTTCATAGCCCCCCCCCCAAAAAAAACAACAACAACAAAATACCTTATTCTTTTATTATTTATAATATGACTTATATTAATAATAGTGAAACTCAATGCTATTAGTATAGAATTGTCTCTGAATTCAATCACTCACAGTTGTCACCATTTTTTGTTTTCAACTCATATTTGTTTACTTGCAGCTGTAAATGAATAATATAAATTACTATTTAATTTATTAAAGTAAAAGCTGAATTGATTATATGATATGTGAACTGTAGTCCACATGTGACAGTCAACTATTTATAATATTAATATTAAATTTGTAGCTCTCTAAAAAAGTTCATCGTGTATTTGTAAATAATAATATTTAATAAAAGGAAAAGTCTGACAATTTTTGATAACAGCTATAAATATATATACAGTATATTAAAATAAAAAGGTAGAGTTATTCTTACCAATATATGAAGAAAGTCTCCAATTCCCAGCAATCCTACCACTTCTTGTTGACACAAATAAACTTTCTGTCTGGCTCTCAACATCAGATGGTTCATGGTCCTCATCCTTTTCATCTTCAAGATCACTTGTGCAGTTAATGATCTTATATTAAAGAAACAAAGAGAATAGACAAAAAATATGTAAATTACTTCTGCATTTATGCCTAGAGTCAGGAAGGGACTGCAGATGACTGGAATATCTACAACAGTACACTTAATAGTATGTACATCAAGCATGCATATTGTCTAAATTATTAATCTATGTACACATGTAAGACTATCATCTTACACATATATGTATTATAGCAATAACGAACTCACCTCATCCATATCATCATCTGATAACTCAGAATCATTCCCCACATCCATCTCTTTACCTTCATGGTCCACAATGTTGTGCTCTAATACATGTAAACCTAATTTGTGCCTTCACATGTCTTGAAAAAAAACCTCGATCTTTGCTGTCTTTTTTAGTTTCAAACACCCCATCATGTTGTGCTTAAGAAAGTATTTATTGAGGGTTTCTACAAGCAGATTCTTAATGCTTCCATCCTCAACTTTGCCCAACCAGTTGATGTCATCAAAACTCTGCTTTTTCTCCATTTCTCTTCTGATTCTACTTTCTCTTTTTCGCACCTCTTTGGTGATGTGTTTATAAATCAGGTCATCAAGAGCAACTTTCACAGTACTTTCATCAACAATGTACCTTTCTGCAAAACTATAGTTATTGTGGAAGGGTCTTCATTATTCACCGCACCCTGTTGGAACAATTGATTTAACTGGATCCTTGGATTGAAGTCGTTCACTGATCTAGGGACCCCATCTATCTTATTAGGTGTATCTTTGACATGAAAGTACTTACAGTTATTAGAGGTGGGATCAGGAGGCATCGACTCTGGTATGCGTTGGCAAACAGCATCAACCCACCCAGATACAGGACAGTTTGAACACAATGAGTCATTGTTGTCTTCACAAGCAAATTTCACAATCTCAAAGTACTTATTACCTGTCCGAACATGATTCTTTGAAAAACTCTCTAACTTTGAGAAGTAGTTGTGACCTGGGACAGTCGAGTTATTTTTTTCTCTCAATGAAATCTGTCAGATAGGGCTTATCCCAGTAGAATAATTTGTCTGCTGTACTGAAAGCAGAAAACTGGACAGCAAATATCAATTCAAGCTGCATTTTTAAATGCCGAGGACAAGTACCCTCCTGACAATTTAAGTTCTAGTGATGAAGAAAGTGACTATTAAAACATAACTTTAATATATACAATAATACTTCCTTCATTACTGTTTTTATTTTATATTCTTTGCAATTTTTAATATAGTGCACATTATTTTGATAGACCTCTTGATATTTTTGTGGCCCCCCCTTCCATGCCCAAAATATTTTCATGGCCCCCCCTTCATTGCTCAAAAATTTTTCGTGGCCCCTCACAATATCTTCCGGCCCCCTACCCGGCATTAATAATGACTGGTCCCTTAGGAAGAATGTTCAGTTTAAAATCATCTCGAAACAGCAACACGATGGCAGTTAGGAAGAATGTTCAGTTCAAAATCATCTCGAAACACCAACACACGATGGCAGTTAGGAAGAATGTTCAGTTCAAAATCATCTCGAAACAGCAACAAGAAGGAAGAATGCAACAAGAAGGAAGAATGTTCAGTTTAAAATCATCCTGAAACAGTGACAGAACGGTAGGATAATAGAAATTGCCTTCGCTCTTCGTTCAAATTCTGAGTTAATCATCATTCGAAATGTCACACAGAGTCATTCTTCTTGAATGTTTGGCAGCAAACCTGTCAATAACGGCATCTGTCTTAGGACAATGTTTCCTATGAACACTAAGTAGGGCCAGACCATTTAACCGTTCTGCCTTCATTTTATTACGTAAATACGTTTTCAAACGCCGAAGACCAGAGATGGACCTCTCGCAAGTACAAGTTGTGACTGGGATGGTGGCAAAAATGCGAAATGCTGTAAGAATATTGGGAAAGGTGAATTGATCTATGAATGGCAAAACTTGAGTGAGGTTGGATGGTAGACTACCTTTAGTCTTGCGGCATACTTCACTCCATGATTCCAATTCGCTGTCGAGAAAACGTGGGCTTGGAAGGTCATCCTTGTATATTTCAAGAAACTGGGCGAAATGAGTTTTCCAGTCGGGGTTGCTAACGACGTTCCTCGGTAGCCCATATACAGCTTCCATCACATTAAGGTTAGTTTCAGAAAAGCGACTTTGAACTTGCGTCATTAAATGGTCCAAAAATGGGATTGTAACCACGCGAACGATAATACTCGGACACTGATTCAGCAGGCATGTTAGCTCGATGTTTTTGGCGACCCGTCGTCCTTGGTTTCTCTGGCACTGTTCCGACACTTTGGGCTAGGGTTTCCGCTTCTTCGTACCATACAGCATGTCTTTCCTTCACGCCAGAACGAAACTTCTCAAGCATCACATAAAGCAGAGACACTTTTTCGCGTGCAGAACCAGCATCAATTGCAGAAAACTGAAGCTGAAGGGTGAGAGGGCGGGTTAATTCGAGGCATCTGCAAACGACAACAAGGGTCAAAATAAACTGAAAAGAAATAATACTGTAGTACAAGCTGCTTGCTTTCTGGGTAGATTCTCTGTTCCAAGACTGGTCGTCGTTGTCCCTGACTTCCTCGAAACATCGAACAATGGCGGTAAAATCTTCTACAAATACGACTAAGCCATCAATCCTCGCAACCCATCTTGTTTTACAAACATCAATAAGATGCGTGCGTTTAGAATCGGGAAATAGTTCCTTCATGATCTTCTGCAAATACGCATAACGCTTTGGTGAAAAGTTGAAGAATTCAGTAGCAACACGAACAGTTTCCATCATATTTCTAACCAACTGCTCCTTACAACATGATGCCACACACAAATTCAAAACATGCGAATTGCAGTGGACATAGACAGCCTTACTCTGAACAGCTTGAATTCGCGTTGCCGCTCCGGAAAGCCTGCCAGCCATATTTCCCGCTCCATCGTACCCCTGTCCACGACAATTTTGAATCGACAAGCCAAGCTCATCAAGAGAATTCAAAATAGTAGCAGATATTGCCTCCCCCGTCAGACCAAGTTGACAATGCACAAAACCAAGGAACTCTTCTCGAATTTGACGTTTCGTATCCACAAAACGAATAACAAGAGACATCTGCTCCAGGTTTGCACAATCCGTTGCTTCATCAGCAAGAATTGAAAAAAATTTTGCCTTCCGGATCTTGCCCACAATCTTTTCTAAAATCAGTTCACCACAGATTTGGATAACCTGATTTTGTGTAGTCTTCGACCTGTAGGTTGCATTTCGGGGATTGCTGTGAAGAAACTCGGAGTCTGAAACACCTGCACATCTTGCTCCATACTTCACAATTTCAATGAAATTTCCTGGGTTCTTGTCTTGTGACTCCTGATCCCGTGAGTCATCTCGGTGACCTCGAAGACCTAAATTTTGCCTGCCACAAAGAATCACACCTTCAATAATGGGTCGCAGTTTTGCCCTGTTCTCCTCAACTTGCTTACGTCTCAACTCATTCAGCTGCACGTCGATTTGTGTAGACCTGTTCTCCATCGACGACTTGAACAGTGTCGCACGAATGGTGGCTGTTTTATGGAGTTGAGATTTTTCAAGATGCTCACGAAATCTTGGTACTGCCACTTTCCATGAGCTCAAGGGAGCTTTAAAAAGCCTCTGGAGTTTGCTGGCATTATGGGTACTTTCGCCTCCAAACAGGACACAATTCACGCAAAATGCACCATCAAGAACCTTTGAGTAAGCCAACCATGGAAACAATTTCAACCACTCATAACGAAACCTTCTCTTGTTCCCATTTGCAGGAAAGACATATTCTGGCTCAGGTCTCCAAACATTGCAGAGGAGATCGTATTTTTGTTGATCGGTTAACGAGTCGGCCTTATTAACAAAGTTACCAATATCTTTCGAAAAGGAAATTGTGTCACTACTGGCAGTAGTTTCAGAAGCCGATGCTGCTGGTGTGTCTAATGTAGGAGTAGAAGGGCAAGCTATCATCTGATTTTTTGCCATCTTACATTGGGAAGGTACATGTACCTGTACCTGCTCATCTTGACCATCACACTTTCTTTTTCTTGGCAATAGCTGGTCTAGAAGGGCTTGCTTTAACTTAGATCCACCAGATCTTTGGACGTTTCGTTTTGTATTTGTATGTATATTTAGAGTATTTCCAGGAATTTGAAACCGAGGAATATCAGTGCAGGTATTTGCTTCAGTATTTGACGTTGAAGATTCAGCAGGGTCAAAAGTAACATTGGGAAATAATGGCTTGATGAGGAAGTGTTCCTGACTCAACGAAAGACTGGTGTTTTTTGGCTGACAAAGGGCAACATAATGGTTTTTTGTTGCTGGAATTGTTGCTGTTTCAAGGTACCCTATTGGCATCATAGCACATCGGAAAATATGAATCCTCTCACTCATATCTCCTCTTGCATCCCTGGGGAAAATAGTGCAATTAAACATAATGGCATTGGCATCCATCACTTCAAGGGCACTGCCATCATTGGAATCTTCCTCGCTAGCTACCTCAGAAATGGTAATTGGATAGTATGATTCAATCGGGAGCTCAAGTACACTTGATAGTGAAAGAAGACAAAGAAACGAAGAATATTCACGGTTGTTAGCATTATTGTAAACTTCTGCAACAACAGCCTTTGAAGGATCTGCCCGTGTCAAAGAATCCAATGCCTTATCTGACAAACACATGGCAAAAGCATTTCCCCTGCAACTAAATGCACCTTTATTATGTTGCTGTTCAATCAAAGGGTGAGAAGAATAATACTGAGCATTTGTATAAAGCTCAATACTGACGAGGCACCGAAGGTATATGGCCATGGTTTCACTACCACACAGTGCAAGAGAGCATGCATTGTAGAGACAGTTGCCATCCCCTGTAGTTCTAAAGGTGATTGAAAGATATAGAAATGCACATAATACCATGAGAAATGATACAAATTGAACTCATTTAGGGTCCTATTATAATATGTACTTCACACATTAAATACTGAATAGTTATACTCTGCATATTCTTGCACATGAAAAATGGTTTGTGGCAACATTGGCAAATGTCAGTAATGTACACATAAAATATGTGATTGGATTTCTGGCACATTTACTAGGCTTTTGTTCATTACACAACTTGTAATGAATGGCTGCTGTACAAATAAATTCAACAGCTCATTAGTTTATTACATACTGTAAGTGGTCACAACACTTTTAAAACAAGTAAAATAGTACCCTGTACCTATCCTACCCCTTCATGGGTTAACCATCAGCATTTAACCCACTAAGAGACAGGCATGCCTCTCATACAATTGCCCGGTGTTCTCTTAGGCACAGCAGTGAAATGAAGCAATGCATTGGCCACAACCCATTTCATGAGGGGTTGTAGGTTTCACAATTCATTAAATATCAAATATAGTGATATAGTGCTTTCTATTATTATTTTCTATTATTATTTTCCAGCATAGTGCTTTCTATTCTTTAAAACAAGTGAAATTGTCTGTTGTGAGCCAACAGACATTATAGTCTTATAGGCAAATCATATCACTATATCTATTCTGTTAGAGAGATTCTCTGCTAACACTTGGTCAATTGCAATCATTTCTTCTGCAGCTTGTTTATACAGTATACTGTATTAGTATATTCTTCAAAGGCTTGTGGGCCTGGCCCTGTTAACTCATTAAGGGGCAAGCAGGCATCAGGGCTCTTCACTGTGCTGAATAAAATTGTCTGACACTATTAAAAGTACCAGATAAAAAAAACCAATCGCATCCATGTATTGCACTAAATAGGAAACTCAGTCAACTTCACTTGTACTATTCTGGTACGATGCATCAAATGCTTTTCATCAGCATGCAGTTGTCATAATTAAATAATTATACATGTAGGACTAGGTAGACTGAAGGTAGTTCAATCAGACAAATTTAAGCTGCCAAATGGCTGAGCTCAGCCTGCTGAGCATTCGCCAAGAATAGAATAAGATAGTAATGTACATGTACTGTAGCTAGAGATTTGGACTAGTGAGAGTCAATTGATTTGTCAATGAATAGTCGATTGTGATTTGACTGCAGAAATTCCATTTCCCACTAATAAATTCATAATGTAGTACATGTAGTTTATAGTTTAGTCTAATCTATAAACTACATGTACTACATTATGAATTTAATAAACACCACAGCACTAGCAAAGGGCAGGCAACAGAGTTGTGTAATACTGTAAAGAACACGGCTAAAAACCATGGTTTTTAGCTCATGTGTAGTACGATAAGACTGTCCTGTGAAAGTGGAAGGCCCCCAATCACTGCACTGTGCACAGGCACATTGGTTAAATATATTAAATGATTTAAAAAATAGTAACTCGTTCTCAGCGACACTGACTCACTGATAAGTTAAATTAATCCAATTTCATCACAACAAACACAATAACGGACTCATTAGCATATCAAGTACTGCATATCACTAGTCCCATATGACAAACTGTTTATTATTCATGAGCTACTAACGCTTACCTCACTGGCGCATGACTCGAAGATCGTCGCTCCTGGCTGCGCGGGAACTGTAACTTCGCGAAGTTGCACAGATAAACACTTGCATCCTTATTTTTATCAAATAGTCTCGTAAGACGGTTCTCACAGTGACGCTTAAGAGAAGATAATTTATCGGCCTTCTCCTCTGGAGAGTAATTTCCATCCAAGACGCGCAACAGTTCTTCCAAAACGTTGTTGACCGCCATGGTGAAAGAGATCTCGCAATCTTATTATTAGATCACATCATAGTCCAAATGTAGATTGACGATCGGAAAATGTTTGGCTACAGTCAACTGTAGCGGAAGTGAGCGAAATGGAGCAAAACGTGATCAAAATCCAACATTTTGATTGGTTGGCTACAGTCAACTGTAGCGGCTACAGTCTAAATTTAGCACAACTGTAGCCGTCGTAGCTTTATCGTGAACACATCGCCTCCTAGCAACGTGACCGAAAGCGCCTTGTGCGCGATGCTACAACATTTCACACCAGAAAACCTTTGCTGGCGGGCAAAACCTGCGGGTTCGTGCAGGAAAACTTGCGGGACGGTTCGTTGCACGGAAACTCACGAAAAACGAGCTAAAAACGTCGGCAGATTTATTCCCCCCCCCCCCCCCCCCCCCCCCCGCCCCCCCCCCCCCCGACCCCCCCCCCCCCCCCCCCCAACCAACCTAATGCCCCAAAATATGACATTGAGCAGATATCGAGCTCATCGACAACTGTTTTATATTTTTGAAATTTTAATTAAATTCAAAAAATATTATTTTGCTGGAAAATCTGACTGTAGCATACGCTACAGTTGCTACAGTCTAGATCCGCCCCTGCTTACCAAACATAAATTGGAATGACTCAAGTATACTATCTACTCCCCAATATGGACAGGAAGTAAACCAAGCATTGCTTAAAATATCACAGGATCAATAATGCACCTACTCGAGGAAAAAACATTCTCGACCTTTTTTTCACTACTAACCCTCAATTAGTTGACAGCATGGATATAACTGATGGAATGAGCGACCATGACATAGTAATTACGACTATCAACACGAAGGCTAATCTGATTCGCATAAGCATTTAGGTTTAACCTTACAAAGTAATCTCTCTTGGAAACAACAAGTGATGCGCATTCATTCTAAGGCTTCGACATGTTTAAATACGTTGAAGGCTTTGAAATTTAGAGTTGAAAGGCAAACCCTTGAGACTTATATTTAAGATAAATCGAATAATTATATATATGCGTGTGGGTATCCTAATGAATCAGCTTTGCACTATTTCCTTGCGTGTCCCCGATATGCTGCTCATAGATCTTTATTTTTATATTCTACTGTGCAAATCTTGGGAAACACCTGGACAACCTGGACAAAGATGGGAAACACCTGATGGCGGGGCGAACACGTCTGTTTTGTCGCTCTGTAGTGTTTTATCTTTTTATATTCATAATTTTCTGCTGTTCTACAAACAAATCATAAAACTGATGTCTAAGAGTCTTGGCTTGGGTTTTCAATCGCTTGCTGTGTCTAGAAACGTTTCTGCCGTTTCTAATTAAAAGCTGAAAGTTGCCAAGTTGAAATAATCGACTATACAATGGCCGTTCCGTTTGGCTTGAAGGTATCTCGTTCGCTCAGGATTTTCAAGCTATTCTTGGCTATACAGCTTGTTCTTCTTTCTGGAGACGTAATGTTAAACCCTGGCCCACAAAGCAATGTATCTTTCTGTTCTTTGGACCGATCTGGTGTCTATGACGAAAGTTTTTCATCTCCGAGGACAGTGAAAGCGAAGGCGAAGGTCAATTCAACACTTCAGAGAGTTTGCCACACGGCGGACCAAGTAAAGGCATACGAATTTGTCATTGGAACGTTAACCATTTAACCTCGTCTAAGTTCGATCAAATTAAACTGTTTTTGAAAGACAGAGATGGAAAACCGCAAGTTGATGTCCTATGGCTGAATGAAACTTTTTAAAGTCTGTCCCGGACTCTTTTTACTCTATCCCTGGATTTACGATCTTTAGACGGGGGATAGGCGAACAAAGAATGGCGGTGGGGTCTAATTAGCTTTCGTTACGGATGAATTGTGCCTAGAGGTTGCTCCTTTCAAATCGAAAAGATACCTCCGTCTTCTACTAAAGCTGACGATATCGCTCTTGAAAATAATATTGAAAAGCTGACCTATTGAATAAAGAGATTATCTTGGCTGGAGATTTCAATATTGCATGACACCACAAATCCCGAGACCTATAAGAAACATCGTTTATGCAAGAGTTTGGTCACTATGAATTTCAAGCAGCTTGTTACCAAAACTATACCCGACCGGTGAGTGGTACGTGTCTAGATCATATTTATAAGTAATAGCATAAAAAGAGGTGCATTAGCTATTAAACGTCCCGCTCGATGAGGGTCATTTAGTAAATTTTACTAAATGACCCGAATCGAGCGGGACGTTTAATGGTTAATGCACCTCTTTTTATGCTATTCCTTTTGTACACCTTTTGCTAGTCATTAACGCAAAATATTCATTCATTAGTGCCGAGGGTTGGTTCAATAAAATCACTGTACATTCATTAACGCCATACTAAACTTCATTAGCGCGGAGTAAACTTTCAATAACGCGTTTAATATATGCATGAACATTCAATAGTATCAAGGTACAATCTATAGCACCTTTGTACATTCGTGCGCACGGACTGTAACGTCAATAGCACGAACTGACAAACCATAACATTTATGGACAATCTATCGTTGAACATTAGACCATTTAACACTTTTAGACCATTTAATATTCCATATATTCGTTTATTGAACACAGACAAACAATAGCATGGTGCTGAACAACATTAACAAACAAAGAACAATCATATATAATCTTGGAGAAAGACTGCGTGTTCGCACACAATGCAGCAAGGCATTTGAGGCCACAACAACATTTTTCCGTGTAAAACGTGTTTTGGAAAGCTTAAAAACTGTATAAACGCAAGGTTTGACATCGCTTTTGGCCTAGTCGATAGCGAGCAAGACCTGCATGCCTCCAAGAAGACGCATTTCACTAGAACAACGCGAACGACTTGTCAGAGCTTTTGAGGACGAACACGAAGACTCCTCGCAGTGGCGGACACGATAGGAGTGAATAGATCAACTGCAAGGGGTATCGTAGCAAGATATGTGAGAGAAGGACGAATCGCAGAAAGACCGCGTGGTGGGCAAAACAACGTTCGCGTTGATGAAGAAATGAAAGAATGTCTGAGTGATATCGTCAACGAAAATTGCCTTCTGACACTGGCACAAATTATTTTTATTTACATGTACACAGTACATTTTTATTTCTTTACAGAGTGTGCGAACACGCAGTCTTTCTCCAAGATTATATAATATGATTGTTCTTTGTTTGTTAATGTTGTATTGTTTGTGTTAAATGCCTCTAATGAATTTTAGGGATTATGGACATTATGCTAATGAAGTCCATGTTCAACGATAGATTGCCATAAATGTTATGGTTTGTCAGTTCGTGCTATTGACGTTACAGTCCGTGCGCACGAATGTCCAAAGGTGCTATAGATTGTACCTTGACTATTGAATGTTCATGCATATATTAAACGCGTTATTGAAAGTTTACTCCGCGCTAATGAAGTTTAGTATGGCGTTAATGAATGTACAGTGATTTTATTGAACCAACCCTCGGCACTAATGAATGAATATTTTGCGTTAATGACTAGCAAAAGGTGTAATACTGTATAATGTTTGCGGGTATTTATTTTGTTCTTTCGTAATCGTACCTCCGTTGGCGTCAAACCGGGTATGATTGGTTCTAATCAGACCTGGTTTGCCGTCAACGGAGGTACATGTACGATTAGCAAAAATGGATATAATGAGGTATATTAATTAGTTGTTAATGGCCCTGTGAGAACAAAAGAAATACCCGCAAAAGAAATACATTATATTATCTAAGGCCCGGCAAACGTCGAACTTTTCATGAGTCGAACTCAATGTAAATTAGGAAACTCTTTTGTTTAAGTTCATTTGCATTGAGTTCGACTCATGAAATGTTCGACGTTTGACCTTACTAACAATCCTCAGCATATTCATAACATTGTTTGCGCTAATATTGGTCTCTCGGATCATCTACCAGTTTTTGCAGTAAGACAGTATAGTCGTAATAACGAGCGGGTCCACCAACAAAAGGGTCATGTTTATATTAAATATCGTAATATGAAGGTTTTCAATGAGGAACAGTTTAAACGTACACTCCAAGAAACTCCATGGGACTCTGTCTTCATTTTTGAGGATATTGACGATATACTCAGCGCTTGGGAATCATTGTTTAATGATGCATTGGACTTGAATTGTCCTTGGCGAGATGAACGAGTTAAACAGGCAAACAAATCGCCTTGGTTTGATAGCACTGTTATTAAGCAATTGAATAAAAGGGACGCGCTTTTGAAAATTGCTAGAAGGTCAAATAATGCGGTGGATTGGGAAAACTATAGAGTACTGTAGCTCGGAATAAAGCAGTTTCCCTATAGTATTGAGAACAGCAAAGTCGCGATTTTTTACAACCACTTTCGAGGAAAATAAAAATAACCCCAAGGGAATTTGGAAAACGATCAAATCGCTTATTCGTGACAATAAACTAATAAGTAACCTAAGAAATAATAAGCAAGATTTGAATAACAGTGAGGAAATGGCTGAAGCATTTAATCTACATTTCTCAACAATCGCAGACCGGCTGAGAACATTGATTCCTAACATTCCGTTTGATATTTCTATATAAGTTGAGTAATTTTGTAAGATCTCGCAAAGATGAAAGTGTTGTGTTCTCCATACCACAATTATGGAAGCTGATGTCATTGGTTTTCTTTTGAAAATGGATTCCAACAAATCCACTGGTATCGATGGGATTAGCTCTCGAATGCTCAAGTTAGCTGCTCGATTATCGCACCATCGATTGCAAAGTTGATTAACCTTTCATTCTCATTAAATGTGTTTCCAGAACACTGGAAAACTGCAAGGATAACTCCAATTTTCAAAAATGGTGACCAGGTCAGAGAACCTTTAGATATAGGACTACAAAAATTTGGAACGATTTGGAAACTAATTTTAAACATATCGTTACGTTATATGATTTTAAGAAAAAACTTAAATCACATATGCTTAATTTGCATCATTCGATTTAGTAATTTGTTATTCTATTATAATTGTTGTAAATTGATTCTTAAACGGCCTTTGATCATTCCATAATCCTAAAATTAATAATATGTATAATGTAACTTTTAATCAAAATTTTAAATTTGTAATTTTAATACTGTAAGCTTATTCTTACATTTTTAACTCATTGTAATTCACTGCTGAAAAGCCTGTGAAGGAGCATTTGAATAAAGTATGTATGTATGTATGTATGTATGTTACAAACTATCGTCCAATTTCTATGCTACCTATATTGAGAGACACGTTAATAACGCGCTTTATCGGTTCTTATGCGAAAACGACTTAATCTATCCCAGACAATCGGGCTTTCGCACAAAGCATAGTACAGAAACAGTGTTGATCAAGATTATTGATGATCTCTTTTTTAACCTTGACAACAATAGCGCTCCGTCGAGATGACGTCAGTACCGATGTTTGTCCGCTTTTACCCATAATTATTGCGGCCATAACAAAAGAAATAGCTCATTTGCAATCATTTGTGAGTCAAATTTGGTTTGTTTGTCCGCTTTTTGAGCTATTAATAGCAGCCAGACTCTACGCTATTGCGTCAGCGGAATCGCCGGAATGGTTATGGTAGATTATCGCAAAGCGTTCGACATGATGGATCATACCTTGTTATTAAAGAAACTTGAAGTGAAACTTAGTGAAGGACTCATTAAGGAATCCCTTGTTTGGTTTATCTTTTACTTGAAGGATAGGCGGCAATTTGTTAAGTTAGGCGATAAACAGTCAGATATTGCATTTGTTCATCATGGTATCCCCCCAGAGTTCCATACTTGGTCCCTTGTTGTTTGTCATCTTTGTTAACGATTTGCAACTATATGTGACTTCATCAAAAATTGATTTGTATGCTGATGATACAACGTTGACCTCATCTATGAATTATTGTTCAATTGGAAAGTTGCAGGACACCCTAAACTCTTCGATTGCCGAAGTTGAGGAATGGGCAAAACCATTGCTATACTTATCACTGGTAAGCGTTCTTCTTTAAGGATCCGAACTTGAACTTGTAACCCAGCGTCAATTAAGCTATATTGGGACTAGAAATAGTAAAATACACCATGACCTTTCGTTTAATTCCCACGTCGAGAAACTTTGCAAAAAACTATCTCAGCAAATTGGTATATTGAAGAAAATAAGATTTTGCCTATCCATGAAACAAAGGCTATTATATTATCATGCTATATGATAAAATCTGTCTTAAATTATGTTAGTAGTTACAGTTTGGATAAGCTGTAATAAAGAGAATTTAGGTCAAGTCTTAAAGCTGCAAAAAAAGCGGCAAGAGTAATCTGTAACGCCAATAATCAGGCCTCTTTTTTTAATAGTCAACAATGGATTCCCTTTATGAAGACGCGAAAATAGCGAAATGTTGTCTAGCTTATAAACGTATCAAGGACAAAGTTCCAATATATATCGAAGATTTTCTAAAGCTCAACAGTGAACGACATACTGGTACCACCAGGTACAGCAATATTAATTTCATTTGCCCCAGGTAATCGTGTGAGCGAAGGCGGAAAGACGTTTGCAGTTACTACCTGCAAACTATGGAACAGTTTAAATTTAGATCTTAGAAACTCTGTATCATTAAGAGCTTTTAGAAACAATTATTGGAATACTATTTTCATCGAACAGCAGAAACTACATAATTTTATTGTGTAACTTGTTTTAATTAATTAATTCATATGTATATTTCATGTAACTTATTTCATACTTTTAGATTGAGGGCCACAAGTTTATTAGTTTGTAACTATTCCGTGCTACGAGTTAATAATAATAACAACAACCAGTAGTGAATTAAAAAAGCTGAATTAAAAAGATTACAGCTGTTCAAAAGTATATTCTAAACACTGATCGCTTTTCTCAAGCTACTGGTTGACCTATTTATTTTCGTTAGTGTGTACGTGCTTACTACTTTTTAATGACAACCTCTCCCAGGCACGAAATATGTATTTTATTATATCATGTGAGAGCCCATGATAAGCCTTCATTGGAGCTTTTGGCTCAAACATGAAGTCCAAATATGTTTAAATACAAAAAAGTTTCATTATAATATTTGGCATACTTATAATGACATTATTAATTACCCGATAAGGTATACGCTTGCATTCGTTCATCTCCTTCTTAACCCCACAGGTGTCCATTCATGGACAAGGTTTGCCCGTAACTTTCTTCTCGATGAATGGCACGTGTTTATTAAAACTCTCCAAAAGTACTCATTTAACATATTCCGTGCTTCACTAGGGGATCTGATACAAAAAAAAACTTGTAGGTCTTACACATGCTGCTTGGATTGTACCTTCGGTAATCACAACATAATATTTTTTTTCCTTGCCTTAAATTTCACGTTATTTATTTTTCGACGAAGAAACCTATCATATCATGGTCGCTCAAACCACTTGGAACCATAACTACAGTACGTCAATTAGATTTGTCGATGCAATAATATCAATAAGTGACTTGCTGTGCGATGTTATTCTTGTCGGTGAAAAAACCATTGACATATTTGTTTGACAAAATTGACAGAGTTCTTAGCTCCCTATCGACATTTTTATTAAGAAAATCGCAGTTCATATCTCCCATGGTAACCGATCCCTTGGTATCTGCCATATCATCTTTGATTTATGTCCCAACACCTCCGCCAAATCCAGTCGTCGCTTGATTGCTAATCCAGTCGTCGCTTGCTAGGTGTAGCTTGAATACATAATTCTCCTTGAATCTCTGCAATCCCAAAATGGTGTTTTTAATACTATTACTATGACCGTGACCATGACTGACCATGACTGTGACTGTGACCGTGACCATGAGCATGAGCATGAGTATGACCATGAGTATGAGCATGAGTATGACCATGAGCATGAGTATGACCATGAGCATGACCATGAGCATGACCATGAGCATGAGTATGACCATGAGCATGAGTATGACCATGAGCATGAGTATGACCATGAGCATGAGCATGAGCATTACCATGAGCATGAGCATGACCATGACCATGACCGTGACCATGACCGTGATTCATTATCTTATGCATGACAAAATTACTGTATTCTGATTGGTCAAAAATTGCTATTTTCCTAAAACAAATAAAACGACTTTCAAACAGCTGAATTTATTCTGTCAACGCAAATAGGATAAGCAGCACTCAAAACTAGTTAAGTGGAAGGGGGGGGGGGGGGGGGGGAGTGGCAGACGTAATTTTGTCATGTATCATAACAAACAAGTAATCACTTACACTACTCGTGATTTTGAAAGATTTGCCAAAAAACATCACTCGTAATGTAAATCTTTAATTTGTGCAATTAAAGATTTACATTACGAGTGATACTATTATTAGTATTACTATCATCATCATCATCATCATCATCATCATCATCATCATCATCATCATCATCATCATCAATTTACTGCATCGCAGAAGATCAGCGATCCATTGAAGGAGATGATTAAAGATCAGGCCGAATTACAGAATATCAAAGCAAGTCTGCACAAACAAAATAATCAACAAATGGAAAGCGAAGCCGCAGAAGTTAGAGAGAGTTTACACATGCAGAAGCAAGAGTAATGGATCTTCTTAGGGGAAAAGGTTCATCATCGTGGTTAACGGCTTTACCAATAAAAGATCATGGGTTTAACTTAAACAAAGGCGAATTTCGCAATGCCATCTGCCTAAGATATGGTTGGCAACTGAGAAATATACCGCAGTTTTGTATCTGTGGAATAAAGCTCAGCTTACCATGCCATGATATGCCCATATGAATCATTTTCCGTCACAACGAGATTCGTGACCTAACAGCAGATTGGCTGAGCGAAATTTATACCGATGTTGAGAAAGAGCCACAGTTACAACCTCTTAATGGAGAGATCATTCTTCCAAGAACAGCGAACAGACAAGATGCCAGAGCTGATATAAGAGCCAGGGGATTCTGTGGTCGGCGGCAAAGTGCATATTTTGATGTAAGGGGTTTTCATCACAATGCACCTAGCTATTGCAATACCAGTATCCAGGTCTAACGTCTTATATAGGAAGCAGGAGCAAGCAAAGAAACGGGAATATGGTGACAGAATTAAGGAAGTTGAGAATGCCTCTTTCACACTCCTTGTATTTTGTACCACTGGCGGGCTAAGTAAAGAGACCTTAATAGCATACAAACGTATGGCTGAGCTGTTAGCAAATAAGAGAAAGACGGAGTATAGTACTACCTTCGCATGGATGATATGTTCTCTTTCGTTTGCCTTAATTAGATCAGCAGTTGCATGTACGAGGCACCAGAGTATCCTCATTACGACATGCATCAGAAATGAACATTGAACTTATGGGGCTTTCCAATTACACGGTCAGACCGGTCTGTCTGGCAATATTTTGCTAAATGGAACACGATACATTTGAGGAGTGTGGCTGGTCTGACCAGAAAAGTTGGGCCTAATCAAGAGGAGGTCCATTCTGGCCGGACTAACCAGTCTGACCGTGTAAATGGAAAGCCCCTTTAGTTATGGAGAAAGTCGACTATTTTCTATTTTACTCTTTATATTTAATATATTGTTATTATAAATTTAGTTCCCAGTTTTAATTAATATGAATATTTTTAAACAATTAGTTTCGAATAGACTTCATTTTACTATATAATATATTGTAAATATAATAGTTATGTTCAAGTGTTAATAAACGATTATTATTATATTGGACTGCCTTACGTACTACGTTAGGGTAAACATGCACAGGGTTTGTATGTTATTTGGAGTTTTAATAACAGATTGTTATTGTCACAATTATTTTTGTATTTTTAGCACAAAATGATTGAATAAACTTTTGATTGTTATTATTATTATTATTAATTATTATTATTATATCTGATTTACACGGAAAAGTATCTAATTACTATCAGGTCACATCCCGTGACTTAAGATAGTAAACTGTATCTATTCTTTTGTCCTTCTTAGCTCAATATTTATTCTAACTCAACAGCTGCTCCCAACAGCCAGCCAACCATTACAGAAAACCTGCCTGAGGCAGGTTTTCTGAAATGGTTCTATCCCTGGCATGAAGTCGATTCTCGTAAGATTGATAGTTAGATTTCTGGTTACTAATCTAAGGGCACCAATGATGATTGGTACTATCAACACTTTCTCTACTTCACCCTTCCAACATTTCAATATCTCATATTTAAGATCCGTGTAAACTTTAACTTTCTCTCACTCTCTTCTCACAATTATTGTGTCAAATGGGCACGTTATACCAATTATAAAGCAGGTTTTCGACTTCTTATCCAGTATCAGAATATCAGGTTTATTATGGTCTATTTTTGACTCTGTTTGTATAGAAAAATTCCATAATAAATTTACTTCTTCGTTCTCCAGCACTTTAATGTCAGTGTCAACATAGCGTTCGTAACTTTTTTACCGTGTGAGGAAAACCATATTTTTTGCACATGTTCCAGTAGATGATTGTTGCTACTTTATCATATCTCGATTTCTTATATTCATTTTGCGTTAATTGTTTACATTCTGACACGACATGGCTGACTGTCTCGTCTGCTTCTTCACACATTCTGCACTTCGGTGATATATCTCCTTTGTCATCATTCGCTTAATCCAATTCGTTCTAATAGCTTGGTCTTGTGCGGCTAATATTAATCCTTCTGTTTCTTTCTTCAAGTATCCCCTTTTCAACCA
Organism: Chrysogorgia sp. JL179-B06; assembly: GCA_035772405.1. Taxonomy (NCBI): domain Eukaryota; kingdom Metazoa; phylum Cnidaria; class Anthozoa; order Scleralcyonacea; family Chrysogorgiidae; genus Chrysogorgia; species Chrysogorgia sp. JL179-B06. The sequence continues at coordinate 4,045,404 of JAYKKM010000428.1, forward strand.
CAACCAGCTTCCTTTCTCATCTCTCACATCTTTTGTCTCTTTAAAGAACACAGAGTGGAGCTTTTTAGAGTTGAAGTTTGATTTTCTTTCCTCAATCAATTACTTTTTTTTTAAACTGGGTCGTCGCTTTCTTTCATAACTCCCTCCTTAACCACTTCTTTCAATAGGTTTTCATCCTCTTTCAGGTAGAATCCCAAGCTATTCTCTTCTAAATGCACTGTTTCCTCAACAACATCTATCTGTGGATGCATACTTCGGTATATCGTTAACATTTTCCTAGTTTTTGGATCCATCTCCTGTAGTTCTAAGTTAGTCCATTCTATAATTCCAGCCCCATAGCGTATGAGAGACACAGCCTTTGAGTTGATAGCTTGGATTATGTTACCTGCATTCAAACTCGATTTCAAAATCTTCCGGAAAGTACTCGTTTCTCATGATGGATTTCATTTCTTGGCTTTTCACTTTCTAACACACCCAAATATTTATATCCATCCTCTTCCAGTGATTTAATCTTCTCTCCACTTGGTAACTCTATCCCTTCACTAAACACCATTTTCCCCTGTTCATCTGAATCATCGCACATTTCTCAATTCCAAATTCCATTCCAATATCGTCACTAAATATCCTTACTGTTTGCACTAATGAATCAAGTTGTCGCATGTTCTTTCCATATAACTTCAAGTCATATATCCATAAATCATAGGTGGTTGATCTTTCCTCTATTCTTTCCTAGTACATAGCCATCTTTCATTTCATTTGATCGTGGAATTAATACAAATAAAATGGGTGAAAGGCTATCTCCTTGAAAAATACCTCTCAATGTTAACCTCTCCCAACTTTTCTCCTCCCGACGTCAACTCCACTCTCCAATGCTTCATAGAGTTCCTAATCAATGTTGTTATGTTCTTAGACACTTTAAATATATCCAAACATTCAAGGATCCAAGAATAAGGGACCATATCAAAGGCTTTCTATCCAAGCTATACATACATTGGTCAGTCTCCTTTTGCAGTTTTTCGACACCATCTTGTCTATCATTAGTTGGTAATTTGTTCCTTTACTCTTTCTACGGCAGCCTTTCTGTTCTGCTGGTAATAAGTTCTTTCTTTCTATAAAATGGTTATACACCTCTTCACCTATTATCCCTGCTAACAATTTCCACATCATAGGTAAACATGTAATGGGTCTAAAATTTGACACTTACGCTCCTTTTAACTTATCTTTCAAGATCAAGCAAGTTCTTCCGTATGTCATCCACTCTAGAACCTCTCCCGATTTAATATGTTCATTTAATTTCTCTGCGATCATACCATGCAAACTGGTGAATCCCTTCATCTAATAGCCTTGTACCTTATCAGGCCCCCATTTGCTTTCCACTTTGGCATCTTCTTCATTTTCTTTTAGACACTTTCGATAGTAATGGTGATATCTTCTTGTTCTTCAATATTTCTGTACATTTATTGACATCACTTATCCACTGTGCATTTTCATTATGCTTCATGTTGTTATACCATATATTACTCCAGAATCTCTTACTTTCTCCAGCCTCTGGTTTAATATCACTATCTCTTTCAATTCCTTCTATTAAATCAAAGAGGCGTTTATTATGACAAGGTATAATTATTCAAGCTTGACCTTAAGACTATCACTCTTTAGATTGTTTATTCACTGGTCTAATTTCCTTATGTCTTTTCTAATTTCACGTATCTTCTTCGATATTCTTCTCGTCCACCATGATTCTCCTTTTTTCTAAGATGTTTTCTTTATTCCTAGTATTAACGTATTCATTTCTCCAATATTTTCAGTTTTTATCCTGTTTATCACACTATTTACGACAGCTGTTTTTTCGCGTACCCTTTTCCGATTAACCGATCTCAAGTTTCCTGGTCGGGTTCTTGTAATTTCCTTTGTACCTGTGCCAATACCTCACACTGTTCTTCATTCAAGTTACTGTAGTCAATCTCACGGTCACGACTCCATCTTACTGTTTCATTATCTGCTGTTTTATTATCGACTGGTTCTTGATAACCTCCCTCGGAATTGGTTCCTGCTACTTTATCTAAATTTTGAGATCTGGAACTATCTTCCTTTTCATTACCTCCCTCGTTGATTTTCCTACATTATTATTATTATTATTTGTCTTCGCGCAACTTGATGTTCAGTTGGTGTTTATCAGTGGCAGCTGTCTACAACTATAGTAGACTAAGGTGACACTGGGTTGTTTAGCTTTCTAATGTTTTTCTTAGTATCCTTGTTGTTCCAAGTAGCGGCGTTTTCTGAATTTGTTCAATTTTCACCTTGATTCCAATCTTTTCTATCCACTGTTCAAACCTTTTAGATTCCAATCTTTTCTATCCACTGTTCAAACTTTTTACTCACAGCTCCTAGAGCTCCAACTACAACTGGAACTATTTCTACCTTCCTCATCGACCACAGTCGTTTAACCTCTCGCTTCAATTTATCATATTTCTCTATCTTTTCTCATTCCTTCTTTCAGACTCTGTTGTCTCCCGGGATAACAATATCGATTATCATGCATTTCCGTTCTTTTTTGTCTACTATGATTATATCTGGTCTCCTACACTCTATGTATTGGTCACACTGAATCATAAAATCCCAAAGCATCTTTATCTGATTTGATTCCACCACTCCTTCGGGGGGTATACTCGTACCATTTGTCTACTCTTTCTAGGCCATATTTTCCACATAGTGTCCAATGAATAATCCTTGCAACATTGTCATGGCGTCGTTTGTACTCTCTTTGAGCTAGCTTTGTACATTCACTGATTAAGTGTCCCACGCTTTCTCCCTTTTCTCCACAGAGCCTGCACAACGGTGATTCTACTGTCTTGTCTATGTTGAACTTGATGTAGTTAGTTCTTAATGCCTGTTCCTGGGCTGCACATATCAAAGCCTATGTTCCTGGCTTTAAATCACTATTTTTCAGCGATCGCCACATCATCTCCTTGTCAATGTTATAATTAATATTATTATTAATATTATTATTATTATTATTATCATTATTATCATCATTATCATTATCATCATCATCATCATCATCATCATCATCATCATCATCATCATCATCATCATCATCATCATCATTATTATTATTATTATTATTATTATTATTATTATTATTATTATTATTATTATTATTAGAAAGCAATAAAAACTGTTTGTTAACTTACACGTTTTTGGTCCAGATAAATTTGACATAAAGCCTTCGACAGCTTCACCCACCATACTTCCTGCTGTTAGTAAGTAACTTTGCTGCTCATCGGAGAAACTTGAATCTATAAGATGATTTGGAAAGTTTGTGCTTATTGGGAACGATTTAGTGAGATTAAAAATTAGTATTTTCTGACAAGCTGCGATATGAAAGGTTCATTCAAACGACTTTTGCCGACCTAACTGATTCAAGGTATCACAGTACAAGCTTACTGTAGTATTACAAACATTTCTTAAATTATATAAAATAAACGACTTTAGCTTTTTATGAAGCAATGTAACGTGTTTAAATCTTTCCTGTCTGGCGCAGTCAAAATCGGTCGCATAAGACTGACGAAATCGTGAATAGAAAAACACGGCATACGGTTAACGCAAGAGTAAAACGTGAAACTCGATAAGCGCCAGGCACCTGATAACCACTCACACGTCACGTTTGATTTGATTTCATAAACAACTCTGCGATTAGTGGCATTTTGAATTTTCATGATGCTACGCGGTGCTGATTGTTATTTCGCTATTAAAATATTTAATGAGCGACCAAATCGAGATTCTTGGATCCATATTGGCAACGTAGATGATCCGGAGATCGTGCAACAAGTAATAAACGGATACTATATGTACTTGTGTATTGCTCCCCAGAGGCTATATATGTTGTCCATTGCTACCTGGAGGGGCATTCTTAGCTGTCCTTCCTTTCAGGTGAAATTGATTGGAGTTGCTATTGATGAAGCTCATTGTATTACCCAGTGGTACTTTTGTTTTATGGTAAAACTTTCTATATTTGTGTTTATCATCTTTGTTTTCTAGTTTTGTTTGACTGTAAATGTTCACGAACAAAGTAATATTATTTTGATTATTATCAAGATTTATTTATATATTTAATCACCCAATTTATTTAAAATAAGTATTTAGTTATGTACTATAGTTTAGATTTAGAAATAATCAATGCATTAATTCCTGTTGTTATGTTTTATTTTCATATAGGGACTCGCCAGATGCAAAAAAAAGTTCCCTTTAGGAAGTGGTATGGATATATGGGTGAGATAATATCTGTCATTCTTAAAGCATGTAGCATCATAATCTTGACTTAAAGCATGCATATCATAATCATAAACTGGCGCGAGACTGGTGACAGTAACTATCCAGAATGCATTTAAGATTGATCTTAATTTAGACCAATCATGTACACATTATAATGAACTTCGCGGGATTCCAGAACAAGAATTTGTTCGCCAATTCGCAGACGAATATAAATATAAATGAATAAAATATTTTAAAGTTGGATTTTGTAAAAAACAAACACCAAGGTTTTGGAGTTCCAAAGTGAAAACGAGTCGAAGTTCCCGGCAAAGTAAACAAGAATATACAGAGTTAGATCAAGCTTGATATACAGAAATTTACAGTAAAGTCTCAGATGTTACTGCCGGTGTGGCAAAGTGATTGAAAACTTGACCGTGAAACCAAAACCTGCAGGTACAAATCTCGAACCTACGGATTTTTTCAGATTTTTCTTCTTTTTCCAAATGTCGAGTTATTTCTATTCCTTTCTATTTTTCTTTCTTTCTATTTACTAAAAACATTTTTTCGCAATGAAACTATTCTTTATGGCTAATTAATTTATTTCAACCTCTTAGTCGTGGTCCAATTAATTAGGATACGCCAGATAGTATGGCACAGATAGTATGGCATTTTGTTTTTACCATCCATAGAGCAAAGGGTTGTTGGCCGTTGGGTACACGTATTTCTAGTCTTTATCCAAAAATCAAGCTTAGGTAACTGAAATATAACATGATTTAACATTATTCTCTGTAACACTATGTGTATATGTTACATACTGTACATGCACGTTAGCGACGATAAAGCGACGATAGTTAACGCAAATAATAATAATTATAATAATAGATCAGACAAAGAAGACTACCTAGAAAGATTCAATGATATTGCGGATGCGACTGGTTTCTGGAAATCGCTATGGGAAGGTAAAGGAACAGGAAAAGTCACAACCGAGTTGCTAAAGAAATTAGAAAAGCGATTGGTGAAAGAGTTCCCCCACCCCCGGAGGAGGATTTCAACTTGAGCACAGCCCAAGCTACGAAGGTGATCTCCAAAAAGATCGTGTCGCTAATTGCCGACCAGATCGTGTCGCTAATTGCTGGTGGGAAAAGGAGGAGGTCCTTCAAACGAGAGTTGCCAAATCCTTTCAAGCAATAGCACAGTACGATCATGAGATACCCAGATGGTTTACAGGAGGGGAAAACTTCGCTTATCACTAAACCGGGTGAATTCAACAGTGGAAACCACAGGCCCATTACATGCCTGAATACAGTGTATACATGGTTCACGTCTTCCCTATTGAAACCAGTTGATCATCACATATATGGACTGATGCAGAGCGAGAAAAGGGGAGCCAAAGAGAATTGCAGTGGAACGTTTGATAATTTGATGATAGATCGTATCGTATGTCAAGATAGTCAGAGAGGAATTTAGCGTGGGATGGATAGATGTGCGTAAAGCATACGACTCAGTAGACCACCAGTAGCTAAAGGAGATGTTTTCCCTGCATCGTTTTCCAAGATGGATTTGTAACGTGGTAGCAAGGCTTAGTGCCAAATGTAACACTAGAATAACAGTAAGAACGAAGAAGGGCATTCAGACATCAGAGATCATCAGTTTCAACAAGGGATTACGTATACCACAGGGAGACGCCTTGTGTCCCAGATTATTCACGTTATGTTTAAATCCTGTTGCATGGAGCCTGAAAGCTACTGAGGGCTACCATCTGCCCAAGCCAATTGGAATGAAGATCACCGACCTTATATATTGATGACATGAACATTTACGCGTCAACAGAAAGGAAACTAGAGATGGTGATTAAAAACGTGAAAAGTGGGATGGAAGACATTGGACTCCAATGGAATAAGAAGAAGTGTGCCGTGGCGCACGTCAAGAAAGGCAACCTCGTGAGGTCGGAAGGGATGAAGATAGATCCATGTGCAGAAGTAATAGAAAGTTTGAAAGAAGGCTCTCACTACAATTTCCAAGGAGTATTAGAGAACATTCGCCAGGAAGACAACTTAGTATTGGAGAGCGCGGCAAAGGTGCATCAACAAAGACTCTCCGTCATATGGTCAAGTCCGCTGTCGGACTATAACAAGGTCCTAGCGACAAACCAGTTCGCGCTTCCAGTACTCTTCGCTTCCAGTACATATTTAATGTGGACACAGATATGGCCGATCGCAGAATTACAAAAACTTGACAGTGCCTCAAGGAAAGTAATGGTAGAGAATGTTGCCAAGCATCCATTGGGCTCCATAAAATTGATATACCCCCCAGACGAATTGGAGGAAGGGGCCTGAAATCGATCGAGCAGGAGTATAAGCTGATTAAGATCAAGGCAGCGATCAACCTTTAAACCGAGAAACCAAGACCGGACAGTGGGCTTGGTGAGAAAGTTTGAAGAGAAAGCAGCCAAACAAGGAAGGCGATCAATAATCAAGGATGCTGAGAAGTACTCCGAGGAAATAGGTCTGAACTTAGAGCTGCGTCACCCAGATCCAATCGGCCATACGGGAGATAACAAAGATGTTGGTACCAAGAAGATTGGAGTGTGGACACGAAAAGCCATGGAAAACAAATCCTATGAAGAACAGGATGTGTGGGAAGGTGGCATAGACAGTCGAACATGTGATGGCAGGCTGTGCTCTTGCTCAAACTAAATATTTGGCAAGACACAACGCGGCACTCAAAATCTTGTATTTCGAGCTACTAAGAGATTATGACCTAATTGAATCCATTGCACCATGGTATTCGCCCAAAGAGCCTAACCCCGAACCTAACCCTGACACCACCATAGCGTATTGCGATGTCCCTGTTTTCGCGGAAATTTTTTTTTATATTCATAATAAGTTTCAAGGAATTAAGATGTAAGTAGTATAATAACCCAGAAGTTGGTAACGGTTATCCACCTAACTTCAGGAAAATAGGTTTCACGAGGCTTCCAGATGTACTTATACTGCCAAATAATAATAATAATAATAATAATAATAATAATAATAATAATAATAATAATAAGCATCCAACGCGCGCAGTCCCTGAAACTATACGAACTATATAGAAAAGAAAAAAAAAGTTAATTTAAAATGTATCTTTAAATGTTCAGTAATTCCGGATTTGTCCAGTCCTTATTTCTACAACAAAATATATAGTATGTTGTTCTAATGGCGATAGACATAATTCTCCTAATACAATAATTTTGGTGTTTGTTATCAAGACCTAGATCGCTCAACATATCTAAAAATGTATGACATTCTTTTGAGAAAATAATAATAATAATAATAATAATAATAATAATAATAATAATAATAATAATAATAATAATAATAATAATAATACTGGATGCGAAGGCAGAGGCATTGGATCCGGAGAAGGAGGAGTTTTATAAGTTCCTGGGGATTGAACAGGGAAAGCAGATTGACAAGAAAAGAGTAATGTTAAGAATAAGAAAAGAAATGCAGAAGAGATTGGAGAAGTTAGAGCTGTATGATAAGAACCTTATGAGGGCAATCAACTGCAGAGTAATACCGGTCGCAGGATATGCAATGAATGTTTGCCAGTTCACCAAAAAGGAACTATATGATCTTGACATGATGGTTAAGGAGATCCTACGCAGAAAAGGAATGCTAGGGAGGCAAGGAAGTGACGAACGGCTCTACATGAATAGGCAGGATGGCGGGCGAGGTTTACAGAGTCTGAGACAGGTCTACAAAGAGACGAAAGTGCGTGTGGCAACATACATGGTGCTAAACTCAAGCCGCTGGATAAGGACAGCATGGAAGAGAGAGTATAACAGCGAGTACAAAAGACTGAAAAGGGAAGCACTTCAGGAAATGGGACTTGAAGTCGACTTCAGGCAGGAGGAGATTTGGAAAGATGGAGAGAAGGTGGAGAATGACTGGTCAGGTTGTTGGAAGGGGCTGAAGGAGATGAAGGGATATCACGACAAGATAAAGAACGAGTATAAAGAGAAAGTCATGCAGAGTCAAGTGTTTGCAAGGCAGGAAAAAGAAAGCCACATGTGGTTGAGCTCAAATACTACAGCACAGAAGACAGCAGGGATTATGAAGATATTGGAACAAATGGTTGAAACCCGGAAATGGAAAACGATGAGAGGAATCGGAGATACAAATGGAATATGTGGACAACACGATATGTGGACAACACGATGAAACCGTTCAACACCTGGTATTAGGAGTCAATTGGACAATAGAGAAAGGACTTCTTCCTGAAAGCACAGTATGGTACGGGGAGAGATGGAAGAAGCGACAAGCACGCAAGGGTAATGAATTCAAATTTTGAAACTTTGAGTACAAATGAGGAAAACGACTACAGCACGTAGACAGGATATGACCCTGGAGGACGAAAGAGAGAAGATATGGTTGGTGGAAACGTCGTGCCCAATGGAAATGAATATAGAGGAGGTAACGCGAACCAAACTGCGAAAGTACCAACAACTTGCGTTTGAGACTAGGGAGAAGAGACCGGGTTATGGAGTGGAAGTGGTACCAGTTTTCATTGGATGTATGGGTGGTGGTATGGAGAAGACGACCAAAGCGGTAGCAAAAGTGACTGAGGGAGAAAGGAACGTAACAAGAATAGTGAGGACAATGCAACAGACAGTACTTATGGAAGGAGAGACAATTATACGGAAAGTGTTGAGTGGATTAGTGCAATCGGAGTAAAACTTGGTTAACGTCCCAACAATTATTGGTGGGAATGTCACATTGGCCAGACTTTACTTTTCGATCTAGCTGGCTACGTGCTACATAATAATAATAATAATAATAATGATAATACTTTATTATAACCATCTCTAGCTAAAAATTATAATTGATTTACATTAAAAAAATTACACTAAAATTATTACATGTATGGAAATTGATGCATTTCAAAGACATATAACCTTGAAGAACGCAAAGTTAACAGACAATTTATATTTCATCGGTTCCTTACCAGAATCCTGCAGTTTTCTTGATTCTAAATCAGCCTCTTTCCTCAGTTGCTCTCTCATAGTTTCCTTTGTTTCGCTTGCCAACAGTCTCTCCAGCCCCTCCTCAATGGCACGCAGATCATCATTGGAGCTTGTCGAGCCTAGGGTAGAACCAAAGGCATCTCTAGTTCCAGGATCTTTGAAATATTCTTGACTTACAGAACCCCAGGGATAGTTTGTTGATGTTGAACGTTTAGATGGTGACATGATATTTTTCTTGCACCTGCTTAGCGGGTAGTCCGGAGCAGTACTTTTGATGTCTTTCGGCATCACCTTTGTAAGACGTCGATTTTGATCGTAATACGGAGAAATTGGACTGTAGTTCGGAAGGTGTTTCTGGTACTGTGACCGATGTATTTCTGTGGATTGCCAAGGTTGGTTTGTAGTATTCTCATTTCGAAAAAAGAACGTTTCTCTTGGCACAGATATATTATATCCGGGAGGTGAAGGTTTTTCCTAAATATAGAAATTTCTTTAGATTAAGATATAATTTCATAGTTATATGTTTATAGTTAAGTTATGCATGTGGTTTTCTTGATACGATGTATTTTCCTGAACACAGAGACAGGTCAAGATATTGTTGTCTCGCAAAGCAACATCCAGAAACAAACCTATTGCGATTAAAAAGTTTAATTTTAGCACTAAATGAACTTTATGAATTAGCTCTTTAATAGAACAGCCATCAAGAAGTGGATAACATTTAATTTATTATCAAGAAATATAGTTAGAAATGGCCCTTGATCTAATTTATCTAATTTTTAAGTAAACAAATTGGTATTGAATGATGTAAAACCCATCTTGCACCTGCCCAACTATATTCCCTGATTTATACTCATGAATTATTAATACTTTGAGAATCATATATAGTTAATACTTAAAGTGCCCATAATCCCAAATATACGATATTGCTGATATAGATTTTACATGAAGTGAACAGTTGAATACCAAAATATTTTATGATTTGAGCTTTTTGTTGATATTCTATAAAGGTTATTTTTTCCGAAATGCTAATGAGTGTGACGTCAACGTAGTAACATTTCGGTATGCATGTCCACCGAAAATCTCTTACGGGTCTTGCCTATAAACTGTATCCAGCCTACACATGCAGCTAAATGCAGGAATCGCACATCCACTTTATTATTTAGGGTTATTTTTGAGGTTTACTGTACTTAAACAGGTTTGCGAAACGAAACAACAATTTGCCTAACGAGGTGGATAATAATAACCGACCCCAAAACAACAAAGATCCTAACCCTAACCTCCCGGCTAACGATTTTTCTAACCCTAACCCACCGCCTAACTAGCTTTAAAACACGTTTTGCAAATTGTTGTTTCGTTTCGCAAAATGTTGTTTCGCTTCGCAAAATACCATAAGCCAATTAATATAACCTACTTACAGTACTATAACCTAATACTAATATATTGAGGACTTGGTGTAATCTACTATAAAATGGATGTGCAATCCCTGTATTTAGCCGCAAGTCAGCCTACTGCAGTCTCCATCAAGGCACACGTTGGTGACCACGAACGAAAATGTTGGGTGGATACTTAGGAGGTTTAATCAGTCGAAAATTAATCAACAGCCGTGCTCTTTGAAAGCAAGAGGGATCGGTGGGGATGAGCTACTGTACATAGGGAAGTGCTAGAAGTACTGGGAATGAAATAATTTGTAGTGCACCTCGGAACTTTGACTGTGCCTCAACCGTTTGTGGTCGTGGGAATGTGCATTTTGGCTGCTGACTTTTTGAAATCAGGAAAAATGCTGGTTGATGTAGCGAACTGGAGGTCACCTGGCCGACGGGAGAATTAACGTTAATCATCGAGACAACCGCATCAGCTGTAAGTAAATTGAGCATCCTGTTAGAACGATATGGACCTTGGACCTGCCTTCCGGGTATTGCAAGGTACCCTTGAAAGAGGGGAACATCGAGAAAACGGCGTTCTCCGTTGGCGTATACAGTACTATACCATTAATTCGCAGTTATGCCGTTGGATTAACTAACGCTCCCGCCATATTCCAGCGCATGATGGGGAAGATGCTGAAAGGAATTAAAGGATGCCTAGTATTCATTGATATTATCATTTTTCAGATACGTAGGAGCATACACCAGCGTATTTTAGAAGTCTTTCGTCGCATTCGGGCAGCAGGGTTGAAGATCAGGCCAGAAAAATGTCAATTCGCACAAGAGTCGGTCAAATTCCTTGGTAATATCGTATTCGCAAGAGGAACCGAAACAGATTCATCGAAAGTCGAGGCTTTATGTGCGAGACTTTGCGACTCCGTCCTCTTTTGGCCGACACCGCGTTTAAAGAGCTCAAAAGTCGTATGAGCTCAGTGCCAATATTGTCTTTACCGGACCTCCCCGTTCCTTTCACCATTTATACTGATGCCAGTGATTCAGGTCTCGGAGCGGTCTTGTCCCAGCGAAAATGGGAACACGAGTGTGTGATCGCGTATGCCAGCAGAACCCTGGCGCCCACAGAAAGAAACTACTCAAGCACAGAGAAAGAATGTCCAGCCATTGTGTGGACGGTCAACTATTGGATACCATATTTACTCGGTAAAGCCTTTGATGTCCTGGGTACGAGGCAGCTTTGATGTAGTGACGGACCATCAAAGCTAGACGTGGCTGCAAGGATTGAAGGAACCAAAAGGTCGTCTAGCAAGATGGGTACTCGCTTTACAAGAGTACGAGTTCGACATTAAGCATCGTCCAGGTCAACAACATTGCAACGCGGACACCTTTCGAGGTTTCCCCGCGCGAGTGGCACCTTCCCAGGGGTCGGTGTAGGAACCACCGAAGTGTGCGCATCATGGTCAAGGGATGAGATGCGCGCAACACAGCAGGTTGATCCAAACATTCTCTGATAGTGCAGAAGCTAACCCAAGCCACCGGAGAACCAAATGATAATGGAGACTGGAAGGGGAATGGGGAGCTACGGCGCTACAGACAGCTTTGGACACAGCTGAATATTGTGGATAGCGTTCTACACCGTCGTGTGGATCAGGACCCAAGCGAATCGGCTAGTTTTGGTCGTGCTTCGGACGATGCAACCAGACCTTTTAAAGCTTTGGCACAATGACCCAAGTGTGACTATATATGAGCACTCTATTGGAAACAAAAAACATTTCATTTCAAATTATTGCGACGAGCTGGAGAAGACCCTGAACGACGTCCATAACAGTATCACAGCCAAGATGAATGTGGCACAAAGGAAACAGAAGAAGGGGTATGATGACCGCAATGACGTCTATTAAAGTACTCATTTTGAGAAAGGAGATCCCGTATGGCTCAATAACCAAGCAGGTCCGAATGGGTTAAGCCGAAAGTTCCACCTACAGTGAGCGGGGCCTTACGTGGTACTCGGTCGACTGGGTAATGCATATCAAGCCGGAATCTGAGAACGGTAAAGCCAAAGTGGTGCATCGAAATATTGACTCAAATGGGAATCAAGACTCGATATCCCCCATCGACCATCCGAAGGAGCGCAACCCCAAAGTGAATTCGCTTCGCAAAGAATCAGCAATACAGCATCGATAAACGGCCGCGGACATGCAGCCGTTACCACAAGAGGGGCCCAAGACTACAATTTGGACGAACTAGAGATCGAGGTGCTCTCAATTAAAGAGGAGGATAATGCAATATATGCATGATGATAAGTGATAGGTATATAATTAATAGTATGTATCGCTTGTCTGTGTAATTAATTGGTAATAGGAGATGATGACATGTGTGTGTATTACTGAGTGTAGACTAAGTATGCGAGCGAGACTGTTATGTGATAACGAGTTCTTGGTAATCTTTTGTGCTCTTGATTCATACTTGAATACGAACTGTACACGAGTGTTTTTAGCTTTTCGGAAGTCTCACAACATCTCAGGTGACCGGTGAGTTCTTTCCCAACTTCTCGAGTGTTTTCATTACTTTACGAGGGTTTCGATCACGTTATAGAGACCCGAGCAAATGTTTTCTATTATTTTTATAAATAGTTCAGAAACAATTGCTGATATTGGAATAATTACGCATCACAAAGATGTGATACTTTCGATTTAATGCAAATTCTCATGAGTTACTGACGTCACTCCGGTATCGTAGCCTGATCGAGACCCATCTGGACTTATAGTACGTATTCCATACAAGATCATATAAGGAGGAGCAAATACATTGCCCTAGGATTAATATTTATGGTTAGTATTTGGATTAGTATTTTGGGTTAGTATTTGGATTAGTATATTAGGGTTAGTATTAGTGTTAGTATTAGGGTTAGTATGTGTTAGCATTAGGGTTAGTATTAGGGTTAGGATTAGGGTTAGGATTAGGGTTAGTACTATGGTTAGGTAATTAGGGCAATGTATTTGCTCGTCAGGGCAACGTATGTGTTCTTTAGGGTAATGTATTTGTTCCTTATATGACCTTATATGGAATAGGTACTATACGTAGCTATGTATCTCGAGATCGGTAAACTTACCATGCAATCACAGCGTACGCGTGGAGTAAATAATATTTTATAAACTCTTATCTAAACTGGGCTACGTGTCAATCAGAGCTTGTCAATAAAGCAACCTCTTGTATAAATTGGTTATCAGAAAGATTGTTACTGTACGTTGCAATAAAACACATAATTTGATTTTATAAGCACAATGTTGTGCAGTACTACTCATAACTTGGTAGCTTCGTGGTTTTATTTATGTTTATGCCATGTTCGCATGAAATCAATTTAATAATAATAATAATAATAATATTTAATCAGGAAGTTCCGCTAACATAAATGATTTTCAGGAAGGTATTGCCTCAGAACATATTAAAAATAGTTTAAGTATGAAAACGCTTCAAATTACAGTTAAAAAGTTGAAACTAGACTACTTTCCCAGTTCTGAAGACAATGAGTTCCAGGATAAAATTGATTGATATATAAATTGTTGTTTGCCCCAATTGGTGCATGTGTGGTCATCATCGTGTTAACGTGTGTGTTTAAAGGGGAGCTGTAGTAAAAATTAATTACTTTTAAATTAAAGGCCTTTAAGTATAACGTTTAACAATTTTAATAGTTTTACGATATCTGCTCTTGTACTCGAGAAATAGCATTTTTATTCTCGTATTTTATGCTTGTGTTGCCGCCATTTTAGAGTTTGCTCGACGGCTCAAAGTTGTTGTACAGCGGTGGTTTATTTTCCATTTTGACGTCATTGAGTGCAATTTTCACGTCATTGACAAGCACTCAATGTCGTCAAAATTGAAAGGAAAACCGCCGCTGTACACCAATTTTGAGCTGTCGAGCAAACTCTAAAATGGCTGCGTCCACAAGCATAAAATACGAGAATAAAAACGTACAAGAGCAGATACCGTAAAACTGTTAAAAAAATTATACTCAAAAGCCTTTTATTTAAAAGTAATCAGTTTATTTTTTGACTACAGTTCCCCTTTAACAAACATTTCAACGAGAGTACAAAATGTTTCTATACCTAGACTTTGTTGACATTTGTTGACTTTGTCTATTTTAGTTAGACTTTAACGAATGACATTTTTTGAACATTTTATTTTAAAAATTAATGATAAAGTTTATATTTCAAGGAAAAACGTTTATACATTTTAATATATTGAAAGTATTTTAATTTAAAAAATCCAGTTTAACGAATTAAGAATTTATTTACAGTTAATCAACGTTTATGTAATAAGGACGTATATATACAAATCACTTTGTTTAGTTAATACAGTATACGCTCATGTTTTCCCCGGATAGTTTATGAACAATATGTAACAGATAAACACCAAAAACGAGGGATTTAAGGACGCGTAGCGTCCGAGGGCTGTATATCGCATAAATCCCGACGTTCGAGGTGTTTATCTGACTTATTATTACATTGAGGAGGTTTCCAACAAAGTTTTGTCGATTTTGTCCACCTTGGACAAAGATATTCCTAGTTTTTTCTTCGTTTCTTATCTTATTAGTATTCATAGGGATGTATGGCGCATACATCCCGCGGTACATCAAAGGAAACCGACTCAATGTAATAATAATAGGCGAGTTTCATTGAAACTAATTGTATTAGTTTGCCAAGATTAATATTTAACAATTAAATTTATTTATTGAGAGACATTAGCATTATAAAAATGGTCATTATTACACTTCAGAACCAGCAAGAATTCTCGAATTTGCATGATAATTCTCATGATTGTGATGGACCTTTTTACGCCTTGGACGTTTATTACATATTGCTGATTCTACCTGTTGAATTAACACACGTAGTTTAGCAAGCTGGTTTTCCAGGCGCCGGTTATGATCTTCCAACACTTCTTGTCTAGCTTCCAGTCGCTCATTATGTTCTTCAACCAGTTCTCTCTCTTCTGTTTGAAGCAAAAACCTTTGCGTTTCCACGTCTTGTATCTCGAAGATTGTTTTTCGCAAATATCTGGTAATAAAAAGTGCATTTCAAGAACATCACTAGCATTAAAGGTTTATTTAAAGTGCCTATGCAATGAAACATTCAGTTGTAAAATAACTCTTTTATTTGAAAGAACTCTTGAAAGACTAACCATTTGCAACTTTTCCATATCTCACTTCACTCTTGAGATATTAAGATTTGTATAATAACTTATTGAAAACACTTATATATCCTTGAGAATATGTAATGAAATCACTTGAAATGCAGGTGCATGTGCGTGGATGTATCCAATGACATCAAATATGCAAATCATCAAACGATTCCATGTGATAATGGCCGTAAAGATATGCACAATTCTTCAAAAAGTCATTACGCATTGTGATGTCATAAGTATGATAATTTACATATTAAACAAATCTTAATATCTCAAGAGTGAAGTGAGATATGAAAAGGTTGTAAATGGTTAGTCTTTATAATTTCAAGAGTTCTTTCGAGGAGAAGAGTTATTTTACAACTGAATTTTTAATTGCATAGGCACTATAAGTAAAAGATCTTATATATAAAGGTTTTTATAAGTGAGATATATATACTGCCATCACGGATATTAGTCATTAAATGTCCCCAAATTAAATCATTATTAAATCACTAATAACGTTACAATCAATTTTACTTTGCTCCTGGTTGGTTAATGACATCAATATGCAACTTAAAATTTTTAGACGTTAACCACGTCAACCAGCTAACAAAAAGTAACAACAAAGATGAAATACCTGTTATCGTCCTCTACATTCTCAACAATCTCATCCATTTCTCTAATTTGATCATGATCCAGCCTTGCTAAAGTTTGAATCGGAGTGCTAGTCTATTAACAATGAAAGTGAATTTGATGTTACTGGATTTCACTCCGTATTATACATTTATTTATCGATGAAATAAACTTCCGTACGTCTCTATAGTTATAGTGTTAAGTACTGAGGTGGAATGCTTTAGAAAGAAGCAATATACTTACGGCAGGTTGTGGGTTACCACTCAAACTATAAAAAGGAGTAGAAGACTTTTAGTAAGGCCTGTAAGGTACTCGAGGGATTTTCATTATTACGACTAGAAATCAGAATGCTCATTAAATGTACGGACATGTTCGTTAAATATAATACCTCGGTCTGATATGTAAGAGTTAATTACCGAGAACCATCCATATATCGCGTACATCCCGACGTTAGAGGTAATTAACTCTTATTACATGATTGAGGAGGTTTTCTAACAAAGTTTTGTACATTATTCCACCTTGGACAAAGATGTTCCTAGTTTTTTCTTCGTTTCTTATCTAATTAGTATTCATAGGGTTGTATGCTATATACATCCCGCGGTACATCAAAGAAAACCGACTCAATCATGTAATAATCTCCAGTAATGACCCTGCTCCAGGGACCGCGCAGGGGGAGGGCTGGGGGGCTTTTCGGCTTCAATTTTTTTGCCCAGTTAAAAAAATATTAAAAATATAGAGAGCTATAAACTAATATATATATATATATATATATATATATATATATATATATATATATATATATATATATATATATATATATATATATATATATATATATATATATATATATATATATATATATATAATATATATATATATATATATATATATATATTATATATATATATATATATATATATATATATATATATATATATATATATATATATATATATATATATATATAATATATATATACCGTACATTGTAGGACCAAATCTCGTACACATGATTGGCTAAGACCAACCGGTAAGTTCCGAGTACGCCTTTTGCGTGATCCGTTTTAATCGGCCAATATTCGTTGGGGAGAAAATCGGCACAAACATGGCCGATTAATTTTTAAGTACATAAGCAGGTTTTTACGAAAGGTATACACGTTTGCGTAACATAATAGGCACGTATGTTTTTTTATCCAAATCTGTTTTCAGAATTGAAATCGGTTAAATATTGGCGGAGATAACTAAAAAATCCCGCAGGCGGTGTTAGGATGAGACTCTTGGGAGGGATAGAAAAGGCGAGCGAGGGGATTATTGCGGATTCGTATTTCTAGTATTATCCTTATAGTATTTGCATACTATAGTATGAAATCTTTAAAGTGCTTATAAACCCAAAATGGGTTTTGGTGATTCGGATAGAGCATAAAAAGTTAGTTAATAAGTTCTGGATTAGTTTTTGCGTTAAACTTTTAGTTTCGGAGATAACGGCTCAAACATGCAAATTGTGCCATTTTTTGGAAAAAAGTAGCGCCACCAAAATAACACACAAGGACCTGGATCCGAGGAACCCATCTTCAACAACAACTAGGCTTTTGTATAGGAGAAGACAGCTATCTTAAGAGTTTTTATTGAAAAATGCCCAAACGATGTGTCTTTACGATGTTACCTTGTCTACTCGAATTGTAATTTATTTTTATAAGTATTGAAACATAACACGTTCCTCGGATCCAGTCTCCCGGCCTGCGCTACTTTTTTCCACAAATTGTGACTTTGAGCCCTTATATCTCCGAAACTAAAAGTTTAACGCAAAAACTAATCTAGAACTTACTAACTAACTTTTTATGCTCTATCCGAATCACCAAAAATCCATTTACAAACAAGCTGAATTCACAAAACAACGGGCTTGTCAGTGTCATTGTTAATACAAAAGCCAAAAGGTGCGCTCAACGGAACAAATGCAATCAAGCATTTTATTCATTCAAGAGAGACCAGTTTATAGACATGTAGGTCTGGTGAGTAATTGGCCTAGTGCAACCCGCTGGCAGAGGTATTCACTATCTGAGTGCCTTCTAGTTGACCTATATATTCCACGGCGCAGTTGTTCAAAAGGGCGATTACAGATGATCTTTGGTTAAAATTGAGTCAGTTCTTTCATTTGGCATTTAACAACTTCAGTTCAAACGTCCTACAACAAAACCTGAACAGAAAACTTGAAACATCTTTGCCTTCATTTTCCTAATTTCGTTCACGAAGTTTTCACTAATCCTGGATTAAGATAAACGCTTTTAAACAAACAGACACAGAATATTTTTTATGTATAATAAACGAGAGTTTATACGAGTCCACTGTTATTGCAAGATACCCTGGATGCCTGCAGAGGTTTTTCAATTTACCCTTTTTATGAGCGAGGCGAGGAAGGGACGAGGCAAGATATTATATTATATATTATACACATTATATTTGATTATGAAATTACTAAGTCTGTCAACTGACTGTGGTCTAAGTGTATCTTTAAAGTGCTTATAAACCCAAAATGGGTTTTTGGATAAAGCATAAAAAGTTAGTTAATAAGTTCTAGATTAGTTTTTGCGTTAAACTTTTAGTTTCGGAGATATAAGGGCTCAAAATCACAATTTGTGAAAAAAGTAGCGCAGGCCGGGAGACTGGATCCGAGGAACGTGTTATGTTTCTATACTTATAAAAATATATTACAATTCGAGTAGACAAGGTAACATCGTAAAGACACATCTCGTTTGGGCATTTTTCAATAAAAACTCTTAAGATAGCTGTCTTCTCCTATACAAAAGCCTAGTTGTTGTTGAAGATGGGTTCCTCGGATCCAGGTCCCTGTGTGTTATTTTGGTGGCGCTACTTTTTCCCCAAAAATGGCACAATTTGCATGTTTGAGCCGTTATATCTCCGAAACTAAAAGTTTAACGCAAAAACTAATCCAGAACTTATCAACTAACTTTTTATGCTCTATCCGAATCACCAAAAACCCATTTTGGGTTTATAAGCACTTTAACCACCTTTGTAAAACTCTTAAAATTTACATCTGATCATAATCAATCGAGATTATCTATTAAAGATGAAACTGGCCGCTGCATGCGTTTTGCACTTTTTGTAGCTTGAGTTTTTGGTCTCGAGATAGAGGGTAAACTACGGTGCTGAAGTAAGATAGTGTGGACATGATCAAATATTGCACTAATTGTTTTGTTTTATGTATTAAATGCATTCAGTCGTATGTAGGGAGTCAGGAATAAGCTGAAAAGTTAGAGATTTTCCAAATCTAGTCGCCAGGATTAAGAAAACATCCTTCCTGTTGATAAATCCACAAAAGTTTTGTATATTACTCAACATTTAGACTTGTTATATCAGCGAATTTCTCTTTCAAAACTGCATCTACAATTTCAACAAACGCTTCTTCCGATAAAGAGGACGCCATCTTGACAATAATTTATGCTAATTAGTTTATAATTATACAGGCCGGCGTTAGATCATATTGAGTTAACGTACAGTCCGCTCTTTGGGACGATGTTTTTTTAGTATAAGTATAACCATATAAAATACAGCTGGGGGTTAGGAAGACACAAGATGGGGGTTAGAAAACTGATTAGGCAGGGTTTTGGTGCATCTAAGTTGTTTTGGGGTTAGTGGTTATTTACATGGTTAAGTAGCGCTATGGTTATACTAAAAAACATCGTCCCAAAGACGCGGCTGTGGGATAATCCATCGCCGGAAAGCCTATTGAAAAGAGCATGTGCCAGAAATAGACCGAGTGCATAGTTTCTTGGACGTGAGAACTAATATCGAGATCTTCGGCAAGAATCTTCGGTTTCTTCGCAAATTAATGGCAGGAACAGATGATTTTCGAGTTGCACTGGATAAGCCATTTGGATTTGTCTCCAAAAAGATAAATGCAATGATCCGTACATTCATTGTTGCAACAACCATGTACACGAAAATGAAAGTTTGTCCGAAGATAACTTTTTTGGTGTAAACTCTAATATAAGAACGAAGTACAACACCGCAATTGCTACGCTTGTCATCTCTGACTTGTCATTAATATTACTTGTTTTGAACGTAAACATTCGCATAAATATTAAGAGTTAATTTAATTAAAGGCAGTCCTTACGTTACCTAACCAATCAAAACACTTCCGGCGATGGATTATCCCAAGAGCCTTCGTTTGCGTGGCGGCGAAGGTTCTGGGAACGAGATTGGCGGTGCATGTTACCATGATAATACTGTTATATTTCTGTACTCAATTTAATGTCAGTTTAACCGCATTTACGTACCAAGATGAGTAATACGATATCAGGTGATGTTCGTCGTCCCTGGAAGAGAAAAATACAGCATATGTCATTTGATGATAAAAGATCTGATACGGATTTTCAACCTCGTACGTATTTTATGCCTTTGTGATACATGGTAGACGTTGGTAACCTGTTGTCACCCTAACCATTATCGCGATGACACGGCTCGTTTTCCCTTATATGTCCTCCCTTGGACAAAGGTCGAATACTTTATTAGAATAAACTTACTAATAGTCTAATGCGAATGCTGTAATCTGATTGGCTATTCGCTATCTAATTGTTGATAGATCTATATCGAGTAGCGGCAAGTTACGTGATAAGGACGACAATGCTTATGTCTCGTGTTTCGAAATAATTTTGAAGAAATAACGAACATAAGTAGTTTCTACAACTTCGCCCTCGTTAACTATTGAGGTTAAACGAGTTCTGATTGGCTGACTGGCCAGTAACTCTGAGACGAAAAATGGTTTCTAAAACATGACGAATTTTTTTTCAAAATGGCGACTATATTCCTCGACTTCAGTGACTAATCGTTAAATAGAAATTTCGAGTTCATAATCTAATTGTTATTGAACGACAATAATAGTTATTGGTAATAATTAAATCTTTATTGAAACGATAAGTTTTCACTACTTAAAAAGTCAATGCTAGAAATGCTTCTAATGTACAGGAGAAAAGAGTTGAGACCATTTCCACCGATTTCAAACCGGAGTTATTTTCTTTTTTTTATGAATTTTTAATGAGTTTGAAATGTTCTATTTAAAGCTCTCTACTACTACAACTTACATGACAGGCCTAGGACTAGGAATCTTTGGTGAAGCAGTTTGACCATCTTTATTTGTGCCTATTTCAGTTTCAAGTAACCTAAAATATAGACATGAAAATAAACTGGAAATCAGTTACAAGATGTACACACATGCAGTTTGACAGAAAAAGTACGTTGAAGTTTTTTGGTTAATGAGACAGATGCCAAGACAAACCTGTCGGAGCTAAACTGTGAATCAAATGACGTTGTACTTTCTGCGTCTACGTCGTCCATGTGATCAACACTGGTTCTACAGAAAAAGGAAAAAAGATATAATGATAGTGAAATCTGTAATTGGTTCACTGTTCTTCTTTAAAATTTATATCATGGTTATGGACTATACGTCACTACAACCACCAGCATTACTATTGTCGTTACCGTTACCACTACCATCAGCCAACATCACCACCATAAGGCGAAAATCGCACAAGATGTGACAAGCGATCGCCTTGTTAACAAATTGTTTCAAGCATCCAGCGCAACAAGGTAAGCATGTGAGAATTCAATTCATTACTATTATCATCGATCCGTCGCCACAGAATATGTACTAACAGGTGCGTACATATTAATTACACTGTAAAACAGACTGGTTAAAACAACCAATTAAATTTGCTTGTCTCAGATTCAACAATTGACCTTTTACGGGTTGAAACCAGGTCAGTGGTTGAAACAGCCAAATTTTATTGGTTGAAACAACCAAAATACGGTCATTTTAATCAAAATATTTGGTTATTTTAACCATTCAGATTGGTAGGAATCTGAGACAACCTATCAAATCGGTTGTTTCAACCAATCTGTTTCGTCACCGTCACTGTCACCATCACGATCAGCATTACTGTCACCATCACGATCACCATACGTCACCGTCACCATCACGTCACGATCAGCATTACTGTCACGATCACCATACGTCACCGTCACCATCACGTCACGATCAGCATTACTGTCACGATCACCAGACGTCACCATCACGTCACCATCACGATCAGCATTACTGTCACCATCACGATCACCATACGTCACCGTTACCATCACGTCACCATCACGATCAGCATTACTGTCACGATCACCATACGTCACCGTTACCATCACATCACGATCACCATACGTCACCATCACGATCACGTCACGATCAGCATTACTGTCACGATCACCATACGTCACCGTCACCATCACGTCACCATCACGATCACCATACGTCACCGTCACGATCACGTCGCGATCAGCATTACTGTCACGATCACCATACGTCACCACACGTCACCGTCACGATCAGCATCACTGTCACCATCACGATACGTCACCGTCACCACACGTCACCATCACGATCAGCATTACTGTCACCATCACGATCACCATACGTCACCGTCACTATAACGTCACCATCACGATCACCATACGTCACCATCAACGTCACCATAATCGTTACCGACAACTATTTTGATTCTGCTCGGAAACAAATGAATGTTAATATTTATTGAAAAAGGATACAAATACAGGTACAGGGTTTTTAGACATATACTATATAGGCACCACGCTATTAGCTGATTATCGCATCGGTATGTGAGAATAATAAGAATAATTATAAAGTACATTATACATGACGAATCCAATTGACCGTAAATTTTACCAGAATGCTTTGCGACCTTTAATCACCTGTAATAACATCTTAACATTGTTTACCTTATAAAGTAAAAGCTTCCTTTTTACAAAACTTAATCTTTTTGAAACTCTATCTTCTGCTATTTTTACGAGATGTTTGCTGCGCGCAATGAATTATTGTTAAATGTACCAGTTGCCATCTTTTTCGGTACCGTCAATTGACGGAGTACTAGATGACGTTCTAATCCCAAAACAATTTAGATCCTAACCCCGGCTGTATTTTGACGTATTAACCACATTTTGGTTACCAAAAAGAAAGAAAAAATGTCTTAAGCATGTCCTTTAAGAAATGAACAGATCAACAGAAGACCCACGTTGAAAACGACCGGAAATTTATTTAATGTACCTGTACCGCTGACACGTGAATGACTGATTGTTGGCGTACCTGGTTTAGGATACCAGTTTACGCGGGTAGAAAAGTAACGTCTGCTTAGCAGGCTACGTTTAGGACGATGACATCTAGTACCTTTCCCAATTGACGGTCCTGACAAAGATGGCGGCAGTACATTTAACCATAATCCTTTGCGAACCTAAATTAGCTTTAATTACAACTGCAAATTATTTGACATGTCAACATGAATTAAGTAGATAAACTAAATTAGTAAATTAGTAAAAAGTAAAAGTAAAAGTAAAAAATTGTAAATTTAGTCGTTTGAAACTCCATCTAGTACTACAAGGAGGAATGTTTGTTGCGCGCAAAGAATTGTGGTAAAATCATCACACGAGTGCTGTGTTTCCGAAGAATAACTTACTCTTCATCCGAAGCCCGGGCAGTACCATTATTTTCTATTGGAAGAAACCGTCCTTTAGATGGATCCCTTTTCTTTTTCTTCTTTTTCTTTCTTACTTTACTCTTAACAACTTTTGCAAAATCTTTTATATCCTCTGTTTGAGTAGCCTATGAACGAGGAAGAACAAAAAAAACACATTGATGGAAATGGACGTCGCGTGATTTCGAAAGAATATTTACATTTTTTTATGAAAAATATGAAATAAAAGTTAATTCTTGGGTTAGAAACTTGTAAATTTATACTAAAACCATTAGACAACTCGCCCTTGTTTTCTTTGAGCGATAGTCAACTCGGCGCCGCCTCGTTGTCTAAAATAGAAAACGCGGGCGCGTTGTCTAATTGTTAATTACATTCATGATATATGCAATGTTATATTCGTGATTACAAAAGTAACAAGCATTCGTGATCATATGTCCCAATGCTCTCCTGAGTAAATCCACTACATAACTTAATCACGTGAACGGTACCTCAAGGTCCAACTAGACGATAGACCTCTTTCATAATGGCGACAATTTAATATTCCTTTTTGTGCATCTTAATTAGCCTTTAGGGCCTCGTTTGTGCGTCAACAATTCAAAAGAATCTTCGATTCCTAACGAGGTTATAAAGGCTAATTAGCCATTATGAAAGAGGTCTACACGTCGATTTGTACTTACGACTGTCATTCTGACGTATGCAATTGTTTGTACACGACACAATTCTCGTTTATGATTCGCTGGCAAATGTTTCAAAGCGTCCATTGCACCCTTGTCAGTGTATCACATACATCAAGATGACAATCGTAAGAAAAAATATATATGTCTGCCATGTTTGTCTTCACTTTTTGCCCAACCAAAGACCAACACATAGTCATCCAGTTATATATAGAGCTCACTGGTCCTTGCATATAGGTTGGCAGGACAGTTTTTCTATGATTCTGTAGTATTTTTCTATACTATTGTTTTATTGAATAAGGTAAAAACACATCTATACGATACGAAGTGAGCTCTATATATAACTGGAGGACTATGTGTTGGTCTTTGGTCGGGCAAAAAGTGAAGACAAACATGGCGTACATAGTGAGCTCTATATGTAACTGGATGACTATGTGTTGGTCTTTGGTCGGGCAAAAAGTGAAGACAAACATGGCGGACACAGTGAGCTCTATATATAACTGGAGGACTATGTGTTGGTCTTTGGTCGGGCAAAAAGTGAAGACAAACATGACAGACATAGTGAGCTCTATATATAACTGGAGGACTATGTGTTGATCTTTGGTCAGGCAAAAAGTGAAGCCAAACATGACAGACATAGTGAGCTCTATATATAACTGGATGACTATGTGTTGGTCTTTGGTCGGGCAAAAAGTGAAGACAAACATGGCGGACATAGTGAGCTCTATATATAACTGGAGGACTATGTGTTGGTCTTTAACTGGAGGACTATGTTCTAGTTTTTGGACGGTGAAAAAGTGAAGCCAAACATGGCGGACACAGTGAGCTCTATATATAACTGGATGACTATGTGTTGGTCTTTGGTCGGGCAAAAAGTGAAGCCAAATATGACAGAAGCTCTATATGTAACTGGAGACTATGTGTTGGTCTTTGGTCAGGCAAAAAGGGAAGACAAATCAGAGGCGTAGCCAGAAGGGAAAATGGCAAAATTCCTGGCCCCCCTGAGAAAATGTGTACTCTTGGTCTTCATATGCCTCAGTTAGGATGGCCCCCCCTAGGTTTTTCCTGGCCCCCCTTGACAGAAAAACCTGGCTACGCCTCTGAGACAAATATGGCGAACACGAAGATGATCTTGTACGTCAGTTTCCCTTTCTATTTTTCTCAACTATGTTCATTTTGAAAACATATACTGTACAACATAATATCAAGAGACAGAAATGAACCACTAATTTCAATTTTTTTATTGCCAAAGTCAAGCCCATGAGTCAAAATGGTACATTTTTTGTAGAAACAAATTCAGAAATTACACAAAATGACGAAAGCCTCAACAAATTCTGGAAACGAACATTTTCTCTTTACGGTCCCATTTTCAGACAACTGATGTCACTAGCACGTCACAGATTATATTACTAAATGCTTTTTAAGTACTCGGTTACTGAATGTTTGTCGGTTTCGAGGACTCTTTCGTAAACGAACCAAACAAAACCTAAAGTATAGTAACATGTCTACCATATTTGGCTTCACGTTTTGCCCGGTCCTCCAGTTTTATATATGGGCAAATGCAGGGGTCATTCAAGGTTTCATGATTTATAGCTTGCCTCGGCACTTCAGGCAGCGGTCGTGACGACCACGAGCCTTTGAGTCAAACTTTTTCTTCCTCTCTCATCCATCTCCGCGGATTGGAAGACTACATGTACTTGGAACGTGATTGGGTGCTGCTAATTTCCAGCTGGATGGAGAACCTGTCAATACTGGTAATTTTTAGCTATTACTTACAGGCAAGCAG
This sequence comes from Chrysogorgia sp. JL179-B06, assembly GCA_035772405.1. Taxonomy (NCBI): domain Eukaryota; kingdom Metazoa; phylum Cnidaria; class Anthozoa; order Scleralcyonacea; family Chrysogorgiidae; genus Chrysogorgia; species Chrysogorgia sp. JL179-B06. The sequence goes on from JAYKKM010000428.1 coordinate 4,071,841, forward strand.
TACTCCTGAGTTTGATGAGTCAATTTATGATTCTTTGATACTCGACCAGACCAAAAGCAAATCTATTTTAAAGACAAAACAAAGAAAACAGCAATCAAAGTGAAACAGTCACTGCAATTTAAAGGCTTTATAAATGCGTTCAAGTTAATAAAATATTTTCACAAATTATGTTTACATGCATATGGCTCTGTTCAAATTCATCTGCTAGAATAGATCCCTAGATATGAGCTGTTCTGCAATGTGATTGGTTCTTATACTATTAGGCTATCAACTCGTATCTTATATATTAGTGATGAAAAAAAACCAAAAGGGCGGAATGTTTTGGTGAAGTGAATGAGCAAGAAATTAGGTATTTGCTTAATAAAAGAACGCGAAAAAACACCAAAAATACCACGAATGTCCACATTATTTAAGAAATAGAAAACATTTTCCGTGTTTCCATACAGTTATAGAAACACAAGCGGAAGTTTGGGAGAACGAGAAATTGCCATGGGAACAGGAACCTTTAGGGCGAGTGTTGTTTCCACTGCGATTTCGAATTCTCTCAAACTTTTTCTATAACTGTATGGAATACGGAAAAAATGTTTTCTATTTCTTTCATAAAATTACATTTTGAAAATAGATAAAAGGTTCATTTATTAAAATCATGAAAACGCAAATTCTCCTTACTTATGCAAAAGTCACTATCAGCTGTTAATGCGAATTGTGCGAGCAAAAACAATTGGGCGACAATGTCTTAAAAGATCAAAATTTAACATTTTTCAACTTTTTAAAAACGATTTAGCAACATTTCGTTTGAATTAAAAAATGGCGGATAATCTCCGTGTTCTATACAGTTTTAGTAGAAACTGACCATGGCCCATTATAAATGCTGCATTCTGATTGGCTATACTCAACCGTTGTCTATTCGTGATAGACCATGATGGCGAAACGCGCTCAAAAGATGGCGAAATGGCAGAAAACTCTCGTTTTGGGGAGGTTTCAGATGAGTTTTGGATAATTTATTTGAGAATGCATGATTTGTAATAGTCCACTAATTTGTTTCTACTAAAACAATTAGACAACTTGTCCTCATTGTCTATGAGCGAAGAGTCAACTCAGGCTTCGCCTTCGTTTACTATTCGCCCATAAACAATGCGGACGAGTTGTCTAATTGTTAAATAGAAACACAGCATTTAGCCAATCAGAACACAGCTTTTCAAAATGATATTTTATAAAAAAGCAATAATAGCATTTGCTCTCGTCATATATAAGCTCATAGCCAACTTGGAGCCTCGTCGGCAATGAGATCATATACTACTCGAGCTCATGATATTAACCTTTATTTTAACCTCTCTTATAGCCTTGATTATAACCTTAACCTTTGTTTTGATGATCGGTGAGACGACGCAAAACGCTGAGCAAACATGAACACTTCACATATACTAATATATCAAAACCATACTGATTAATTTATTATACCCTCACATATAATCGTCCAATCAATTGTCGCTATTAGCATCACGTGACAGTCCAATATTCTACGACGTAAGGAAGCAACATATTGGAGAGCAACCTTTTGACTGTTTACGTGCATGCGAAGAAACATGTTTGTGTTAAGATATTTTGTTCGATATAATTAAACACATATTGGATTCACTTTCGCCCAATATATTACAAAATATTTATGTCTCGATTTGCAATATTAGGCTCGACTTTCGGTCTCGCCCAATATTGAATTCTCGACATAAATATATAAAGGATAAAAGCCGAAACTCAATCCATTGTTTGAGAGAATGGAGTGCACCGAGCCAGCAGGGCGAGAGGTGCAGTCCATTCTCTCAAATAATGATTGGGTTGAGGCTTTTAGACTGCTTAAAACCCAGCTTCCATAAATTAGTTTTGAAATGAATTGATGAGTTTGCACATCTAGTGCTTAGCAATGCGTAACAAATAATGGACATTGACTGAGTAGAAGTATTCATGTGAAGTTGTTGAGTGCGAGTTTGTAAACAAATGGCGGAATCCAGTGAAGGCGATGAAGTATTATTTATAACTCAGTCGAGATGTGTAGTAGTAGAGATCTGGGAAGTGATACTGATGGTATTTTGACTGGATTTTACGTAAAAGACATACATTGGAATTGAATTAAAAAGGATTTTTATGTGTTAATGTTATGGATGATGCATAAATTAAATATACGTTGCGTTATATTGAAAAATAATGGACAGCGTCCATTATTAGAAAAATAATGGACGGTTGTGCAAAATAATAATGGACACCTACAACAATAGGGTCACAGCACAGCTGGGTTTTAAGTAATAATATACTGCAGTTCTATCATAATATGATACCTACAGCACAACAGGAACAGTGTAATTATCACAATCAATGGATTAAAGAGAGAAAAATATCTTACAAATTATGATAAAATAATTAAGCCTATATTTCAGAAACATCCTGAGGGAAATATGAAAATTTATCATGATTTTTATTCGTGCACTTAAAATGGAATAAGTGAGCCATTGTTCCCAATTGACGCAGTAGCTGAACTGGTCCCGAAGGTGCGAGTTCAAACCCCACTCGAGGCAACAATTTTCCGTTGACTTAGCAGTGTATGTTAAGCCAATTGTCCTGTTTCTAATAATAATTAATAATTTATTAATTTATATTGCGCAAATATCAATATACATTTTCAAATGCGCATTACAACAGTATTACAACAACTAAGGAAAAATAAAATGCGCAACAAATCAAATGCGCATTACAACAACTAAGGAAAATAAAGATTATTTATTATGTAAAGTAGAGTGTTTTATTGATTTTTCCACAACTAATAAAAGTGATAATCTCACATGTGTGATTTAGTGATTATTTATGGTAATCGCACATGTGACGATTATCGCTGCTACAGCACTATAGTTTAAAGCTGTTTTTTTCTAAGCAATTGGATCTTTTTTTATATAATAAACAGAAAAATACATGGATGCTTGGAAACATGAAATTTATTTCTCGTGTTGACCAGGATATCTCACTCGTTCGCTACGCTCACTCATTCGATATCCTGATCAACACTCGAAATAAATTTCACATTTCCGCACATCCATGTATTATTCTCTATATAACCGTTTTTCAGAATACAAACCTGACACATATCAAAATTGAAGCACTTGAGACAACGATACCTTTGAAAGGAAGAAAAAAAACACAATAAACCAAAAAGATGGAGAATTGTATACATTTAACCCCGATTCTTTGCGCGCAGAATATATGTTGCAGAATCAACAGATGGCTTGGTTTTAAAAAGACGATATTCATGTTAAGATGTTAAACAATCTTTAGCTGTTACTACAGCTAATTTAAGTTCGCAGAGTATTGTTGTTAAATATATCACGGTCATATTTTTTGATGGCAACCTCAATAATGATGTCATTCAAAACAAAGGAATTATTAATGTGAATCAAAGAGAATAAATAATTCTTACGATGACTCATGGAGACAGATTATTCTCAGTTGCTGCACCAAAACTGTGGAATTCATTACCACAGGAAATTAGAAGCATTGATACTTTAAGTAGTTTTAAGTCAGCACTTATAAGATTTTTCTTTTTTAAAATTAATAGTTTTTTGTTTATTCGCTGAGAGGTTTCTTATGATTGACTTTAAAGTGCATCTAAACCCAGAAAATGATCTTTGTTTTATTTGAAAAGGCGTTAAAAATTATAAAGGATGGCGTTAACCGTTTTTTTAATATCGATTTTCGTTCTTGAGTTATATGGACTTTTTGTAATATGCAAATAAGATGACACGTGGACGATCGTCAAGCTCATATCCTCAGAAAAATGATACTGGATCGTGCAATTCACACACTGTACGGGAATCATTTTTCTGAGGATATGAGCTTGACGATCGTCCACGTATCGTCTGTCTACTCCGAGCTCTCTCACATTCACTACAACATTGTGTATATTAACGCATCTAAGATAGTGATGACGTCAATTACGACCAACAGCACTGCGGCAAGTTTTAAAATCGGACATATCTTCGAAATTAATCAACAAAATCACTTGAAACTTTGCATGTGGTTACCGACCACCAAACGGAAGAAAATCGTTCATGATTTATTGTTGTCATAGCAACAGATTAGTTTCCAAACCTCTAAGTTCCTGTATCAAAAACCTTCGTTTTCTGCCATAATAGGCTTTACACCAATTTCAGTTTCTTATTGGTTAAGTCAGTGTAAATGTGCTCTACCAGTACCAACCCGAAAATATTTGACACTAAAGAATTTTGTTTTAGAAATTAAGAGGTCTGGAAACCAATGTTCTTCAGTTTGGTTGTCGATATCCACATGCAAAGTTTCAAGGTTTTTTTTCTTTGCCGCCCTACTTACTTACTTCTTATTTAGCATTGGGGCAAGTATTAAAATCGAACATTTCAAAAACTTGAAACTTTGCATGTGGATATCCGTAGGCTACTTTTTCTTTTGCTACTACCCGAAGGTAGGGGTGGGCACAACTCCTATCCCTAGACAAAGTCCACCCAGCAAGCTGGTATTCATTTTACCAACCTCAGAAGGATGGAAGGCTGAGTTGACCACGAGTGCCGTGACAGGCACACCTATTTGAAGCACAGGAGAGAATCAACAACTCTACTCACATGAGTCTCAATCTCAGGGATCAGACGAGGTAGTCACCCATCCAAGTATTAACCTCGCCAGATCCGGCTTAACCTCAGAACTCAGTGATGAGAAGCAACGCGCCACCAGCGCGCGCCATCCGTGCTTCTGTTGGTCGTAATTGACGTCATCCCTACCTTATTTGAATATTACAAAAAGACCAAATAACTCGGAAACGAAAATCGATATTGAAAAACGGTTAGCGCCATCCATCATCATTTTTAACGCCGTTTCAAACAAAACAAACTTTAAGATAATTTTTGGGGTTAGGTGCACTTGAACGCAGACACTTCAATCGTTTTAGCAACACTGAAGCGTTTTTGGAACTCAATTTAAATTTAATTTGCCACAATCATAAAATGTTACATAAAAACTCAAAGAGATTCTTAGAATTTAGACTTAATTTTCGTTTCATAGGCACTTTAAGTTCTTGTATGCTAATATCGTATTTTAATAAAACTTCTCAGACTATAAACAATTACATAATCTCCATCTATTGCGATGTCTATTTCCTCGTGGTGCTGCCCACAAGGCCTTGCGGTCATACACCATACAGGTAGCTACTACTATCAGCATCCTTTTCGGTATATCTTTTTGTGATGTTAAGTCGAGCAACTGTTTTCCGTTTCCCAAAGGGAGTTTAACATTAACATAAGAAAGGAAATTTCGCAAGGAATTCTGGTAGTAGTAGTCACTAATAGATTCATACGTCATAATGGGTAAGGTCAATTGTCTTCATTGTGTTCTACAAAATGGAGTTCGCAGAGTGTTATCAAATCCTGCTTTCTGATTGGCTGACGAGCGGTTCGTATGAGCCCATACAAACATTTGAAAATGAACATATCGAAAGACATAAGTGAGTTTTTTTATACGAAAAGAGACTCAAATCTCACTTTCCTTTGACAAAGATAAAAGTACAGACTTTCCTTTTTTGGCCACTGACTAGAAATACTGATGACGACAAAAAAAGTAAGCCTTGATATTAAGGAAAAAAAAAATTTACCGTTTCGGTCTGTGCGTATTGAGAAATATTTCCCTTGGTCTCAAAAACATCCCTTGAGACCTCGGGAAATATTTCTCTTATGTATTTGATCATTGAAAACAAACATCATTGAAATATTTCGAAATATTTTTAGTCAACTGACCTTAACATCTTTTACATGCTAAAACCTATATATATATAAAAAAGTAGAGTGCTGCGTAGACAGTGTTTTGAATATATAGCAAAGTGAAAAGGCGGAAAACTGCCAATAATTTAGTGACGAAATACTGACCTTTCGGAGTAAGAGTGTATATATATATATATAAAAAATTTTAACCACTGCCGTCGTCCCACATCTTAAGGTCCTTATTGTGATACTAAAAGCGCCTAAGTATCGATCGCGTTTGAATAGCGTAGAGTCTGGCTGCTATTAATAGCTCAAAAAGCGGACAAACAAACCAAATTTGACTCACAAATTATTGCAAATGAGCTATTTCTTTTGTTATGGCCGCATGAATAGAAGCGGACAAACATCGGTACTGACCCCTGGTACTGACGTGATCTCGACGGAGCGCTATTGGAAAGATCGATGCGTCGGACTGAGGAACACGGCACACATATGTGACCGCCTCTGGTGGCAGGGCTTGGCCGCAGACATACAAAACAAGATCAAATACGTCGTGTTTTTATATTCTTTAACGTTAAAGTGCCTATGCAATGAAATATTCAGTTGTAACTATAACTCTTTTATTTGGGAGATCACTTGAAACTATAAAGGCTAACCATTTACAACTTTTCCATATCTCACTTCACTCTTGAGATATTAAGATTTATTTGATTTGTAAATGATCATATTTATGACATCACAATGCATAATAACTTATTGAAAACGCTTATATATCCTTGAGATTATGTAATGAAATCACTTGAAATGCAGGTGCATGTGCGTGGATGTATCCAATGACATCAAATATGCAAATCATCAAACGATTCCATGTGATAATGGTAAAGATATGCAGAATTTTTCAATAAGTCATTAAACAAATCTTAATATCTCAAGAGTGAAGAGAGATATGGAAAAATTGTAAATGGTTAGTCTTTATAGTTTCAAGAGTTTACAAGAACTGGTTGTTATAAAAAGGGAAAAATCAACATATTGATTCATTCCAATTTACCTGAAGCCAACAATTGGAAACATCTTGCATATATTACATTTTCCTTCATGTTTTACTACAAAGAAATTAACTCTCTGTTAATCAAAATGTCAATCAAAATGCTGTATTTAATTAAAATACTCTTAATAATTAATAAATATAAAAAACATACGAAATAACAACATGTTCTCGTAACCTAGAATTACCAAGAATCAGTAAGTGGGCAATGGCCTTGAATTGCCAATAATTGGTGATTGTAGGAGCATAAGAGTCTCGCAAGCATTACATCTCACGTTGATCTATAAGTTTACGGACGCGCGTCAAGGGGAGAGGCTCGGTGATGCCTAGGGATTGGCAAAATACACCCGCGGGGTTACTTTACTTTACTTTGCTTTGCTTTGCTTTGCTTTGCTTTGCTTTGCTTTACAACACGATGAAAATACGAAAACTTTAGTATGTTTGTTCTAGCGTACTTCACCTTAAAAGTGTTTCTAAGATTATACGATGAATTTCCAGCAATATCAAAATATTTTGAGAGATCAATGACAACAAGACCTAGCTTAATCTTAAAAAGAAAAATAATATCAAAATAGGTCCTCCTAGTTGCTAAGGAAAGTAAGTTGAGTTATTTAAGTCTTTCTGTATAAGGCTTATTTCTGACAATGATTCTTATTGCTCTTCGTTGTACACCTTCGATGACGTCCATCAGGTAAGCCTGATGCGGTGACCAAACTTCACAAGCATTACTCCAAGTGTAGTCTTACTAAATGGATATATAGTTTTAATATAATTCATGACCGACAGCCATTACATTACCGAAACATTAGTGGAAGATGGGGGTTAGGGTTAGGAAGACACTAAAACCGTGGGGGTTAGGGTTGGAAGACACTTAAGGCGGGGGTTAGGGTTAGGATTGGTGCTGTGTTGGGGTTGGGTTCTAGAACCCCACAATTACAATTATTGGTAATTCAAGGCCATTGCACACTTACTGATTATTGGTAATTCTATATAGGTAAGAGGATATGCTTGAAATAAATGGTAATTGTAAATCGGATACTGTATATCATCGGCCAGATTAATTCCTTCGATTTATTTAGTGAAGATAAACTAGACCAACTACGCATGTGCGGTGTTTGTTTGTTTGTGAGGCTTCATATAAAAGAATGCTTAAGAATGCAAGATTGATATATCTTGTATATATGAGCTCCAAGGAAAAGGACAACGTGAGTTGGATTCTGTATTTCCGCAATAAAGATACATAACATTAGGTAATAGCATGGTTTGCAATTTGGAAAAAACACGCACGAGTGAGTTTTTCAAAGACTATCAAAATAGCACGAGTCCCAAGGAGCGAGTGCTATTTGAGGTCTTTGAAAAACTTATACGAGTGCGTGTTTTTATAAATTACACGAGAAACCATGCTATTACTTATTAATAATATATATGAAAACATTTAACGTTATGTGATATAATTTATTCAATCAAAACAATAACAAAACCAAGCGCACTCGTGAACCGCGCGAAGTGTTCTTGTCTCAGAATGAGATTTATATTTTAAAGAGAACTGTTTTATTATTTTAACCAGTTTTTCAAGCCATAAACTGGAAATAAATTTGCACTGTATTTCCTTTTTTCTCCACTGACTGTATTTCCTTTTTTCTCCACTGTATTCCTCTAAATTGTGCTGCTTTCAACCAATCAGAATGCAGACATTTTTCACGTATTAATATACATGACGGTTTTTTTGACGGTTATACATATACTAGCGTGACTCATCCGTCAGAAAATTATAAAGAAACGCGGGATTCAAATTTCATTCCTGTGAGAAGAGCATCGACAAAAAAGTGTAAATTAATTAAGAAAATGCGCATTAGCGACTGTTATTCACCTATGAAATGAAAAATTCACCTCTGTTTTTATGACCCATTTTGGTACTTCTCGATGCGCTGAATCTTATGGTGGTATCGGTTTTTCAATCACGACAAAGAAAAGTGCTTTATTTTTTATGTAAATGTAGAAAAATTACACCAATTTCTTCCACCTCATCGCGCGGTCAAATCACCTCTTTGACGTTACACGTTAGAGTCGGTATAGAAGTTCACTCTAACTCAAACATCAGTAATATTTCCACAGCTAAGCATTCAAGCACCACAAAAAAACATATCGATATTATCGACGACTCTAACGTGTGACGTCACTAGACTGCTGCTATTGAACGTCGATAAAAGCACGTTCCCGTTCCGTGATTGAAAAACCGATAGCACCATAATACCCAGCGCATCACGAAGTACCAAAGTGCGTCATAAAAACAGAGTTAAATTTTTCGTTTCATAGGCACTTTAAAGTGGCTATGCAATGAAAAATTCAGTTGTAAAATAACTCTTTTGTTTGAAAGAACTCTTGAAACTATAAAGACTAACCATTTACAACTTTTTCATTTCTCACTTCACTCTTGAGATATTAAGATTTGTTTGATATGTAAATGATCATACTTATAACATCACAATGCCTAATGACTTATTGAAGAATTGTGCATAGCTTTACCATTATCATATGGAATCGTTTGATGATTTGCATATTTGATGTCATTGGATATATCCACGCACATGCCCCTGCATTTCAAGTGATTTCATTACATAATCTGAAGGATATATAAGCGTTTTCAATAACTATTATGTACTGTGATGTCATAAGTATGATCATTTACATATCAAACAAATCTTAATATCTCAAGAGTGAAGCGAGATATGGAAAAATTGCAAATGGTTTGTCGTTATAGTTTCAAGAGTTCTTTCAAATAAAAGAGTTATTTTACAACTGAATGTTTCATTGCACAGGCACTTTAAGTAAGATATAAATAATAGAATACGTTTGCACGGGTATTCGCCTTGTAAATCCAACACTCATCTCAAAGCAAAAATCACGATTCAAGTGTCGGACGAAGTTGACGTTTTTACAGTATCTGAATTTTATCGAGAATGAAAATGCTATTTCTCGAGTACAAAAGCAGATACCGAAAAACTATTATAACATTTCTAAATATTATACTTAAATGACTTTTATTTAAATGTAATTTATGTTTTGACCACAGCTCTCCTTTAGTAATTCGTCTCTCTCTTCTCTGCAGAGGTTCTTTCCAACTTTCAGCTGAGTGACAAACTACGAAAGAACCTCTGCAGTTGAGAGATTACTGGTCTTGTACTGGGCAAAATAAAAAGAAAGAACTGCAAAATATCTCTTGAATGGGTAAGTTGCACGAGCTAATATATATGAAGTTCTCTTTATATCATCACGTGGTTATTAACTACCTGTCTCTGACAATGCAAGTCGATGTAACGTCGGCAACCAAACAATCGTCTGCGGTTCTGCTATCATCCAGTCCAAGAATTCTTGAAGACAGATTCTTTCAGGTATATATGCCTGCATACAAAGAAACAAAACATAATTTTGATAACAGCGTGGTTTAAATATCCGATTTGAGAATGGTAATTTATGTAAGTTAATCTTGGGGGTGTGTCCTGGCATATCCGGATTCACATTATACTATTATACATTGTTGAGTATTTATGAGAAGACTATGTCCCTTAATCGGTCAGATTTATAGTTAAGATCGAGAAACTGTCAGCGAAATGATTTGTGGGCTCTGATAATCCTAACTCTGCAGACACAGTTTGACGCTACTCTAGCTCTCTCAACTCCGCAGAGGCTATTATATTTTTATTAGAAAAGCGCGGGCGAGGAAGGCGTAAAAGCGCGGACGAGGTAGGCGTGCGTGAAGAAAATCGGAAGCGCGCGTCATTTTCCGTCTTCCCGTCGTCCACCGCGCGCCTCCGATTTTCCTCGATCCACTCCCCGCGCGCTTCCGATTTTCTTCCCGCACGCCTACCTCGCCCGCGCTTTTACGCCTTCCTCGCCCGCGCTTTTCTAATAAAAATATATAAGCCTCTGCGGGAGAGAGACTCTGGCTTAAAAAAGTTTTTTGAACATATAACTTTAAAAGTTACTGTCCATGACCGAACGTTTCGACATTCCAATCTAGTGTCTTCATCACGAGTGATCGTTCTAAGATTAGGATCCCTATTTATACGCTCATAGAACCGAAGATGACGATATCTATTAACAAGATGCAAATAAGCATCTGGTAATAAACCACCGTCATCGCTATTCAATGGGGCGTGGGTATTATTGGTCTCTGACGGTACCATGGATTAGTGGTAATAATTTTGGAATTTTCCCACACAATCTCATGGTTGGTAATTACGCATGCGTGCTCCGACAAAGCCAGAGTAGCGTCAAACTATGTCTGATTTGTAAATACAAATCAAATATCTAAAAAGGTTGGTGTACTGCCGAAATAGCGTGTGAGTTGTGTAACGTTTCGAGCGAAGGCCCTTCGTCAGAGAGTGAAATTTATCACATTGTTGCGTTGGGAAACTATTTATTAATCCTAGCTCTTCTTCCTAGTTCTCCTTACTTATCATGTATCTAAACCATAAATCAAACCAATTAATCGCAGTGTGTAAAGGTACCTTTACACAGTCTACCATTTGTTGGGGATGACGAATTATCGCAATCTTCCACGAATCACGTAAGGCTTCGTCAGTGTCAGCCTGATTAATCGCAATGTGTAAACGTACCTTAACTGTGAGCCTGCAGTCTCGAGTTCGGCGATAAATGTAATGGAGTGTATTGAAGCAATATGTTGTATTCGAGAACAAATTTTCAATGCACGAAATATTTTCGCGACAACATAACGCTTATCTGTAAGGATGTGCAGTGTTTCAATAATATTTCAGAATCATCCTCAGCATGTTAAACATAAAAATTAATCGACATAATTCTCAATAATAATAATTAATAACAATTTTCAATAATTTTTTGTCGACTCAGCAGTGTAGGTTAATCGGAAGAGGTTAAATGGGATGACTCTGTGAGACCTTTTCCGAAGATGGCGCCTAGTACGTCACTGTCGGCTTAATGTCGGATTATGAAGCCAACAGTGCAACCCTAACCCTAACCAATCCTAATACTAATCCTAACCCTTTTCACGGTCTTCTGAAGGTCGACCGAAGTCGACTGGACGCCATCTTCGGAAAAGGTCCCACAGAGTCATCCCATCTAAAGTTTTCGAGGTAAATCATGTCGATAAATGTACTCTATTTTTACTTTACATCTCACTCTTTAACAAAGGACTTTGCTCAAACGTTAGTGTGTAGGAAGACACTACACACTATTTTGACAGTATACACCAACCTTTTAGAGCTTTCGATTTGTATTTCTACACTACCTACACAACACACACTTTTATATTTATTGAAAACTGTTACGCTAATATCTTACCATTTCAAAGCAGCTTTGGACTGCTGGTTCGACACCTGCTTTTCCAAAAGAATTATATTCTTTGACATACCTTAACATCTAAAATATTTGAAAAAATGTGCGTATATTATGTCATCAGTACATTATTCATTGTACGTGATATTAAAAAACATACACAGTCAAGGCCCATTAAAGTGGCACTACGATGAAAATTCACACCCGTTTTTTAGATTTTCTTTAGCATAGAATAGTATTTCAGGGTCGAAAGTGATCATAATAATAATAATAGTTTTTTTTGTTGTTTTTTTTTTATTACCCATCTTTAGTATAAAAATACAATGGATTTACATAATTAGAGTCTCATAAATAAATAGCTAGTACTTAGCTTACAATATAGAATATTATATAAAATATTAAAACAATTTTGTTCTCGTCTATTTAAAATTATGTTATAAAAATGGTAAGCATTAGCGAGAGTTTCTATATTTCAGAGAAATTGCTCTTGGAATGAAAGAAAGTTCATGTCTTTTGGTGCGCGAAAAGATAGGAGGCCGGCCACTATCAGTCCTTAGGTCGTATAAGTGTGTTCTTGGTAAAGGTAATAATTTATTGCATGGATGGCTTGTATCACTTTGGATTCGTTGGAGTTCACGGATAGTGAGATCGTCCCGTCTATGCTTTAGGCTTTGTAAGTGGTCACGGGGTAGACCTAGAATTCTCAAGCTCCTAGTTTGGATGTTTTCTACTTCATCTTCTAGGTATTGCGGGATTCCACTCCATATCGGTGCTGCGTACTCTAGTATAGGTCTAATTTTAGTTTGGTAGCACGTAATGCCGACATCTGTTGGTAAGTTTGCTCTGCGACATTCTCTCAAGCAGAAGAGTAGTTTGTTGGCTTTCTTGGTCATCTTTTCAATATGGCAATTCCATTTCAGATTCTTTTGGTGCCATATGCCCAACAATTTAAACGAACTCACTCTTTCTATTTCTTCATCGCCAATAAAAAGGGAAGGTGGTTCTGGGATTGAATTTCTGAAGCAGATCCACATGTCTTTTGTCTTTTTTGGGTTTAACATCATTTTGTTTCTAGCAGCCCAACTGTGCATTGCTTCGAGAACCTCTTGCATGTGGCTTGGTGATCCCATATGAACAACTTCATCCTGGGTGCAATCGTCCGCATACTTGCATGTATTGATTTGGAGATGGTTAGGGACCGAACTTTCGAGGTCATTTATGTGTACGTTGAATAGCGTGGGCGAGATAACGGAGCCTTGGGGGACGCCAGTAGGAGATGGCTTAACTGATGATAAAGTACCCCCCAGGTTTACCTGTTGGGTCCTGCCTTCCAAAAAGCTCCGCGTCCACATCCAAAAGCCTTTTGTCACATTTAGTTCAGCAAGCTTAGTTAAAAGGATCCCATGATCCACAAGATCAAAAGCCTTTCGAAAGTCGATAAACAATGCATGAATGCCATTCTTGCCATCACGCGAATTGTCTGTATTGTTGAACCAGTTCTGGGAGATAGTTGCCAGCGCAGACACCGTTGACCGTTTACTGGTGAAGGCATGTTGGTTGTTATCAATCTTTTCAAAAACAGAGCTGTTTAGGTTTAGCTGCAACTTTTCGAGAACTTTAGCTAATTGAGGAAGTACGGAAATCTGACGAAAGTCGTTTTCAACATCGTTAGGAGGATAGACCTTAGGTACTGGAGTAATCAATGCATGTTTGTATGGTGTTGGGTATTTGAATTGCGTAATACTGCTACATATAATATGGTGGACCACAGGTGCTAGTTCTTCGCAAAATCTCTTTAATAACCAGGCAGGGATCTTGTCGCACCCGGTAGCTTTCCTAGGATTTAGTTGTCTGAGAGAAGTCTTGACTTGACCGATTGTAGGTGTAAGGGGAGTTTCCTCCTTCAGAAGATGTGCTATCTCAGAGAGACTTGGAATTTCGGTTGGGGGGAGATTCTGCCATGGCCTGGTAAAGATTTCCTGTAGTAACTCCGCAGTGTTAGCTGCTGCATCTTGTGATGGGCTCGTAGTGTTACCGTCTTCTGCTCCGGTTAGTTGATATATCGCCTTGTACCATTTCGCTGGATTATGTTTACGGAAACCTTCAGCCTTCGATCGATAGTATTGGGCTTTCGCCTTATTTACTAGTACGGATACTTTATTACACAGGTGGTTATATTTTATTGAGTCTCCTTTAGTAAAAGCTCTCTGCCTGGATTTGATTTCTTGTTTAATGTGTAATGTCATCCATGGCTTGTCCGAGGCATGAACACGTATAGTACGTTCGGGAATTGTATCATCAAGCATACGTACTATGATTTCGGTAAACGCACTAACTTTGTCGTCAACATCGTGAGCATAGAAAACAGACATCCATGCCTCGAGGTTTAACTTTAGGCCGAGCGATATTAGATTACCAGGCTTCAACAGGCGTACTCTACGTGAAGATGGTTTAACTTTCTGTCTCACTTTAGGAAGTAGTAGTAAACACTGATGGTCAGATCTGCCAACAGGGGGTAGGTGCAGGACATCAGTGTACAACTCAGACATGTTCGTAAGTATTTGATCTAGGGTATTACTACCCCTCGTGGGCGCTCTCACGGATTTCTTTAGATTGAAACGCCTGCACAGCTGATTAAGGTTCATTTGGTTGAAATCTCCAGTGATTATTATACCAGCCGACGGATGATCATGCAGTATGGAGTCGAGTCCTCTAGTGATATATTCAGTCATTTCTCCTTCAGCTTCTACAGTCTGTCCTGGTGGATAATAGATGCCAACAACCGCAATCACACTAAATGGTCTAGGGGTCCTGGACGGTTTAAGTAGTAGCCATAATGCTTCTTTACCATCTTCTTCCAAATAGTTTAGACGGGTACTTGGTGTCTGAGTGCTGACATATGCCACAACACCCCCTCCGAGTGTGGGTCGATCACGGCGATATAAGTTAAAGTTATTACCAAGCGATATAGCAGAATCTGGTATGTTCGTATTAAGCCAGGACTCTGTAATCATAATCAAGGTGGGTTTGTTTATGGTAACAATGCCATGTAGTTCAACCATCTTATTTATGATATGACAAATATTGGTAAGGAAGATTGATGGGAGGGGGCAAGAAATAGGCATATCGCAAGTTTTAATTGTTATGCAGTTGTTAGGATTGTGTTTTTCTTGGCCGATTTTTAGGGATTCTTCGTGGGGAGGCAGGCCTCGGCGGAATTGATTGCGGTTCTATCGAGTCTTTCAGCCAGATTTCAGTTAAAAAAGCAGGACAGTTCTGTGGTATATTGGCTTTTATTCTCGAATTTTTATTGGAAATTCTCGAACTTATCCTCACAGGAATCGTTCTGTTAGATACGGTGGAATGGGTGACGTTGTATGTTAATTGTACTACAGGATTTTCTATCACGGTAATGTTCGACTGACAAATTCCAGATAGTTCAACCATTCTTCCCTGCTCGTTCGTGGCCGAAAAAAATACTTGTGTTGCTTGTTATCTGCAGGCATTGGTATTTCGATCAGGGGTAGATGGCCCATCCATTCCGGTAACTGATGATTGACTTGGCTTTGTTTTTCTAAGCATACTTTATTGCGATTGTGTTGGTGACTCACTTGACCGGAATATTCTGAATCGGTTAAATTTCCATTTATTTGTGAGTGGAAGATAGCCTGTGAATGATGTTTAACTTTACTTCGTTTCACCTGGCTGACTCTCTCATAATTAGGTTTTTGATTCAACTGTAGATTCGTTTTGACATTGTTCTCAACGCGATGTGGTTTTGGAATTCTTTTATTCTCCTTTGAAATGCATGACGATTTCGGTGGTATTTCCTGTGACTTTCCATCGTTGTTTTCGTTTTCGTCTCTTAGGGCATCGAATCTGTTTTTGTACTCAATGTCAAGGGTGTTAATTTTCTTTGTACCATTTCTTATTCCCTTGGGCTTTTCTACTCGCTGGTATGCAGATTCGGGGCGGATTTCTATAGTTGGTGTAATTTCATTCAAGTTGGCTATCTTATCTTGCGTAATCAATATCATTGCAAGCCTTAGAGAATCACTTTCGCCTTCTGCTTTGGCCACTCTATCCTCCAGGGAACAAACTAGGTTGTTGTGATCGATAACTTCTTTATTCCTTTCTTTAATCATTATGGAAATTTTATTTTCTTGTTGTTTACATCTCTCTTTCTCATGCTCTAATTCACGTTCAAGATTAGTTATTTTGTCGGATTTTTCCATACTCGTGGGCTTCGGGACGCCTTTGGCATTGACCAAGGACTCGATCTTCTTTTGCATTATAACGATGTCCAACTTAACCCCTTCAAAGTCTGTTGCGTAAGGCCTACATGGACAATCACACCAAGTCGATGACAATGGGTTTGACTCATCACTATAATTCCTTGATATTTTAATTTCACTAGATTCGTTTAGATCGGACTCAGACACATGTTCGGGCCTCCGCGGGTGTCCTTGTGAGTTGGTCGTGGTTTGTATCAACAGGAACGGCAGAACGATCGACGAATAAACCAGATAGATCAGTTCGAGATGGTGTCTGAGCGTCTAACAAACTGTTCTCCTCTGTCTTACCGTTGTCGGGCTTCGCTTTTGCTGATGAAGTTAGCGTTTTTTCACGGGCATTTATCAGAATCTCTTTCAGATAATTTCCATCTTTTCCTTGGAACAGAAGTGTTTTGTGTTTCCCGTTGTACCACGTTAAAATCAAATCGGAGTTATAACCCTTGAACTTCTTAGTTAAGCCACCAGGTGATGTCCATTTACCACTAAGACCGATGGTTTCTTCAATATATTTCTTCAAGGATTCAAAGCACTTAGTCCATTGTATACGTTTACCATCGTAGGCTAGGCTACAGCAATCTTTACTGAGTGTAATAGATTCTATATTTTGATTTCTTAATATGTTATTTAGACATTTATCGGAGCTCGATAAAACGTGACCGTCAGCCATGACTGGGTTGAGTTAATCATCGGTGTAAAAAAAAACTAAAAAATGGTATTTTGAAGTAAGTATTTTGAGCTCTGAGATCATTAATATTTAGGCCACCATTACTAAGAACGTGTTCCAAGTGAGTCCGCAATCTCAAAAGGTAACATTGTTTGTGACGTCAGATTCTCAATGCTACGCCTGAATTTCAGTCGAGGTTACTTGTTTTCTAGTTTTCTTCGAGAAGTAGATGAAATGTGCAGCCTTTCAGGCTAATTTGAAGAATTAGCCATGTGGAGTCTTCGCATTGAGAATCTGACGTCACTTCATTACGCTGGTCAGGAACATGATTGATTAATGGCGGACGTAACAACTCCAGATTCGGAGTCAGAAAAATAATACTTGCAATCGTCGAATCGCAAAACGGTTTCGACCAAGTAATATTTAGCAGCTCTGCTTGATCGTAGTACCACTTTAAGGCGCTGTTATACCATGGATAATAAAAAGACTGGATAGGAAAGTAGCTGACGCCAGCAAACTAACCTTGTTGAAATTCGTGATATTACGAAGATGTCACGAGTATGCAGATTTTTCTGAATTTCTCTTCGACTTCTCCATATTTTCGTATTCAGCTCGCTATATTGAGATTCCAAAAAGTTTCATCGTCTTACAAACATGCCTAAGCCACGACCAAGTGTTCGAGGGAAATGTTGTTCGTCTTTGTTCAAGCTGTTTTCGTTTTGTTGTGAAGAAACTGGCGTCGCAAAAACTACCGTTGTTTTAGTTGAAATTTGCGACGCATTTTTCACCGTCTAAAGTTTGGAAAGTTTCGCCTAAAATGAATAATGGTAGTCGAATATTCCATCGTAAAGTGGCATTGTTATATTTTTTGTAGTTTGACTATCATTTTTAGCTGTATTATTGCTAAAAGTTGCGATTTATGGAGATTTTGTGACATCACGATTTTCAACTAGGTTTTCACGCGACCAAACGCGATCAACTGGTGCCTTAACCAATCAGCACGCTGGAAACGTCACACGCGATCTTTCTACTATCCAGTCTTTCTACTATCCATGGTTATACACTATGCAATTTTTCGTGCAACTTATCTCGTATATAATGTCGTTGCGAGACACCTTGCAACGGCGAAAATTGTTGCGACACAAGTTGCTGCAATCGTTGCAGAAAGTAGAATCTAGTTCTATTTTCTGCAATTATTGCAGCAACTATTTTCAGCGTTGCAAAGTGTAACACCCCATCTGCAACTTGTCTCGCAATCTTTTCAAAGTTTCGCCATTTTGTGTTTGTGACAAGGTACGCATGAATATCGAGTCGTCAAAGAGGAAACTCTTTGTGAGACAAGTTGCACGAAAATTACATATCTATCTATCTCTATCTATCTATCTATCTATCTATCTATCTATCTATCTATCTATCTATCTATCTATCTATCTATCTATCTATCTATCTATCTATCTATCTATCTATCTATCTATCTATCTATCTATCTATCTATCTATCTATCTATCTATCTATCTATCTATCTATCTATCTATCTATCTATCTCTCTATCTCTCTAGTGTAACACCGCCTTTACGGAAACGAACGATTTTTTGCTTACACTTCTCGTTGAAAAACAGCCAGAGCGCGGTGGTGACTATACGAGGCGTCGAACATTGGTTAGAAATTATTGTGATTAACTATCGACCATGAAAAGCACATCTAAATGCATCTTTCGATCACGACAAACAAATGCTACAGTTTTTTTACAGGTTTTTTGTATCATAGTGAGTCAATAGCGTAGAGTCTGGCTGCTATTAATAGCTCAAAAAGCGGACAAACAAACCAAATTTGACTCACAAATGATTGCAAATGAGCTATTTCTTTTGTTATAGCCGCAAGAATTGTGGGTAAAAGCGGACAAACATCGGTACTGACGTCATCTCGACGGAGCGCTATTTGGTGAATGGTCTGGAACTCGGCAAACATCAAAGCAACTATATGGTTTATGTTGGAAGGCGCGTGCACAAATCTTTTGTTTTACGTTTATTAATAAACAGTACGGTTGAACGATTGAACCCAAACGTTTTTATTGCCTAATTTCAAATCACGCGGGAGTCTCAACGGCTGGATGGAATCTGAGCCTAGCTATAGCGGAAGACAGACACTAGCGGATTTGACCTGAAAAATCCGTTAGTGCCAGTCGCGCGCGACTTGAGATTATTCTTTTGAATTGCCTCATTTCAAATCGCGCGGGAGACTGCATGGCAATACCGGATACTTTTAATGACGTTTTAGCCTTGTCCAACTACTTCATTATATCAAAAATGCAATGTGAGCAGTAACAGTCACCGTGCACAAAATTTGCCTCCACGGGAAGGTCGGCGAAAATGGCCCTGGGATCGGCTGGTCACATGACACCCAGAATTTTTGGGTGTTTAGATATGATAATTTTTGTAGTCTTTGTTCCATTTCCTAATTTGTCTACTTTGTTGACCTGAATAATTGAGAAATATTCAATGCTCTTCAGAGTTGCTCATGTCAGCATTCGTCGGCATAAAAGCAGATAAAAAGCTTAATAATCCACCATACACAGGCGCGGATTTAGAAGTTAGTCGCATAAATTAGATTTAGAATTTGCAATTCAAAATACCTGTGAATAACAATCCTATTGGATAGGTTTTTGTTCTGAATTATTCTTAAGAAAAGCATAACCAATAGGGTTGTTCATGAAGTGTCTAATTTATGCGACTAACTTCTAAATCCGCGCCTGATACATCCATGGTTATCTTTTACAAAAGGTATGAAGAAGCATATATCCAATTTAGCGAAAGCTATTACTTCTAATATGCTGTAAAATTTGAAGACAGCATTCAGATTTAGATGAATAAATTATACTCGGCTGAATTAGTTGAGTTTTATGACAAGCCAATCGCATTATAGAATGGACCAGGTTGTAACATCCAGGTTGTAACATCCAGGTTGTAACGACCAGGTTGTAACATCCTCGATTGTACCATGGATAGTAAATAGACTGGATAGGAAACTAAGATCACGTGCGACGTTTCCAGCGTGCTGATTGGTTTAGGCACCAGTTGGTCGCGTGAAAACCTAGTTGCAAATCGTGATGTCACAAAATCACCATAAATCGCAACGTTTAGCAATAATACAGCTAAAAATGATAGTCAAACTACCAAAAAATATCACAATGCCACTTTACGATGGAATATCCGACTACCATTACTCATTTTAGGCGAAAAGATCCAACTTTAGACGGTGAAAAACGCGTCGCAAATTTCAACTAAAACAACGGTAGTTTTGCGACGCCAGTTTCTTCACCACAAAACGAAAACAGCTGAAACAAAGACGAACAACATTTACCTCGATCATTTGGTCGTGGCTTAGGCAGGTTTGTAAGACGATGAAACATTTTGGAATCTCAATATAGCTACTTGAATACGAAAATATGGAGAAGTCGAAGAGAAACTCAGTAAAATCTGTGTACTCGTGACATCACGAATTTCAACTAGGTTTCCACGCTGACGTCAACCAGTTTCCTATCCAGTCTATTTACTATCCATGATTGTACTACGGTTGGTGTGTGAAAAATCATAACATACTTTAAAACTTTAAAACAATAATATTTACAAATGACAAAAACCTGCAGAGCGTCATTCAAGAAAACTCGAAGTCTTTTCTTGTTAATAAATCCTTTACTTGATGAAAGTTGGTGGAAGATATCTGAAATCAATTGGAATTGAACTGTACAATGAATATCTCAACGGGCACGGGAAAATAAGAATGTGAGAAAATGGTTAACCTTTCGTAAACACGAGCTAGTGACGAAATATCAGGCCAAGAAGATTGTTTGTGGATATAAAGAAAACACCAAGTGCTTGATTTTGTTCTACCGTAATGAGAATAATGAGTGAATATAATAATAATATACGAAGAGTATACTATAGTCAGTTCACCTTCGACATCTAACGAGTGGAATTTGTGCAGTTGTGAGCTGAGGGTCGAGACAAGTCAAATTCGGCATAACATTATTTGCTAACATTATATAAATGCAAGATTTAGGCATGACATACATTTTCGGCTTAGTTCATATTTGAGTCGGTTTCCTTTGTTATTCACAGGTCTTTATTTTTAATAAACTCTCTCAAAGCTGGGGGGCTTTGATATTCTTCAGGGAATTATGGGGGAAATGAATAGAATTGACTATCTCATTAAAAATTCAAGGTATCTAACCACAGTAGTGACCTCAAAAACGAGGTCACTATATATGTTGTAATACCATGGTTGTCTCAATTTCTTTTGTCTTTTCAGGTTGAATTAATAACTAAATTACCTCATTTGGATTAATTTATACAATCTAGAGGTCGTATTAGAACTAATACAACCTTGAATGACGTCATGAGAGGTAGTATTAGCTTCTTCTTCTCACCTGGCAGCAAAGACATGAAATTTCGACAACCATCGAGCGGGCGGTTTAACAGCTAATACACCTCACTACCATGATATTACTTATAATTATACCATGGATTTTTAATCACAGATGGTCAATTGAGTCCTAAAACACATTATAAAGCCAAAGCAAAGCGAAACAAAACAAATGTTTTTCAGCAAATTGAAGGACAATTTTAAATCTCACACAACAAATTTTTATCAAAGTCAGTAGAGCCGCGTGCTCAATAACAAGAACAAAATTTTACGTTCACAATTTTTAAATTCTTGCTCACGAGTCACGACCAATTAAATGTACACCCTGGGCAATTATTAAACGCGAAAAACTCCTTCCTTCACATTTCTTCTTCGCATCTGCCTCCATAGTAGGTAACCCCCCCCACCCCCCCCCCCCCCCGCCCCCCATCCACCGTTCAAAGGGATGCCGCCTCATTAGTATTTCAATAGAACAATGGGAAGAACAAAGAGCGTTACGTACAAAAAGTAATTAGTATTGTTAGCGTGACGAACGCATTGCGAACTCATAGAATGGCTTAATTTATTAAATATTCCGTGTGAGGGACATGTGAGGGACGGAAGTAATTACCTCTAAGCCTCTTTCACCTTTACGATCCCTAACCCTAGTTTCGTGTACCTTTGGGACCCCCATCGTATACTTAGGTGGCTCTCTGTGTGAAGTAATTAGTGTTAAGAACGCCTCAACCCCTATTCCACTTTGACTGAACCTGTGTTTTCACCGCTAAGAGATGAACCCTAATCATTTTGGCCGTATTATGGCTTATCTCGCTTTAGTGTACACAATTCCTATGATGAAGAAACACATCGGGAAACAGTGCGAAGAACTGTTCAAGATCTCAAACATATTGAAAAAATATAAATATAAACGTCTTGGTTAAACTGGATGACTCGGCTGTTTTATGACGCCGTTGTCATGATGTATATTCACGTTGTCAAAGTTAAGATTTGCATACATGTTCACGAAATTGGCCGAATTATCGCTAATTATATCTCGCGTTAATGCACGGGATTCCAATGGAGGAAGAAACCCTACGGGAATCAGTGTGAAGAACTGTTCAAGATCTCAAACGCATCGACATAGAAAAATAATAAATCGTTACTTAGTTTTGGCGTAATTAAGTATTCTGAAGAAACCATTCGCAAAATGATCAGGAATTACAAAATAAGGTTTCCTGGCAGAAAAAGTATAATATCTAAGAGTTTTATATTGGTTGAACGGCTTTACTTCATAGAGAACGACGGAGCGTGGAGTTAGAACGAGGATATAAAGCGGACTAACTCTAGCAGCTTGAATAAATTTGTCCACCTGATCTTAGATAATAAAAGCGTGGGAGCCATTAAGCGTAATTAAAGGTTACATGTTTGATAGCATAAGCGTTCAAATTGGCAGAAATAACTTGCCGAGTAATAATTTCGGGGGAATTATCACTTATCTAACCTTCGTTTATCGATTAAGCGATTCATGTGTCGAAGAAACACTTCGGGAAGCAGTGTGAACAACTGTTCAAGATCTCAAACATAGTAATAACGACGCTGTGCTACGGTCTGATTTGAATATTGGTTGATTTTGAACGAGTAGAAGACCTTTAAAAGTCATTAGTCTGCTGTGCTTCAACAACTTTACGCCTTATTTGAATATTAGTTAATTAGGTTTGAACGACAAAAAGTCATTAAAAGGTCATTAGGTAAAGGCGAAAGCGTGGGTTCGAATTCGTTTCATCTAACGATTACAAGGCTGCGTTTTTGGTTAACTAGCAATCGGAGAGATATTTGCGACTCCAATGAACTTTGTTGACGGTCTATCTCGTTGTTGGGAGAAGAAATGGGCCTGATTTGACTGATCTTTCTGCCAGGGATGTTGACGCAAAACACGCTTTAATATCAGCGTTGTCTTATCGTTATCCTTATCCTTATCTTTATCCTTATCTTAATTTATCCTTATTTTTATCTTTATCGTTATCATTATCCTTATCTTTAACCTTATCTTTATCCTTATCATTATCCTTATACTTATCCTTATCCTTATCCTTATCCTTATCTTTATCTTTATCCATATCCTTATCTTTATCCTTATCTTTATCCTTATCCTTATCCTCATCTTTATCTTTATCTTTATCTTTATCCATATCCTTATCTTTATCCTTATCTTTATCCTTATCCTTATCCTTATCTTTATCTTTATCTTTATCTTTATCTTTATCTTTATCCTTATCTTTATCCTTATCTTTATCCTTATCCTTATCTTTATACTAATCCATATCCTTATACTTATCCTTATCCTTATCTTTATCCTCATCTTTATCCTTATCTTTATCCTCATCATTATCTTTATCCTTATCTTTATACTTATCCTTATCTTTATCTTTATCCTTATCCTCATCTTTATCCTTATCTTTATATTTATCTTTATCTTTATCCTTATCTTTATCCTTATCTTTATCCTTATCTTTATCCTTATCCTAATCCTTATCCTTATTCTGATCAGGGATGATCTATGATTCGGGATGATCTTTGATCAGGGATGATCTTTGATCAGGGACGATCTTTGATCCGGGATTATCTTTGATTTGGGATGATCTTTGATCAGGGATGATCTTTGATCAAGATAAGGATAAGGATAAAGATAAGGATAAGGATAAGTATAAAGATAAGGATAAAGATAATGATGAGGATAAAGATAAGGATAAAGATAAGGTTAAAGATAAGGATAAGTATAAGGATATGGATAAGTATAAAGATAAGGATAAGGATAAAGATAAGGATAATGATAAAGATAAAGATAAGGATAAGGATAAGGATAAAGATAAGGATAAAGATAAAGATAAAGATAAAGATAAGGATAAGGATAAGGATAAAGATAAGGATAAAGATAATGATGAGGATAAAGATAAGGATAAAGATAAAGATAAGGTTAAAGATAAGGATAAGTATAAGGATATGGATAAGTATAAAGATAAGGATAAGGATAAAGATAAGGATAATGATAAAGATAAGGATAAAGATAAAGATAAAGATAAGGATAAGGATAAGGATAAAGATAAGGATAAAGATAAGGATATGGATAAAGATAAAGATAAGGATAAGGATAAAGATAAGGATAAAGATAAGGATATGGATAAAGATAAAGATAAGGATAAGGATAAGTATAAGGATAATGATAAGGATAAAGATAAAGATAAGGTTAAAGATAAGGATAACGATAAAGATAAAGATAAGGATAAATTAAGATAAGGATAAAGATAAGGATAAGGATAACGATAAGACAACGCTGATATTAAAGCGTGTTTTGCGTCAACATCCCTGGCAGAAAGATCAGTCAAATCAGGCCCATTTCTTCTCCCAACAACGAGATAGACCGTCAACAAAGTTCATTGGAGTCGCAAATATCTCTCCGATTGCTAGTTAACCAAAAACGCAGCCTTGTAATCGTTAGATGAAACGAATTCGAACCCACGCTTTCGCCTTTACCTAATGACCTTTTAATGACTTTTTGTCGTTCAAACCTAATTAACTAATATTCAAATAAGGCGTAAAGTTGTTGAAGCACAGCAGACTAATGACTTTTAAAGGTCTTCTACTCGTTCAAAATCAACCAATATTCAAATCAGACCGTAGCACAGCGTCGTTATTACTATGTTTGAGATCTTGAACAGTTGTTCACACTGCTTCCCGAAGTGTTTCTTCGACACATGAATCGCTTAATCGATAAACGAAGGTTAGATAAGTGATAATTCCCCCGAAATTATTACTCGGCAAGTTTATTTCTGCCAATTTGAACGCTTATGCTATCAAACATGTAACCTTTAATTACGCTTAATGGCTCCCACGCTTTTATTATCTAAGATCAGGTGGACAAATTTATTCAAGCTGCTAGAGTTAGTCCGCTTTATATCCTCGTTCTAACTCCACGCTCCGTCGTTCTCTATGAAGTAAAGCCGTTCAACCAATATAAAACTCTTAGATATTATACTTTTTCTGCCAGGAAACCTTATTTTGTAATTCCTGATCATTTTGCGAATGGTTTCTTCAGAATACTTAATTACGCCAAAACTAAGTAACGATTTATTATTTTTCTATGTCGATGCGTTTGAGATCTTGAACAGTTCTTCACACTGATTCCCGTAGGGTTTCTTCCTCCATTGGAATCCCGTGCATTAACGCGAGATATAATTAGCGATAATTCGGCCAATTTCGTGAACATGTATGCAAATCTTAACTTTGACAACGTGAATATACATCATGACAACGGCGTCATAAAACAGCCGAGTCATCCAGTTTAACCAAGACGTTTATATTTATATTTTTTCAATATGTTTGAGATCTTGAACAGTTCTTCGCACTGTTTCCCGATGTGTTTCTTCATCATAGGAATTGTGTACACTAAAGCGAGATAATAAACATAATACGGCCAAAATGATTAGGGTTCATCTCTTAGCGGTGAAAACACAGGTTCAGTCAAAGTGGAATAGGGGTCGAGGCGTTCTTAACACTATTACTTCACACAGAGAGCCACCTAAGTATACGATGGGGGTCCCAAAGGTACACGAAACTAGGGTTAGGGATCGTAAAGGTGAAAGAGGCTTAGAGGTAATTACTTCCGTCCCTCACATGTCCCTCACACGGAATATTTAATAAATTAAGCCATTCTATGAGTTCGCAATGCGTTCGTCACGCTAACAATACTAATTACTTTTTGTACGTAACGCTCTTTGTTCTTCCCATTGTTCTATTGAAATACTAATGAGGCGGCATCCCTTTGAACGGTGGATGGGGGGGGGTTACCTACTCTCCATACATGTCAACACTACCATCGTTTTGTTTTTATTGATTTATTTACCATGTACAGTAAGTCTTCATTCAATACTGAATATTATAGACTGAATAAAAAAAACTAATAAATAGACTAATAAATCATAGAAATTGCTTCCTTGAAAGATTCAAGTGATTTGCTTAAAGCTACTTGACTGGGCAGTTTGTTCCACTCCAGTAAGGTCCTTGAAAAGAAAGAATATTTAAAATAATCACACTTAATAACAGGTATACTACATATATGGACGGTGTTTCAAAATCCGGACTGAGTGACCAAGCGATTGTTCTTCGAGATTGTAATTTCTTCCAACCCAGGCAACATATCATATCAGTGACACTGTCCTGACGATTGTAACGCGAGAGGACCCAACGATCTGCCCTCCTTTGAATCATTTCCACTTGTTTGATGTTCTTGGCTGTGAATGGGTCCCACACAGAAGAGCAGTATTCAACTGTTGGCTGGACAAGGGCTTATGCCCTCTCCTTCGTAATTTTAGAGCAGTGTACTAGGTTTCGCTTGAGAAAGCCCAGTGTCTTATTTGCTTTATTTGAGATGTTTCTCACATGTTCATTCCATCTAAGATCTTTGGAAAGATGTACTCCAAGATACTTTGCAGTGTCTAATTCGTCAAGGCAGCGACCGTGAAGTTTATAATTGAAGATAATCGGCTCATCGTCTCGTAATTCTGAGGACATTGCATTTGGCAATATTAAATGACATTTTCCAATCTTTCTCCCATTTTTCCAGACTATATAAATCCTGCTGCAGTTGTACACAGTCATCCACATCGTTACCCGCATTATCACTGTTTCTTTTAACTCCTATCGTTAGTTTCGTATCGCTCGTCGAATCCAAGAACGAAGGACCTCCACATTCAAACAACTTTGATAGAAATATCTGGCATTTAGAACTGCTTTCATCTTATACCTCCTCAAATATGAACTAAGTCAGTTAGATACCTCGAACGTCGGCTCTTACCCAGATACACCCTAGGCCCCCTCGGGATGTATCTGGCTAAGAGCCTCCGTTCTCAGTATCTAACTCTTACATAACATTATATGCAACATTTTATTATAGGCCTATACAGTTTGGTATCGAGCGTCTCGCTTGTCAATTGCCAAGTCAAGCCAAACACAACAACATCCACAAATAGATTAGATGTGAGAATAGATTGTGACGACAACTATTGCGCCACGAGCGCAGCCGCAACGAGTGAGTAAATTAAAACCGCCAGAATGGGTAACTTGGGCGTCAACTGCCGGGAGTTCATTTCACAACAACTTTTAGGGCCATACGCAGGATTTTGTATGGGGGTGGGAGCGATCGCGGAAGACGCAACATTTCTAGGGGCTTCAGGGGGGGGGGGGGGGGCATGCTCTCAATTTGATAATTCAGGTTGTCCGAGACAGCATTTGCTGCATTTTGAACATTGTTGGAAAGAAAATCAGGGATTCTGAAATTGGTATGAAAATGTCAGGTTTTGCTACGTTTCAGGTCTTTTGATGCACAAACAAACATTCTTTCAGTTTGATCACGGCAAAACAGATCCTCATAAACCATCCTATACTAAAAACAACTAATTACGTAGGGGATAAAACATATCAAGCACGGAAGTGAGCTGAAATGGATCGCTCAAAACATCCGACGAGGTTTTTCTGGTACGCCAGCTGTCGAGCGAATGACACTACTTTGCTGCAGCTTTTCTCTTTCTCTCCCCTTGTTCTTTTCGACCCATTTCACAATGGAATATTAGTGAAGAATTCTCTAGCGACTTGTACCCAGGCGCTGCGAGCTTGCTATAGCAGCGCCTAAAGGGGGTACCGACATTTGTTTCTGTAATTTCCGGTATTTATTTCTGTGTTTCGACATTCATGTCTATGTTTCGACATTTATTTCTGTGTTTCGACATTTATTTCTGCTTTGACATTTAGTTTTGTGTTGCACTTAACTGTGAGCCTAATGTGGCACTAATAATTGTATTCTGCATCTGATCTGAGGCAGACCTTCAAGGCCCTCGGGCCTGACTTTCTTGTTTCCACTGCTTCGGGGAAGGCATGAGGGAACATTAAATCACTAATATCGCGAAATGTTGTACTATTACTTTGCAATATTACGGTTACCGAAGAAATAAACTAAAACGTGTAACGCTTTCTCATCAGTAATATCGGGCTCGCTCCATTCTAGTAATATAATTACGTGCGAGTGTCACTCGTGTTACAGTACGCGTATGACGCGCTATAATACGCGTATTAGAGACCTTAAGTAATAGGACGACGACGGTTGTAGAAAAACAATCTAAATTTTAGCATTTAAAAAACATGTATAACTGACTACGTGCTGCATATTTCATATACATTTTCAAAAAGTTCCAAAGAGATTAAAAGTTTCTAAAATAATTTCTTGGACTGTTATGAAATCAATTTTAAGTAACAGCATTCACAGCTCTGTAGGTTGACGTCATCCTGAAGACGTGAAAATCCTCTGAGTGGCGTTGCATGGAGAAAGAGGACGATGTTGGGATTACTCTTGGGACTGAAAATTATTCATTCTCTTTGCTTTGTATAAATAATTCTATTGTTTAAGAGACGTAGTTGAAGTTGTCGTCGTGTTTGCTTAAAGTGAATATAAACCCTCACAGTTTTTATGTTCATTGTATAGAGGATGCGAAAATAGCTGATATGTTATTTTACAGTATTCGATGTGGTCCGTTATTTCCCGAAATATATCTATCTAAACATAGCCAATTGAATGAAAAAGCCACGCGTCGTTATTCTTACGAGGGCCTGGAAGTCAGGAACGATTCGATTTCACACAACAAGGAATACATAAGCGTTTTGACCACAGAGTTACCAAAAACTATATGCGGCATTACTACCAAAAACACACAAGCTTGAACTGATAGGATGCAGTTTTTGGTAATCAGAGATCAGTGAGCGAGCGGCGTCGGTTCCTGGTTCCCAGGACCTAAAGCATTGAAAACATTCTGCTATGCTATTTGGAAGCAAATATCTCGGGAACTAACAGACTAAAAGAAAACTGTAAAGTAACTTACCAGCTCTTTTCACATCCTCTATACAAACAACTAAAAACTGTGGAGGGTTTATATGCACTTTAAATCTTTCCTGTCTGGCCCACGAAGTCGTGAATGAAGTCGTGAATCGAAAACGAAGGTATACGGTAACGCAGGACTAAAAATTTAACATCGACAAGCGCCAGGCACACGAGATCCACTCACACGCCAAGTTTGATTTGATTTCTTAAAAAATCCTGCTATTGGTGGCATTTTCAATTGTCATGATGCTACGCGGGCGTGCAAAATGCGCTTTTCTAGAAAAATGAACGTTTTTCAACCTAATTTAATTAATTCATATTAACATAATGTATCTTGTTCGGTAAATTTGGTAAAAGCCGGTTTATTGGGATTTCAAAAAATGTATAGCTTTCGCAACAGTTATGGTTATTTCCAGAGATATCAATAGAACAAAGAGGTGGCTCAATTTTAGATGTTTTTCAGCCCGACAGGAAAGATCTCTATAATGTGTTAAGAAAACGTGAGTTTTGTACTGTCGAAAGAATGAAAAGTTACGAAAACATACATTTATACTTGTCTTGTACACTTGCAGCTGACAGACAGGCCAAACCAATCTTCGCTGATAAAATACGAAGTGCTCCACTTCGAGCTCTTAAAGTAAATATTACAAAATTAGCCATTTACGAAAGACACAATGCTTACTAAAATATTATGAATTTAACAGTCGTAACAACTGTGTAGAGGGAGAAAAGAGCTATAAACGTTCCAAGGAATCTAGTTTAATCTAGTTTTCATGACATGCTTTATTTGTAAAACGTATTTCAGTATTTTCTCTCTTTCATCCAAATAATTTCTACTTATTCGCAGACATTCTTTGGACATTTTGAGAGGTTTTGATACTTATACCGAAACTAATATGCAGAGCTGTATTGCAAAAATCTTGAACAGAAAACTAGAAAAGGTCTGTAACCTGCAATCCAATCTGTATACTTTAGAATAAAAACACTCTACAAGGTTGGTATACATGTAGTGCCGAAATAGTGAACGAGTTTAGTGAATTGCTTGCTATATATAACTCAAGACACAAACTCAGAAAAATGTTTCTGAAACCCAGACTGGAATCGAACCCGCAACCTTCTGATCTCCAGTTTGACTGTCTAACCATTGAGCTACCAGGAATCAAATGGCAGCGCGAAGGCTACGTAATGTACTAGTTCGTACGTGCGACATACGTACTTCTAAATTTCTGTCATCTGCAGAGTCCTCGTAGCTCAATGGTTAGAGCATCTAACCGGAGATCAGAAGGTTGCGGGTTCGATTCCCGTCTGGGGCTCAGAAATATTGTTCTGAGTTCGCGTTTAAGCTTGAGTAGCAAACAATATTCACTAAATTGAAATAACCAAGCTGTACGACACCCCCCCCCCCCCCCCCCCAAATCTTGTTACGAGTTTCAGTCAGCAGAAGTTATATTTTAGTCGGCAGAAGTTATATTTTAGATGTGTTCGATTTAACGCAGACAAGTAGAATCATTAACTTTTAGCACTTATCAGTTTAAATTGATTTCAAACTAGCAAATTTAAGACCCACAAATCTGATGTTGATGTTAACTGTTCTGTTTATATGTAAATGTAATCAACGAGAGAACACCAAAGACATAAATTTATTAAAATGTCATCATGTTTTCATTCCGTATTGAGAATGCGTTATTAACGTAGGACTAATTAACCATTTCACCAGCTGACCAGCGTCATTTTAGTAGGCACCCAACGGAAAGACAATATTTTGACAAGCTTCGATCGATAGGATGTAGTCGGTTAAAGCTCGTGCGTCAGTCGGTTGAACTGAGCTTACACCCCTCCCCCCCTTGTAAAATGTTCTTAGTACGGCCCTGAGACCTCCTATTCACTATTACAACAGCACACCAACCTTATAGAACTTTTGAGTCATATTTTACACTGCCTATATGTATACATTAGAATATAGATCTTAGTTGTTTTGTAATGAAAAATAATAGTATGTCGATTGGAGGTCCTGATGATAATTTGGTCAGGAGAGTGACTTTTCACGATCATAAATGCCGTCAAAATGTTATACTAAGAATCTGATGACTAATGTAAAAACAATCTAAATATTTTCTTATTTAAGAAGAATTCACGATGAAAAACCCAATTTCTAAAAATAAAGCAAATACCTTGAATCACGATCTCGGAACTCACTATCAGTTGATTCAGTACATTTTCAAGTACAGGACGTTTTCATATTATAAGCAAATGGAGTAAAAACTGATCTAGACTATTCAAAGTATATCGGCACCATAAAAATATAAATTGAAATACTGCTGATTTAGCCATTCATCCTTCATTTTCTTTTACAACCATTGACATACGTACATGTACTTGAGTTGGTCTGATGCAGATAGATCGACTGCAAAGGTTGTCATTCAATCATTATTGTCATTATAATATACATGTATGATGTACTGTAAGTCCAGAGTCCTAAATAAATATACATTATTATACCCTCACATATAATCTACCAATCACCTGTCTCTATTAGCATCACGTGGCAGCCCAATATTTTACGATGTAGGGCAGCTACATATTGGGCAGTAACTTTTGGACTATTTACACGAGCTGTTCACATGCAAAGCAACGTCACTCGCGTGCCTTTTATCTAAATCGAAATTTCATTGGTTGAAGTACTTTCTCATGGAACGTGATGTGTTTTTTCGAGTTTTTTTATTATTCTTTTTGATGACCAGCAACCTTTTGACTGTTTACGTGCGAAAAAAAACATGTTTGTGTTAAGATATTTTGTTCGATATAATAAAACACCTATTGTATTCATCTTCGCCCAATATTACAAAATATTTAAGTCTCGACTTGCAATATTAGGCTCGACCTTCGGTCTCGCCCAATATTGAATTCTCGCGGACTTAAATATTTTGTAATATTGGGCTGAGAGGAATCCAATAAGTAATAGTATCTGATTAGTGAGTGTTGTAAAAGCAAGAAAAACAAGATTTCATGCATTAGAAATCGATATTTTACTTATAAGTTGTATTAACTTTTTCTTACTGATCGTAGACATTTAACAGCCAGTTAAGAGTCAGTTCTACACCATCTGCCTCATCAATGTTAGTACTTTTAGCACTTTGATAGGAGAATATCTCTATCAAAACTCCTTCCAGCAATGAAACATCAATTTCATCTTCACTAAAACTCTCCGAATATCCAAGATCATTGAAACCAGCTCTGATGGTACTTAATTCGATCGAATATACTACAAAGTCAAGAAAGATGTTTCAATAAAGAACCGTTAATTAAACCGTAAAACAAAGGCCGTTAATACCAAAAAAATGTTATTTACCACTTATTTAATTAAAAAACGTATTCAGTCAGCAATGGGCAATGGCGTGCTTTCCTCTGTTTGTCAGGGGAAGCTAACAGTTGGCACCCCATTGTCCTAAAAATTCATGCCTTGGACTAACGCGAGTATATACAGGGACAAGGGATACTAAACCCCTAAAACGGACTTTTTCTCTTTGTTACGTACTGCTTCGTTGCCACAAGTATCTTCATTCAGTTCTTTATCGAAATCAAATTATCGTACAGTGCCGTAGGAAGACAATTTCATCTGGGGGGAGGGCGTAAAATCGTACGTTTGGAAACATACACTGCATGCCCTGACACTATTTAGGGAGTATGAATTCTGAAACTTCTGAAATGGCATTTCCTGCATTTTGGGGAGCATTTGTAAAAGCATTAATAATTCATGAAGAAAACTCAAAAGAAATTAATATTTAATCAGCATCTTTAACACAGGATAAAACATTGATTAATAAAACATCAATGTTTTATCAAAGTTAACTTGCTCAAATTGAGCTTTTTCGGAGTTAAAATAATTTGTTTGTACCGTTTCTACAACTTCCAAACAAAGTATATTAAAATATTCCCGGCCGATGTTTACAGGCAGCAACGGCTCGCCATTGTTTTAACAAAATGTTTTCTTTAATGCTTTTGGCGCCCAATAAATATATTCACAGGGGGGCCATGAACGACACTGTCAGTCAGATAAAAATAATAATGCATCACAACTTCAGTATAAAAATAATAATAAATAATAATAATAATAAAAATAATAAAATACAAAATTTAGTGCACTAAACTTACATTGAGTTAACTTCTCAATTGCTCTCAACTTTACAGCAGTGCGATATGCAGCATATTTTATATCATTCGCTCCAGCTGTAAAAAGATAGAACATCATTATTAATTAATACTTCTGATTTAACGTTTCCTCCAATTTAACATTTGGAGTAAAAAAATGAAAATTATTTTTCTAAATTAATGTTTAATTTTATTTCGGCAGCAACACTTTGCGAGGTATTTTATTTTATTGTATAAATTTGCGTTTGATGTTTGTGTTTGGTGTTCAGGCTCTTGAAAGAACCGTTTTTATTGTGGATGACTTGGTCTTGGTTGTACCATTCTGGAACTGCATGTAAACCATCTTCCGAGTTTTCCCCTTCAATATCACTAGGTTCGAAGCAAAAAACATATTCGTCTTCACGCTGTTTGTAAATTGTATACTGTCTGGTACTTCTTTATGTGCGGTCACGGTTACTATAAATGTTGTCACCAGCGGGATCAATAGCAATAGGGATTAATACTGTACTTAACACAGTAGAAAAAAATTATTTAGGTAAATATTTTATTCAGGTAAATGCGCATTATCGGAAGTAGACAGCCAATCAGAAATGCAGTATTTCGATTCCAATTTCGCGTTTCCTCTCTCTCTCCTCCGCAGAGGCTGATCTTTGTAATTGATGATTTTTGTGTAGACCACTACAGGGTATGTATGTAAAAAAATGTAAAGCTTTATTTAAACACGCTAACCTCAACAACAAAAGCTGGTTTCAATGAGGGGCGTCACACAAATTACTAGTACATAAATCGAAATGTTATGACAATTAAAATATTAACAAGAATAAGAAACTAATTACAGTGATGGTATAGAATAACATTATATAAGGAAATGGGTTTTTATTTGTACTTGTTTGTCTGTTTACTGAACACAGAGCCCAAGCTTACATTGTGAGAATACATTTGTGCTAGCATATCGTGTAGTAATTTATATTATGAGAATTCATTCGATATGTCAAAATGCTGACGTTTATATCTGCGTTTTATACATCTGCATCTCAAATCAAATGTCGGAACGAAGCTATTGCGCTCGTTAATATACCTATAATCAGACGATATGACAAACAACATTATTTCTGCCAGGCGTCTTTCACATGTGGTTCACACGCACAACAAATATTATACAAAAATCATTGCAAAATATTATTAAAAGCCCATTTATAAAAAAAACAATAATAAACTTTATATGCAATAAATGCATGGTGGCTTTGCATTGTTCAATGGACTCATTTAGTCTCAAATTGTACCTCCCTGCACAAGAAAATTCGTGGGGCACAGCCCACATATCAACTTCCAGTGGACACATGTACGTATTGCGAACCTATTTTTAATTAGTAGTAAAGAAGAGTGCTGCGTAGGCAATGTTTTGGAGAAAGTAAAGCGAAAAGGTGGTAAACTACCGCGATTTTTAACAACACTGATGTTTTGGGCGGAGCCTATTTCATCAGAGTAAGATGTGATCTTACTCTGATAAAGGGCTCCACTCGAAACGTCATTGCTAAAAATCTCGGCATTTTTCGCTTTACTATTTTTTAATTAGGATGAGCGAAAGAGGGGAGAGAAATGTTGAGCGCGCGGGGAATTCGATCTCGAGCAGTGACAAGCCCGGCGGCTCTGCACTAGAGATCGAACGAAATAGACCCATTCAAAGAGCATAACTTCCACACGGAGCACGGTGAACATTTGGTAGGTTTGGTAGCAATGCGAGGACCTTCGTCAACGAATAGGTTTGTCAACCCCGGCATGGCTAACGGAATGAGCTGTGATATACAGTATATACAGTATATAGCCCGTCGTAATAATGGGCCTTCCTGCCTTGGTCTTCCTGCCTTAATGATTATGCTCTTGTACCTTCCTCACGACGTATTGTGGTGCGGAATAGCCACATAGCAACAGGCGGTGCAGTTACGGCCAAAGTCTATTGAGAAGAAGTACGCAAGAGATTAACCGAAGTCCTTCAAAAGGTGCAGTGAACCAATTGGCCATTACCCGGACTACGATGGAATTTCAAGACAACTG
Organism: Chrysogorgia sp. JL179-B06; assembly: GCA_035772405.1. Taxonomy (NCBI): domain Eukaryota; kingdom Metazoa; phylum Cnidaria; class Anthozoa; order Scleralcyonacea; family Chrysogorgiidae; genus Chrysogorgia; species Chrysogorgia sp. JL179-B06. The sequence goes on from JAYKKM010000428.1 coordinate 4,107,455, forward strand.
TGATTTGTGATTTATTTAGAGTCGATGACGTAGGATAAGGTTACCCTATTTATCCGACCCAGAGGCTCATGTTTTAAGCGCTCGACTATTCAGTTTATCACTCTTAGATGAACGGAAAACCCAACTGATAGGGATTCCGAGGGCCTACGATTTAAGGTCGTTTTCCGAGAAGACCCGAAAGTCTAGCTTACCATTTCCTGGTGTTGTTGCAAAGGCAGCACCTTCTCCTCAATTATTTTAAAGACCCTGAGTGGTGGTCCGACCCAGGATATGAACCCGGGTCTCCCAGCTCATAGACATGTGTGGTAACCACTGAACCACAACAGACCACAACGGAATAATGATGAACTACTTGTACCCATGCAGCAACAGGATAGCTACAAATTGTGGACACCACGATGAAATCCTAACTAAATCGCCTACCTCGGAGGACAGCGCATGTTTGTCGCCGCAAGAAAACTGGGAATTTGTATCGCCTGCACAACAAGGCAAAAAATAAACAACCTGCAGAGGTACCTTGTCATCAAACGAAGCCAATAGAGCAAGTTGGGCAGCAGCCGTAACCAAAGTCCAATCCAATCCTGCAGGAAACACTGAAGAAGTGGTAGACGAGAACAGGGGAGACGAACAAATGGAAGAATGGACATATGGAAAACGTACAGATATGATACCACTTTCACCTAACAATGCCGCGGGAGAAGATGTATATAATAGATTTAGCATTATAAGAGGCCCAAAGGGATTGCAAACGGAATAATGATGAACTACTTGTACCCAGTCAGCAAATATTCAGCCCGATCAAGAGCTTGAAAGACCCCTCATGCAGGTGGAAAATCTTATTAAGATTCTTATAAGAATCTTAATAAGATTAATAATAAAATTCTTATTAATATTTCTTGTATTAGAACCTTGTACAAATCTTGTAAGAAATTTGCAAGATCTTGCAAGATCATCTAAGAATCTTGTAAGAATCTTGCAAGATCTTACAAGACCTTGCAGTACACATGCAAGATCTTGTAAGACTTTTAATAAGATTCTTTATATGAATCTTAATAAAATATCATGTGAATCTTATTTAAGATCTTATTATGATCTTACAATGTACAGTACACTGTATACAAATTACAATGTACTGTATATAAATTTATTTGAGGTCAATTCATCTGATTGAAACAATACTTACACAAGTGAGTCATTAACTCTGTCGACAACTCAGGATGGTCCCATTGGGTTGTCTCAGTGTCATGACTAGAATAAAAAAATCAATATCATACAAATGTTATATTCTTTTAAATACTAATTATTTAACAAACAGTGCTTGATATCATTAATTATATGGTGTGTAATTATTGTGGAAATATTAAATTTTCCATCTGGTCACCAAGCACAGCTTTCAGACAATATATCAATAGTTTATAATTGACATCAGCTGTAATTATCATAATGCTTGCAGTGTTGACAGACTTATAGTTGCATTAATGGTTTCTAACAATTACAATGCTCATAGTGTTGTGACTTCCAAAAAAATAATTGCACTGACAAAACAATATTTTCCAAAAATAGTATGATTAATACAGTATATGCAAGGATATTAAAATAAGTAACATGGAAGTGACATTTACTATTGCAGATATTAATTGCTACAAATTAAAACAATGATGCTAACACTTGCAACGTTCAGCTACAGTGTGTATAATGTACAGTAAAACCATTAGCACTAAGAGTAAAATAATATTTATTCACTAATTGTCATGTTAAATTTTAAAATAATTCTTATATGTATATCAAAATAATATAATAATGCAGTACTTAATGTAATATGGAACTCCATTCAAAGTTTCAGCTCTTTGCCACCCTTTTGGGAGACCAACTAAAATTACAAAGTGGTATATACTTGTAAGATACTTTAACATGAAGTACGTACTGTATAGTAGTATCATTAGTACAGGGTAATACAGGCACTGTATAATACACTGTATTCATAATAAATGTAATATACTGTATTATTACCTACAGTACTGTATCCAGATTAGAATGGATTTATGAAATAAAAATAATTAACATCATACAAAGTAAGTGTGTTGCCGGTCTTGGGGTCCCTTGGGGCCCTATAGATTGGGTCTAAGCGCACTATAAATAGAGTTTAAGTGCACTGAATTCCTTACGTCAATGCAAAGCTCGTGGCATCTGACGGTTCTCCACTTCAGGGCTTACTCGTGTGCTGTTTGTCGTACACGATACTTCGTTAAGTTCGTTGGACATTGACTTCGCTTCTCGAAGATATACAGTACCTGTACACTGCTTCCTGTGTTCAAACGGTTTCTGTCCAAGCCTACAAGCGTCAGATGCTTCTGCAAAGCCTTCCACGACTTATTCGGTACAGATAAATTGCGAAACTCCTGCCTTGTATCGAGAAAATTCCCGTTCGTTTGTTTGGTCGTGGTCCACTTGGCCGAAATGCTTGCAACGTTATTTGCCCAAATGGTTTTCCAGCTTAACCTCTTTAATTGAGACCCGCATCAGTCTGTCTTGTGGTTTGTACGCTACCTTATCAATCAGGGTTTATTCTGTTGTAAACCGTTCGCTCTTATCGGTTGTGTTGCGAAGCGCCGTTTACGCTGCTTTATTGCCGTCTGTACTAAGCCAGCTTGTTTAGCTATATCTGGTTAAATTTATTTCTTGCATGATTGCTTGTCCATTGCTCTCTGCAGGATAGTTGTTTCACGGAGAACTTGGTTTGTTCGTACATTGCTTGGTGCTCGCTGTCGATTTACCGATTATCTATAAGTGTCCTCGACATTCATCTTATCAGTTTTGTTGCGAAGCGCCGTTTACGCTACTTTATTGCCGTTTGTACTAAGCTAGCTTGTTTACAGTACCTATATATCTGGTTAAATTTATTGCTTGGATTGCTTGTCCGTTGCTCTCTACAGGATAGTTGTTTCTGGTGCTCGCTGCCTATTTACCTCTTATCTATAAGTGCCCGCGCCATTCATCCCACCTGGCACTGGCAGTTTGTTTGTTGTTTTGCGTAGGATGTTCTCCGCACTCCTTTCTATAACTTCGAACTGTTAAATATTTTCCTGATGTACAGTAGATCGCTTGTTTTTCCTTAGCTCGTATATTGTTGGTTATTATCTCATCGGTTAGTGGGCCCCGGGTTCTAGGGTTTTCTTTCAGCTCACCCCCTGATCTCCTGGTTGTTCCACGGTTGTTCTTTGTGTGCAAGTTGGTTATGTTTATGATTCGCGCACCAATTGAAAGCGGGGAGTTAGGGTTAGGAAAACACTTAAGGCGGGAGGTTAGGATTAGGAAAACACTTAAGGCGGGGGTTAGGGTTAGGGGTTGGATTAGGGTTAGGGAGTCCACCTGCGAGTTCTTATGGACCATCTTGGGGTCTTGACTGACCATGGCGTCAACGACTCGCTTGGTCTAAGCTGGCCACAGCCCCATGAATGCTATCTGTTTATACTGGTACTACCTTACCTCCCGGTGTGGTCCTTGGGGCTGACTAGGGTTTATTAAGTTATTTAAACTTACAATCACTTTCATCCGCACACACCTTCGTGGTCCGTGGTCAGACCCGTCGAATTATGATGGGGACCATGCATATATACAAGTATCCGATTTCCCCACTATTATCAGGTGCTGTCCATGGCAGGGTTCACCACCAGGTGATGCAAATTTGGTGTGTTCTATAAATCTGAATTGTTAGTGTTTTTGTGCGCTGATCCCTGGTACGGTCTACCGCTCGTCCGTGGCATACTGCTAAATGCTACAACATAATTTATTAATTTGTATAGTTTTAATTGTTAGTATTCCATGTGCCGCGGCACTTGACTTGTCTCAGATTGCCATTGCCTATGCCCCTGATGTGTCTCAGGTTACAATTGCTGCTACGCCGGATGTGTCCCGGGGTCTAATTTCTGCTGCACTTCGCGTGTTTTAGGTTCCAATTGCTGCTGGGCTTGTCCTGCCTTATGTCAAAATTACCACCACGCCTGGTGTGTCTCGGGGTGCCAATTGCCACATTGTGGTAACAACACCTGACCAATTGCCATGCCACACCCTGGGGTGTATTAGCTCACAATTGCCGCCGCGTCGTATGTGTATCTCAAGTTGCACTCGCTGCTGTGTCTCAGATTATAATGCAAATGCACCTCCTGGGTCTCATGTACATTTGCTGCGACACCTCATTTGTCTCAGATTACAATTGCCATGGCGCCTGATGTGTCTCAAGTTGCAAAGGTTGCTGCTCCGATGTGTCTCACGCAGTTTGAGGCGCGACCTGGTGGATATCTGTTTTCTCAGGATTGGACCGGCGTCTCCTTCGTTTCTCTCTCGGTCTTCCCCTTCCGGATTGGGCGGTGTCGTCCGATGCAATATGTCCTGTTTCTCGGTAGCAACATGCATGGTGTTTGGTCAACATTCTCATCGCCTGTACGTCCCGGACGTCCGAGCTCATAGTGCACCTTCTGCAAAGTCTTACCCGCATGGCCGGTCTCCACCATGTTATTTTCGCCGCACTTCACATGCCCGGTAGGGTAACCAGCGTGGCTGACGTTTTATCTCGCTTTCGGTTGCATGAATATCGCTGCTCGACCGCGAGAGGTTCCGGACGGTTTTCTGTACAGCTTTTTGGTTACCTTCGGGTCAGTGAGTTCGCTTGTTCGGACAACTTCGTCGCGTCTGGTACTGTAACTTCTCCGGCGCAGATATTGTCCCAGGCCTGTGGTCACTCACGGCTCTTCTTGAAGACATCGAAGACTTCCCCATTCCATCGAAGCTGTATAGTACTTGCAGGTCTGTCTAGGCAGCCTATCTGCTTGGTCGCCGTCCTTTCGCGCGTTATTGTCATCTCCGGTGCTCATCACCAGATCCTTTTTCCGTGATCTCCACCTCCGGGGCTGATCACGCGGTCCATTCTATTCCAGAGGTGTGTTAGGTACTGTAACTTTTCTCGTCTTGGCTGGCTTACCGCATCACCTCATTAACACACTTGGTCGTTGGTCCAGCGATTCCCCCCTTCGATATTCGTACTTCTCCACCCGTAGTCCACGACGCATTTCCTGGCGACCTGGTCTACTGTACATCCTGCAGGTGTTGATGGGGTGAGAAAAACGCCTTTGGGCAGGATTTGTGCCTCGAATCCCTTCTCCAGCTTAGCCGAAGGGTGGTGTTGGAGAGGGTAATTCTTGGCAACATTGTAACAAGTTAGTTGGCGAGTTTAGGCTCGCCTGGGGCTGCTCTACCTATGAAACCGCTCCCATCTTAGTGGATCTCTAGGTCCTGTAAACGTAAAACACTTTCCAATAGAGCTACACCCTCCAAAGATTGAACTGGTTCAGGACACCATGCCCAATTAGCAGGGTTCGAATTAACGGTGTGCAATGTGCAATTTGTACATCCTCGTTTTGGCCCAAATAGTAAAAGTTGCACATCACTTTCCAAAACAATGTGCAGAAAAAAATGTATCAGTATTGAACACAAACAAATAGTTCTGACAGACTATCAGACTATCAGTTAAGTTAACAGTCCTATTTCCCAAAGGTGAAAAAATTGTGTGTATTTCCCGCAGCCACGCAAAAATTGCTATTAAAATTGTAAAGAAAAGCCATAATCGATTGACGATTGTCGTCGACGCCATATTTTGCGTGTCTGGCTCTAAATTGCCCTGGGAACGAATCACTTTCCCGCACAGGCCCGCGCAATTTCCAGGAGCTGCCCGCGCAAAATGGCGGCTGAATTTGATCTTTGTCGCGCATTTTAGTGATTTTATATAAAACTTTCCAATCTCTTAAACCAACAGGGGCAATGGCAACCGAAAGTATCTCATGCCAGCCTAGAATTCCCTTTGGAATTCAATTTTTTGCATACCATTATTTTTCTTATATTGAGAGGGCCCGCTTGGACATCATGTTTTCGGGGGGAAAATGCACATCGTTTTTACTCAACTAATTCGAACCCTGCCAATTAGGTGCGAATCCATACAGCATATGGTCAGGAATCGTAGGGTTATCAGGGGCACTATCCCAGACTCTTGCATGGATGTTAAATGGATTTATGAAATAAAAATAATCAACATCATGCAAAGTACTGTAAGTGTGTTGCCGATCTTGTGGTCCCTTGGGGCCCTATAGATAGGGTCTAAGTGCACTATAAATAGGGTCTAAGTGCACTGAACCCTTAAGTCAATACTTTTAAGCTCGTCGCATCTGATGGTTCTCCACTCATGCAGGGCTTACTTGTGTGCTGTTCGTCGACACGTCGTACACGATACTTCGTTCCCTCACACGCAACCCTCATCTAACATACTGTAGCTCATTATTGTGCTCCCTTGCTAATGGACTGTCCTCTTGGGGACTATTGTGCTACTGTACTTTGCTCTCGTACAGTCGTTTGGGACTATCCTTCAGTTATTGTGCTCGCACAGCAGTCGGGGGACTGTATGTTACTACTTTGCTTTTGCATATAGTCGGTGGGGGACTGCATTTGTGCTACTTTGCTTTCATACAGTACATGTTGCGTGCTGGCTAGCTGCTAGTGCTTGTGCGGGTCTGTAATGTGCAACACTGCCGTACAGTCATCGGGGGTCTGTATTTGTGCTCCCCTGATGTTGCACAGTCATGTGGGGGTCATCGGTCCGTACTGTGCAACACTGCTATACAGTCGTTGGGGTCTGTATTTGTGCTCCCCTGCTGTTGCACAGTTACAGTATGTGGTTTGTATTGTGCAATGCTAACTTATCGTTACAGTCGTTGGGGGGTGTATTTGTGCTCCACTGCTGTTGCACAGTCATAAGGGGGGTCATCCGGTTCAACTGCTGCCCGCTGGCTAGCTGCAAGCACTTGTGCAGATCCGTATACTCTGCAACGTTGCTTATCGTTCAGTCGGTGGGCGACTGTATTTGTGCCATGTTTTTGCTTGCATATTGTCGGCAGCAGTCAGTATTTGCTTTCGTCTGCGGGCTAACTTAATTTATGTTTGTCTCCTGTTCTGTTGCATGTGAATTTACTGTGTATATCTGGTCTGCTGCTCGCCTACTAATCGGGTGATATTTTAATGTTAGTGTGTGAACAATCGCACCAGTAGAACTGGTCTTCTCCCCAGCTATTCTGGGTGCAAAATTAAATGTCCCAGTCATCTACATCCTCTAGCTTGATGTTGATCTCACTGGTAGAGTCACTTCTTCTTATGTGGGTTTGGGATCAAGCCTCAAGGTCTGGTCTTGTTTGGTTCCCTGCATGCATTGTTCAGGCGGTAGGGCTGTAGTAGGGGTAATTGGTTATTATACGGTAAATTTTTTCTCCATCTTTATGTGTGACAGTAGTTCTGGTCAGAGGGTAATCCTCGGCATCATTGTAATTAAGTTAGTTGGGGAGTGTAGGCTTGCCTGGGTCTGCTCTTCTTTATGAGACCGCTCCCATTTTGGTGTATCTCTGGGTTCTGTAAACTGTTCCTCAGCTAAATAGCGTAAAACCCTCTCTAACAGAGCTACACCATCTAAAGATTGAATTGGTTCAGGACACCATGCCCAATTAGGTAAGGATCCATACAGCATATGGTCAGGAATTGCAGGGATATCAGGGTCACTATCCCAGACTCTTGCATGAATGTTAACTAACATTAATGCTGCCAAAGGCATTTAATTGTAACTAGTATAAATTGAAAATTTCATGCGGCTGATAAACCATACAGGCAGATGATGGTAAACTGATGTATAAATGTACCTAAATTCCATAGGCCTTAGCTTGTGATTATCCACTCTGGATAAATGCTGCTTATCTACCCAGGGGGCATCGATCTGATGGTTAATCATATTATTCTGTTCCATAAAAGCCTAAAAGGGCCATTATTACGTTCTAATTGGAATCCAAATTTGTCACAGTAGAGTATTATAAAAGGAAGTTAAAATATTGTAATATACTGCATTTATAATAATTATAGCTAGGAACAAGGAACTGAAAGGAGATATCTTATGTATAATATTTAAAGTTGCAGCAATATCACACTTTATAATAACTTTCGACCTTCGTATAATTTATCTATTGAAACAATAAAGATTCAGTTGTCGATAACAACGCTTACAGTAAGTACTCACCTTGCCTTTCGTCTTCGATCATTGATAAATGTTCTTTTGAACTAATTATTCCTTAGACTTTACAATAACTCAGTGAATAACATTGTATAAACCTCCAAAAATTGTTACCAAGGACGCCAAAATATCATCGGGCGGTCAAATGATCGGGCCCGGGAAATGAGTCTCGGAAAGATAGACCCCTATCGGAGAATATTGCTAGTCTGTCCTGTATGGTAGCGTACTTTTCCTTCCTTAGTTGAATCATATTCCTGACGCATTTCAATTTTTATCACCCCACAAATTAGATTTTTTGTTCGTTCATTTGGCGTTTTTAAAATTTATTCCATCTACCCAGCCCTCCCTAAGAACAAAACACAAAACGTATCGTTTCCAGTCTAGCGCTCTTCCTTCCCGCCAACATGGCGGTTAGACCATACTTAAGCAGAGCTGAAGTATGGTTGGCTAGTGGAAACTTTAGAGCCGCATTTAGATTTCCTTCCGATTTTCATCCTAGTGCGTTTGTGAAATGGTATCCTGGTCATATGGCGAAAGGTAATTCATTTATATATCTTTACAACTTATTATATTGTGATAAATGTGATTGGGGTCACTGACTGAGACTTTCAAATGTGGCTCTGCAGATTAATCTGGTAGCTTTATGCCAAGTTACTAACTCTTGCCATACTTATACTAAAGAAACAAGGGAGGTGCACCAAACCTGGGGGAACATTTAAGTCTATGGTTTATGTACCCTGGGCAGACCCTGAGAATTTGAACTTTTGAAAATTTGGTTCAAATTCCCATCCCCCTGGGCAAAAAAGTGTCAAAAAATGTCCTACTGTAGCAAGAAATTAAACGGGCAAATGCCCGTTCTAGACTTCTGGTTCAAATACCCCACCCGACAAAAGGCCGGAATAAAGAAATACCTAATGGTTTTCCATTAGGAAAAGTTTTCCAAGCGTAAAAAACACGAGCCGCTAGGCGAGTTTTTTTAGCTTTTCACACGGAAAACCATTAGGTATTTCTTTTATAAAATAACCATAGAGAAATATCACTAAAAGTTGTTAATATAATTAGATCAACATTGCAATTCTCCCAAAAACCGTCAACTACCAATCAGGGGAGGTCTTTCATGTTCTTCTAAGCTAATCGGCCAATCATGGATGGTTTTCTATTATGATTTATGATGCTGATGACAGCAACAGCCAAAAATAAGTTTGAAGTGGTAAAAACATCAGGAAAACATGCTTAGAAAGATATTTCCATATGGATTTAATCGCGAAAATATGCCGTTTAACTTTATGTTGGATTGCTGTGGCGGTCTGAGATTGTACCGTGCTGAGATTACAGATGTAAAGTGATATTGTGAGTTTGCCTAGCCTTCATATTCTACAACACAGAATCTTTTTTGTGGTTTTCTCTCACTGTCGAAGTGTTGTTTGGTGATTTTTGTTGGCTACAATAACAAAATGAATGGTTTCTTCGTGAATATCCTGCCCGACAAGAGGTAAAATAAACATTTTACACCTTTTCTGTGTTCTCTTGGTGGACTATATCTAACAGGGAAGATTGCTATATTTTATTTGTGGTTTTTTCTCACTGTCGAAGTGTTGTTCGGTGATTTTTTGTTGGCTACAAGAACAAAATGAATGGTTTCTTCGTGAATATCCTGCCCGACGCGAGGTAAAGTAAACATTTTACACCTTTTCCATGTTCTCTTGGTGGCACAGTATATCTACAAAAGTGTTGTCTTTTTGGGTTTTATTGAAACTTTCAATAAGGTAAACATCGTCCTCACAAATTATATGGAAATTCTCGTTCGCTAGTAGTGTTGCTTTGTCCACTTTAAATACTTATAATTTCGGCCTATTTTTGCAAAATATTGTGAAAATAAACAGGGAGGATTGCTTTTTTTATTTATAGTAATTGTGCATATATGTATAAAGTGTTAATAAATGTTTACAAATGATGATGGGTCGGCATGATTTGCTTTTTGTGTGTACAAGTTCGACCTCAAAATTCCCGTGTTTGGATACTCTTATCCAAACATGGGTATTGACCAATCAGAGCGCTTGTTGTGTCAAATTCCCGAGTCACAGCTTAGAGTCAAATTCCCGCAGTGGCTGTGTGCACGATGTTGATATACCCAAAGCTGTAACAGGTACACTCTACCGTGCTCACGCGTAAGGCACACTTTACCGTGCCTAGACTGTATGTAACATTAGGCACACTGCTAATTAAATGGACCGTGCCTAACACCAGCATAGAAATGATGCGATGCACGGTCGGCTAATGAATATTATCCGGTGAACATTTGCCAACCATGCCTGCTTGGCACAAAAATACAAGAAGACCGTGCCTGTTTGGCATGGTCATGTGTCTCAGTTGGTAACAGCAATTACCAACATGAGTAAAATGAGTTGATGGTGTTTTAGTGCAGGTTGAAAAGCTTGTACAGAATTTTGTTTTATCAAATTGTATGTTGTTTGCATAGAGTGTGACTTCTTGCGTTATGCATATTTTTTTATGGGTACAACAGAATGCATTAACAAAACAAAGTAATACAGTTTCGATTTCGTTATAAATCTAGTCCAAAGATGTGGTGTGAACACTGCCTAATACTCTTAACGATGTCAAAGATCTTGCGTTCACACAATAACCATAATGATTTGAATCCGTAATGCCAACAGTAACGATATGAGACCGAAACAGAACGACTGCTTCATCAGTATCGTTGAAACAGGGAATTAAACAACAGTCTTATCTGCTCAATGCCGTGACAGCGTGAAGTATACCAGTACAGTGTGAACAGTTTCATAATACTTTGATAGCATGTCAAATTGATGAAATTGATAATTAAATTAAATGCTACAGTAGTTCCTTCCAATTGTCAATATTAGCATACATATATGTGTGAATGCGGTGTGGATGACGTTGTTTCTTTCGTAGGCAAGGTTTGCACGCAATATTGTTTTGTACTATTGAATCTTGCTCAGTAGCTATAGATGACATGTTTTCAATTGTCATCTACTTTATTGTAGATATTTAAATAAGCTGGAAGAGAAGAGAACTGAGACTCTAAAAACAAGTCTAGATCAGCTCATAACAGAAGATGACCGGAATTTTATTAAAAATTGGAAGGAGGAAAAAGACAAAAAGTCGAGCAAACGGCCAGCTAGTACAACTGATAAAAAGGCTTCAAAACCAAAGTGTAAGAAGAAAGAAACGGATAACCCATCGGCTGTTAATCCAGGATTCACCTGTGCCTCTACTCTACAACCTTTCACCGTCCCTGAAATCAATAATTTTTCAACTATTTGATACGGTCTTGGAAAATCAAAAGTTTATAATTTATTATCTCCGAAAGAATGGCGTTATCGACAAACCATTAACAAATACGATGCCAGTTCCAGCGGCTATTCCTATCTACCTGTATCTCCTGTCACTTCATCCATCACCTCTAATCTACAACCTTTAACTGTCCCAACCACTGATAATCTTTCAACTGCTCCGTCCTCTATCATTTCATCCTTTATTTTTACTCAACAACCTTTAACTCTCCCAACCAATAATCTACCAACAGTTGCATCCCCTGTCACTTCATCCTTCACTTCTAATCTACAACCTTTAACTGTCCCAACCACTGATAATCTTTCAACTGCTCCGTCCTCTATCACTTCATCCTTTATCTCTGCTCTACAACCTTTAACTGTCCCAACCAATAATCTATCAACTGTTCTATCTCCAACTGTCACTTCATCCATCCCCTTCATCTTCCACGACTTTGAGCGCGTTAAATATCACATCACAATACTCGGGCACAATTGATGTTTCTTCTTTCAGTCCAGAATCCGTCTACTCAAACACTTTTTGTATGCCTTGGTGTGGTTTTTCACCTAATATTTGCTCTCCTGATTCAGTGGGTCAATCTAATGCACGAGTCGCTACTCCTTTGCAACCAGATTTTCATGGTTTTCCTGCAGACGTGGATTTCGTTAGTTCTGGTCCTTCAAATAACACTCAAAACCTTTTACCAGGTCAAGCTTCATATTATCCGCATAATCCGAACATTAACGTGTACATGTTCCACTAACCATTGAACAACTGAAAGATGAGATGCTATACATATCTGAGAAGATTGATACGGTCTTGGAAAATCAAAAGCTTATAATTTATTATCTCCGAAAGAATGGCGTTATCGACAAACCATTAACAAATACGATGCGACCTCCAGCAGCTATTCCTATGCAAGAGAATCGGCCTACACATGTTTACCCTGTCGACTCACGGGACGCATCACAATATACTGTAGTGTCGACGTACGCGACGCACTACAAGGCAATTGATCAGAGTCTCATGGAAAGGAGCTCACAATGACAGAGCTTGAAGCTCTTATATACTATACAGATGCTTATTTTGCAGTTTTGTTATTGAAAGAGTATACAACACTCGAAGAGCGTATGAACTGTACTGTTCATGGAGAAGGTCCGAAATCAAAAGGGTTAAATTCGTATATTTTATCCAAAATAAAAAAAGATTACCAGCTAATATATTCACCCAAGATATGGTGATGCCATGGCGATCACCATGATCGGGAACTTTGGGAAAATTATTTCGAGCGCTGGTATTGCATGAATTGACCTGTTTCCCTTGATCTCCTTAAAATACCTATCTCTTCGGTTGCGCAGGATGTCATCGTCGTAGAAGAATATGCGCCGTTTCACCTTGACGTTGTCGGACTGGTATCGTGCGGGTGCAGGATCTTCCATCGTACTTTCCGCAAACTCGTACAACTCTTTCGCGTTTCGAATGACAACCTGTATATGCAAGATATAACTTTATTTTAAACACGAAAAATATTCTGAAAATGACGCCTTGATGCAATGAATGTTGCGAAAAAGCACTTTATTTTATTAAATATATAATTACCTGCCGTTTGATAACAGCCATGTCTGCCTTGTGTTTGAGGTTAGCCCCAGCACCATCTTATGGTCCTTTTATACGCGATGTTTCGAAGTAGTTACGAATGGTAATGTACCCAAAATCTGAAGAAGATTGTGCAACGTCACCCATACAATGGCGACTTTTGTACTGCGTCGAGCGTCCATTCGTGCATGATTTGCACGTCATACCCTATAAACCGTTATAGTGCTTGTTAGTCAAATTCGTAAAATATCACATGGAAACATAAACACTCGACATGCAACTTTGCTCATGAACTGTTTAAAAGAGTTTACAAGAGCTGAGAGATTTTGAAACATGCTAATTTAAAAATTTTTAAAAGCACTTTACTGTCGTAGCAATAAAGAGTTGTTCCTTAAATATTTGCTCGTCCTACTAATTCTTGCTTTGAATTTGATTAGTTTTTGACTAATAATCATATTTCCTATTGGCTGGTCAAAAAAAACCCAATCAAATTCGAAGCAGGCAGCTGCTCAACGAATTTCATCAAATGAATTGGTCAGGACGAACAAATGAATTGCAATAATATTGTAGGAACACTTCTATTGTTACGACAGTAATACTAAAGAGATAAATATGGATTTAGAACATAATAGGATTTAGTACTGCATGAATTATTCTCACAGGGGGTGTGGAGAATGAACCCTGATCTCCATAATGCAAATTATAAATTATTCGCTCTAGCTTACGCACTCGTACAGCTATTTCTCACTGACTTGTAAGCATTACTTTATTTGGAATGATAAGAGATATAAGTAATCTCTTCTCAACCAAAAGTTAATTTGGGGGGACTCTGGCGGACTCTGAGGTAATTTATTTGTTTTGACTTGTGTGCAACCCGAGGCCAAATTTTAAATTGAAATGTAAATATGTAAATTTAAGACATTGCTCTGATGAAAATAAGCGAGTTCGTAATGTCGACTGCGCATCAAAATGACGCGTTCTGCGTTGGATAAAACTTATTTCAATTCATAACATCGGCCTGGGGAATTCAGAATAACGAATTTGCAAGTGTAAATAGAAATGCAAATGTCTATTGTGGTTTTATTCATGGTAACAAATAAAGGTGGTCATCTTGGAAATTCTTGACCTTGACCCACCCAGACTGGGCAACCCCCCCCCCCCCCCCCCCACACTCCAGAATGTTTCTATATATGACCTACTGTACTGTACTGTATATGGTGCTTTAATCTGGCATGTCACAATTACACTAAATGGGTATAGTCTTTAATATTTGTAAATACGTTCCAGTACAGTATATCCAATTGAGAAGAAAAATCTATCAATTAGGTTTAAGAGTCATGGAAGCAAAAGTTGCCAAGTGTGATTGTGTTCTTGAAATTCATGATGCTCGAGTAAGTTTAATAATATTAATTCCTTGAATCACCATGTGTATTAATAATTATCATAAAATAAGTTGCCTCTTATGCATCTTCTGATTGACCCATAGTCATGTTTATATATAATAATAATATAATAATAATAATATTTATTTATTTATATAGCGCTATTTGCAATAAAATACATTGCCCAATAGCGCTTTACAAAACTCTAAAAACCGTTACCATTACATTATGGTGGTTTACAAGGAATTAAAAATAGTTTAAAATCTATATATCTAAGAATCTAAAAATAAAAGTAATTATTTACAGTTCATATGCTTTCTCAAAAAGGTAGGTCTTAAGTTGGTTTTTAAAACTTGATAGAGATGTAGCGAACCTCACTTGCTGCGGCAGAGCATTCCACTCCAAAGGTGCAGCATGTGAAAAAGCCCTAAAACCGTATGTACGTAAATTAAAACTTTCTAAAACTAATTGTTTACTCTGTGCTGACCGGAGATTACGGCTAGGTACATAAATGTTAATAAGGTCAGATATATATTGAGGAGCTAGACTATTCAGTGCTTTATATGTCAGTAACAGTAATTTGTATACGATCCTTTGTTTGATTGGTAGCCAATGCAGGTTGTACAAAACTGGCGTAATATGTTCTCTTTTACGAGTAAGTGTAACTACCCTCGCAGCCGCATTTTGAACTTTCTGCAAACGTTCTATGAGGTAACAGGGAAGTCCGTATAGAACTGAATTACAAAAATCAAGCCTGGATGTTATAAATGCGTGAACTGCAGACTCCGCAGATCTGCGGCTAAGGTATTTTCTGATTCTGCTTATCTTCCTCAAATGATGGAAACCAGACTTGCAGATGTATGCAGAGTATAGAGAGAGAGATAGCGAGAGAGAGTGGTTCAATGTTCCCATTGCCTCCCCGCTTGGTGTCTGCCACTGTAGAGCAGCTAGACTTCTGTTGAGTGTACAATGTGTATCATACTTTTTATACTTACTGTATATTATTGTCTGCTATCTGCATGCATTGTATAATTATGGCAATTCTGTAGTGTCTAAAACTACAGTAGGAAGGAACACGATGTACGACATATAGTTAATTGATAATCAATAGAATTACTTAGCTGTACCCATCACAATAGTAAATTTGTATTGTTTTAAAATATGTTTGTTTGAAGTAATTCATTGATATTTAGATTCCATATAGTGGAAGGAATGAACAATTTATCAGAAATCTTGGAGGTCGGCCTCATGTTCTTCTTTTGAACAAAGCAGATCTTGGACAAGGTTCAAAACAAGGGGTATTATTTGGATGAAATACTGATCATTTAAATTACTAATCAGTACAGTTAGTTATGCGCGCATCAAATTGAAATGTCAATATCCCCCGGGCATACATGGGGAATTTGATCGTTAAACATTTCAGGGTGGCGGGAATTTGACATTCTAACCCAGTGGAGGGTGGGGAATTTGAACAGATTCTGTTCAAAATGGCGTCGAATTTGTCAAATTTTTACAGGTCAGAAAATTGCCTTTGTTTTGGAGTCGCTGAAAGAAAATAATAATAATAATAATAATAATAGACGTATTAGGAGCATTATACAATAGTCTCAATGCTCTTACAACAATATATTCTTAAATTTAGTTATAAAACTTATTACAGTTTCACTATAAGATAAAGCCTACTACATATTTTCCCACTATGAAAAAAAAAAAAAAGGCCTAGTCAGGCTAAAACAAGTGTTTGAAGATAAGAAACTTTATTAGTATTCGCTGAAATGTTCATTGTCCATGTCTATACTCAATAAAAAAATGTATTGCCGCGATCTCTGATCAGTCTATTTTTTATATTTATGTTCACAGATTTCCCATTAAATGAATATTTGTTTCAATATGTTGAATAGAATAGTTGAGGGTGGGGCATTTGATCTTCAATTTTCCAAAACATGGTATATATGAACAGGAGAAAAGAACATGGGTGGGAAATTTGAGCTTATAAAATAAAAAAATCCAAATGCCCGGGGGATGTTGACATTTCGATTTGATTCGCACATTAACTAGCATCTTTATACTGTTTGATTCTATGTTCATATACGTTTTTGCATGTTAGTATTCCTCGCAGTTATGATTTGGAGTTGCATTCATTACTTTACAATAATCTTAGTTTGTATAATTTGCAATATTTACAATCCTGGATTACTGCATGTACAGTATCAGGGCTTGAAATAACAGCCAGACAGGCGCCGGTCACGTTGTCCGGTCAAACATGTTTTTGCTCGGACATGACCCGTTTTTGGCCGGTCAAATATATTGCCATAAACGAACCCTTGTAATAGTCACTTTTATTTATTCATCTATTTAAACTTATTTAAAAACGGTAGTCAAGGGGTGGTTTGTGTATATACAAAATCTCTACTAAATTAATTATTTACATATTACAATTTGTAAAATTAACAATAAAAAATAATATTGAAAATACGTATTAAGTGTAGGTTACTTACATCGAAATTGCCATAATGCTTCTCTCCAAGTTACAGTAATAATATTAATTAGAGTGTTGAAGGAAGGAGTGGAGAGTCGATGATACTTATGGACAATTTCAATAGGAAGATTATTCTGGGATACAGCTCCACAAAAAGCTCTCCGTGTTGCATGATGCTTAACTATAAGACAAGCTACATACACCAGTAAAATCCTTTGACAAAAAACAACTCAATCTAAGTCACATCACACGAATTGACCGGACAACATGACCGGCAATCCAAGGATTTGTTCGGTCAATACTCAATTCTGACCGGACAATGTCCGTTGAACGGCCGTTATTTCAAGCCCTGTATATTGTACAGCACAATTGGTGCTGCAACTTTGCCATCAACTATACATTTGGCTAATCTTACATGTAATCAACTGTGATTTCTTAGAGTATTTCCAAGTCGTTAGAAAAAAATGGAATCAGACCAGTATTTTTAAACAGCAAAGAATCAAAACATAAAAACATTAAAAAGGTAAAATGGTGTTTTGTTGACATTATGCTTGATGAGATTGACGAGAATGCATGGCATGGAAGGGCAACGAAAGGGGGGTGGGCTGACTTACGTACAGGTAGCTCCTACTTATACTAACAATAACAATCTTTAGCTTATACTAAACATTTATTGACCGAGCGGGAGGTCTTTACGGAACAATTATCGTGCCTGTGGTCTTTCAGGCCGAGCGACGAAGAAGCGAGGTCTGTGCGAAAAGACCAAGAGCAGTTAGTTGGGTTACCTTCGTAAGCCTGTTTGTTAATCAGAAAGTTCAAAATTTGAAATTATGATTTTTAAGGTTTGCGCGGAAAGACTGAAAACTAGTTGTTCGAGGGTTAGTATATAAGGATTTGCTTTTGGATTTGCGTTTTTCATACCTTTATCTAACCCTCACCCTCATATTAACCCTCATATTAACCCTCATATTAACCTGCGTACTAACCTGCGTACTAACCTGCGTACTAACCTCTAACAACTAGTTTTCTGTCATTCCGTGGAAACCTTATTTTAAAGTATACTTTATAGCACCGGAGGGAAAAGGATAGGCGCGCGAGGAGCGACGGGTAATCTCGATCTACATTCTTCCTGTAATGTACATTGTAGTGTATAGGTATACTATATTATGATTTGCTTGGTAGCCATAATGTGCTGTAAACTATTGTACATTGAAACAAAGCATCATTCCGAAAAATAATGACATTCTGAAAACCCAAGATTCGAGTCAATATCAACAAGACCGCTATTGTGAACTTGTGAAGTCTCGTCTTGTTTTCAATTTAACGTCTCGTTATTGACTCGAATCTTGGGTTTTCAGGATGTCATTCTTTTTCAGAATATGCTTTGTTTTATATTATTTAAAGTTGTCGGCTGGTCGTGGTTTTTAGAGAAATAAAGTAAACGAACTTGTGATTTAAAGTTATTTGACCAGTATGTCTAAGTTGTTGTCCCTGATGCGATTGTTAATAGCCATAGATCACGGGCAAGCAAGCAATATTGGTCTAGAAATATCGGGAAAATATCTGTAGGCCGGCTATCAACCAATCAAAATCAAGCGTAAAAAGTACATAATTAAAAATATTTACACCATCTTCTTTTCCCGTTGTTCACCAATAGTTTCTGGAATATTTCTAGATAATACAGCAAGTACTTGATTCCATTCAAATCGCAGAATACGAAGGACTGTTTAGCCGCAAGGTTTGGCCCTGTTTGTGTAATTATTCTCTTCCTGATTAACTTACACAACTTATAGAGATGTTTATTGTATGATTAACATGTCATTTCTGATGATGATGTCAATCTAACAATGAAACATGTTTTCGTCGTTTTGGGGACTTTATAAACGTACTCTCTATGTCACTAAGTCAATAACATGACTTTTAGAGGGCATACAGTGTATTGGTTATTTTTTGCCAGCGTGGTAACATTTTATATTATATATATCATCAATATACAATGCCCAATAAATATAAAACACGCTTTTCTGCTAAAAATTATCGTACGATACATTATGGACCAATGGTACAGTTCATATGCTTTCTCAAAAAGGTAGGTCTTAAGTTGGTTTTTAAAACTTGATAGAGATGTAGCGAACCTCACTTGCTGCGGCAGAGCATTCCACTCCAAAGGTGCAGCATGTGAAAAAGCCCTAAAACCGTATGTACGTAAATTAAAACTTTCTAAAACTAATTGTTTACTCTGTGCTGACCGGAGATTACGGCTAGGTACATAAATGTTAATAAGGTCAGATATATATTGAGGAGCTAGACTATTCAGTGCTTTATATGTCAGTAACAGTAATTTGTATACGATCCTTTGTTTGATTGGTAGCCAATGCAGGTTGTACAAAACTGGCGTAATATGTTCTCTTTTACGAGTAAGTGTAACTACCCTCGCAGCCAAGTGATAAGTGAGGTCAAAAAAATAATATTTTTTGTTTTCTGATTTTAGAACCCTGACCAACCTTATCATTTACTAGCTTGTGGTTTACCGAATGTCGGCAAGTCATCTGTCATCAACGCATTGCGTAGAACGTATTTAAGAAAAGGTTTTTAACACATGTTTTTACTGTTTATATAATAGGGACCTTAGGGGCTGTAAACATGAATCCCGATTGAGTTTCATTCCAGATCGAACTCATACCGCTTCTGTTAAAATCCCTTTAGGTGTTTACATGAATCCGGAATGAGATGTATCTCAATCCGGATTGAGTTCCAGGCCTCATTAATATTTTTTTGTGCCTGCAAGCAGAATTTAGAAGTTGGAAATGTGCGTGCAAAAATTTTGTGTGCTGTGTGCGAACCATGGGAGACAAGGGTTTGGAAAACTTCACGACGCTTGCGCTTCTGGCGAAGTGGGGAAAGTTGCCACAAACGATATTATTTGTTCGTTGTCTATAAGCGTACCTTAGTTTGCAATTTTATTGCATGCAATAAAACCTGAAAAATCTTACATCGCGACATGCTCCTGACAAAAAATATTATTTTGAAAACGTATACGTCATGTAAAAACAGCTAATGAACTAAAAAAATAGAATCTCTGTGCCTGCACAAACTTTCTGAATTGTAAATAGTGCCTGCGAACGTCATACTTTGTAAACACAGTTTTAATAATTAGCTAAAAAATCAGCAAAAAAATTGTGCCTGCACAAATCGAAAATGTGCCTGCGAGCGGCGCTCGCACGCTCGCGCACTTTAATGAGGCCTGTTAATGAGTTCATTCCGGTTCTCATTCCGGAATGAAATTTCATTGAAATTTGATTCCGGTGTCGTGTAAACGTGGTGCGAGATTTCATTCCGAAATGAAAAATACGACCTAGAGGACTGAAACAAAAAACACATGCGTGCTTTTAACATTTATTGACGACAATTTGCAGCTAGAGACAGGAATTGCGCCGACGTCATATTGTTCAATACCTCTTTGTCGATGACGTGAATTAAATGAAGGTGAACTGAATTAAATGCTTGTTCACATGCGACCGCATCGATTATCGTTGCTAGTAATTCTTTTCGCTTTTCTTTGTTTATTCTTCGCCAAATTATCAGTTTAAGGCACATGTTGAAATGTACAAGCACAGAAATCGCTTATGAAAAGAAACATACTCGCCATAATGTTATTGATCGCCATCTTGAAATTTTAGATTTCGCGCGATTTTCGATCCTGGAATTTCTATGTAAACTCAGTTTGAATTCACTTTCAACCGGAATGAAACTGAATCCGCCGGATTCATGTAAACAGCCTCTTACACAAGGCTACGATGACGACGGTCGACGGCCTTAAATAAACAATTTAAATTTTAGTATTTAAAAAAGAACACGGATAACCAACTGCGGTACTTGACACATTTTATGACCACATTAGCAAAAAACAAAAGAATACATGTTCTTCATGCAAAACAAAAATAATAAATAATTTTTAGTCGAAAGAGTAATCCCCGTTCTCCATAAACGTCACTCCGAGACTTTTCATGCGTTGGAGCGATGAAAGTTGCAACTTAAGAATTCCTTCAAAACTACAGACGTCGTCGTTGAGGTTAGATAGATAGATAGATTTATTAAGAAAACTACATCGCAGCCAAAGCGGCTGCATTGCGTAATTTACAAGTTTTCATATAATATTATATAATAATTTACAAAGATGAAAGTTAATAAATTACAAACATGACTAAAGACTAAAAACACATTGAGGGAATAAAAGTATTCTGAAATCGCTTAGTATTCATACGAAAACTACTAAAAGTTTTATTGTTTCTAAAATTGTAACTCCCCTCGTACCTTGGAGGTAGCAGATCGAGGTAGCAGTTAACGTTGTGTTTGCGTCCCCAATATTAACATACCCAATATTAACATACCTCATTTTATAATTTTTGACCAGTCATGCATATGTTACGAACCCTTTCTGTATTGGACTTGTTTTACTATACGGGAGGGCCTCACAACCTGCAGGATACATTGCTCAAACTATATCATAAAGATAAAACAAAGGAAATCAGTACCGAGACGGAGGTTTGGATATGTGAGCAAGAACTTACATTAATTAACCCAACTTTCTTATCAATTTTCGCCTAAAATACGGTTTTGTTTGAGATGCTATATCAAACATGAGGATGAGGATGAGGAAGAGTGAGGCAGAGTGTTTCATCGCATATCCAAGACCAAACAATGAGAAGAGTGTTGAAAAAACACCTCGAAGTATTTGTATATGCGATGATACATTATTTATTACGAGTGTTTGATATAACATCAAACAAACCCGTATTTTAGCAGGGACGTAGCCAGAACCTTCAAAGGGGGGAGCCCTGTGGAGAATGAAGGAAGTCATGGCTATATGTTCCGTTCGCCGCAAAATTGTGGCTGGGTCCCACAGGAAAATTTTCAATTTTGAAAGGCCCAGAAGTGCTTTTATAGCAATTTCTAACGTGATTTTTTGCGAAATTAGGCCACCAGACGATGGCTAGAAATTTCATTTTTAGCTTTTACATCGTGCTAATAATTAGTTTTATTTTTTTCCGGTCCGTATCCCACCAAATCCTGCTTTCTGATTGGCTAACGAGCGGTCCGTATGAGCCCATACGGACCGCTCGACATAATTTCAGTTTTAAATGCCTTTTATAAGCCGTAAAATATTCTAAAAACATTTGAAAATGAACTCAAACGAGATTGAACATATTGAAAGACATATAAGTGATTTTTTTATCCGGATAGAGACATAACTCTCAATTTCCTTTGACGAAGAAAAAGCACAGACTTTTCTTGTTTGTCCACTAGAAATACTGATGACAACCAAAAAAAAACAAGCCAGGATATTAAGGAAAAAAATAAATAAATTATTTACCGTTTTGGTCGGTCCGTATTGAGAAATATTTCCCTTGGTCTCAAAAACGTCCCTCGGCCTGCGGCCTCGGGCCGTTTTTGAGACCTCGGGAAATATTTCTCCATACGGACCTCCAAACCGGTAAATAACATATATATATTTTATGTAGCCTCTCATTATTTATTCTGACAGTAAAACACAAAACACAATTGTTTGCTTATTTAAAAAAAGGCGTAGATTTATTAAAAAGAAAACTGAACACGGAAACATATTTAAATTCCGAGACTAATGTAAACAGTTTGACTTTTTCCGTAGCACAAGCACTTTGTTTTGTGATGAATTTATGAAGAACAAGCAATCTGTAAACAAATTAATCATGTACTGTAAAATATTTAGTTGAATTTTTGGTTTTAGTTCAACAAGTAAAGGGGGGGAGGAGCCTCCCTGGCTACGTCCCTGTGTTTTAGGAGAAAATTGAGAAAGTTGGATTAATTTATGTACGTTCTTCCTCATATATCTAAACCTCAACATTGATGGCCAACATTTATGCTATACTGTTGCATGCAACACTGTTGGATAAGTTTTTTCGATTCAACATTTTATCCAATAAAAATGATGGACCAAAATAAGTTGACAAACGCGGCTACAATGTTTGCCTGTAACAGAGTTGGATAAATGTTGTCCAAGTTGCAACTGCGACATACCAAATCTTAACTGAATAATTTTATGTTTAAACCAGTATAATTATAATTACTATGAGCTCGAGTCGTATATAAGCTCATAAAGGTTCGTTTACACACTGCGATTAATCGGTGATTTAGATGCATGTTAAGGACGAGAAACTGTCAGCGGAATGATTTGTGGGCTCATAATTCCCACTCTTCCTATTTCTCCTTACTTGTCATCCATCTAAACCATAAATGGGCCCCATTAATCGCAGTGGGTAAACGTCACTAGCTACAATAGTGGAAGAACCAATCAGATCGCAATAGCTCAGTGTTCAGTTGATGATTTAAATTCATTCAATCATCATGGTAATCAATTGGAAATATCTGGGAACTGAAAGGGAGAGAACTATTTATTTCCCAGCTATTTGCCTCTCTCCCCCGCAGAGGGATGGTGATCGCTAGAAAGTATAAAAAAGTTTAGAAAATAAGGTTTCTACGGAAACACTGAAAACTAGTTGTTCGAGGGTTACGAAGGTTTGTATAAGGGTTGATATAGGGTAAGATTAATTAGTATAAAGATTTTTAAAAATAACCCAAAATCAAACCCTAAAACTAACCCTCACCCTAATATTAAGCCTCATACTTACCTTCCTACTAACCCCGAACAACTATAGTTTCAACTGTCTTTCCACGGAAACCTTATTTTATAATCTTATCACCGCAGCGGGATCTGACGGAAAACTGCTGAAAGTCAGAAGCCTGTGCGGAGGAGTGACGCTATTTTCTACATTGTTGAATTGATGGTAGAGTTAATTTCTCTGAGTGATTAATTTTATTTTATTTAATTTTCTCTGTTAGCATGCGATAATAATTACTTAATCTAAACTTTTAAAGGGAAGGCGACAAAAGTTGGTGGTGATCCTGGCATAACCAGATCCGTTTTACAGAAAATCCAGGTTCATATGTGTACAGTATTATCAGCAAATTCATGTTAGCTGTAAAATATTTAAATGAAAGTTCACTTGATACCAGCTGCAAATCGCCGTTATTTGTTATAATATCTTCCTAACTTAGCTAATAGGCCTAGTTTACAGCTATATGTCAAAGAGATTAGCATAACCGCAATTACATATAGCAGTTCAAATGCTATTCCATTTTGCTTTCAAAAAGCCCATTTCTGCAACACAATTCCGATCATTAATTGCCTATAAGAGTAATTGTATTAGGTCATACTAGCGCATGCCTAACTTAATTGATCTGTACGTAATATGAATGTCTGCATTACTATGCATGAGCTGAAAATGTTTCTTGAAAACTATAGCTGGATTAGCTAAGCGCATTTGACCACTTTAAGTAAAATTGTATTGTAGTGGTATTGTGTTGTCATATACCGTATACGAACTGGTGCACTGCAGGTGTAGTTATCAGTAGTTGTAGAGTCTCAGTAACTCGATGATTAGAGCGTCTCACCGGCAATCAGAAGGTTACAACTTCGATCCCTGTCTGGTACTCAGAAACATTTTCTGAGGAATTGAGTTTGACCATCAACCCTCGTTCCTTCCTCGCGGGTAGCGTGCATGGAATATTGCAGCATCGAATTATAAGGTTTAGGAGTAAGGTTAGTATTTCTTTATTTTTGGGTTGGGACTAGAGTTTTTATTTGAGTTATATGGATGTTCCTGTAAAGCTTTTGAATCCTGAGAAAACGTACATGTACGCACAATGTAACTGTGACGTAGTCTGTGTCCATTCTCTCTCCTCCGCTACACGAGGAATTACCCGTAGTACCCTGTTAGACGTTGGACTTCGTTGTAGAGGCTCTACAGTCCATTGTCATCCGTCATATTGTGTGCTGATACCTTGTGTAGCGACGTTATAGTATACGGTTATCTTCTGTGATTAGATATTACATTACACTGCCTTACGAACACTACGGCCGTCACATTGTCATTTGTCATGTTTCGTGTTACGATACGTTTCGTCACGTGATGCGTATATTTGTAACTATACGTATTTATTTATTTGGTTTCGCCACAAATATTAAAATGTGTAGTAATTAAGATTAATAAAATTATTTATTAGGGTGGCTGCAACAGCAATCGCCAATTACTGCGGTCCTGAAGTATGTAGAAGCATGAAGTATAAGCCAATTTCAGTCATTATAATGCCATTGCTTTCTTTATTTCTCTTTCAGATATGTGACGAGCCTAAAATGTATATTATTGATTCACCAGGTAACAATTTATAATTTATAAGTCGTGTTTTATGGGTTATACTTGTTATCTGGAAGCTGACGCCGACACCCAGATATGAATGCTGAAAAAAAACGGACAAATTACATTGGCCTCATTACATTCGACATGCTCACCCAAGTTGAAAAGTTGAGAGCAGCCAGGCGGAACCGTATTATCAATGGCGCAACTACGGTAGGCATCAAGGGGCCCGTGAGTTATAATGACTTGGGGACCCCTACCGGGGTCGATAAGAAACCCAAACCCTCCTGCAGCTTGATAATGACGTCACATCACCAAATGGTTTGGGGCCCTAATTAATTCCATTTTTCTCCGGGCCCATGGGTTTGCGCACCCTGTGGTTGCACCACTGCGTATTATTTAATAAGTAATACACGATTTCAGGGTTATTGCCGCCATGTTGAAATAGGGGCAAAGAAACTGGGACGAGCGCGGTTTAACAGAGTGTAATAACAGTCTAAAAGACGCAATATTGCCATATTTTCGTGCTTTTTTACATTTCATTTGGATAGTTTCTGTGCCTTTTACCCTGATACATTCATACATAGAGATTTCATCTTGTGATTGAAAAGACATATTTTGTAAAAGAAACGTAAATTTAAATCCAAATCAAATGTAAAAAAGTGTAATTAGAGCACGAAAATATGGCAATTTTGCGTCTTTTAGACTGTTATTATACTCTGTTAAACCGCGCTCGTCCCAGTCTCTTTGCCCCCCATTTCAACATGGCAGTCAACAATCACATCATTGTGGTTTCACTTGATTTTATTATTTTATCTTTTTGCATCTTACCTTCTGTTCTTCTTGTTAATGATTTTTGAGATCAGAACCATTAACCATTTTCAACCCCGCAGTCTCAAAACAACATCACTGAAATGCAATTTCTATAAAGATCAGACACGGATGGTATTCACTTGAAAGTGATAATTTTCACACCACTTTTCCGAAATTTTCTTAATATGGCAGACTAACTAGAAGAGCAAATGCGCTGTAGGCACGTAAAGTTGCGCGCAATTTTAACGTGCAGATGTTTATTCAAAATGACGCAAGAAAGTTGTATAGGTTATGCATGAGTCCGGGTTTTTAAGAGTTTTGGAAACGAGTGCGGGTTTCATACACGGTAGTATGCCCTTCGGGCGGAAATTTCTTGCACGTCATTACTCATTGGTTATTTGGTTATACTCCGCCAAGTCATGAAAAATACGTGACAGACAAAGGGTTATTACTACAAACATATTGACCTCTTTTCTATCTTATTACCAATCACCATGGTCAGTACGTTTTATAAAGCGATATTTAAATGTGTCACCACGACAAAGTCAGTACCGTATTTCCATAGACGACGTTTCGGAATGTCGTCAACTTTTCAACTTGGGTGAGCATGTCAAATGCAATTTTATAAACAATACATATTTTTGAATTTATTACATATTAAATCGTATGATGCCAATGCAATTTGTCCGTGTTTTCCTGCCTGTCCGTGTTTTCCAGCCTGTGATGTCTGTGTCCGTGTTTTCCTGCCTGTGATGTCTGTGTTTTCTTGCGTGTGATGTCTGTGTGTCCGTGTTTTCCTGCCTGTTATGTCTGTGTCCGTGATTTCCTGCCTGTCTGTATGTCCGTATTTTCCTGCCTGTCTGTGTTTTCCTGCCTGTCTGTGTTTTCCTGCCTGTCTGTGTGTCCGTGTTTTCCTGCCTGTCTGTGTGTCCGTGTTTTCCTGCCTGTGATGTCTGTGTGTCCGTGATTTTCTGCCTGTCTGTATGTCCGTGTTTTCCTACCTGTTTTATGTGCATTGTATACTAATTCAGATTGTACAACTTTTTAGGAATAACTTCACATTACATTGACACTTTGGAGACTGGTATAAAGCTATCTCTTATTGGTAATGTGTTCTTTAGTCAGTTAGTGTATTAAAATGTGCCTCTTATTCTTCCTGATCTTGCACTCCCTTTTTATATTTGCTTTTCATATCTCGTAACTTTTACAGTACTTTAATTGTACAGTGTATATATAAATAAATATTTCCTTCGTGTTTTGTGGTCAATAGTCAATTAATTAAATCGAGTGTGTTTTGGGAGCATTGGGAGCATGTCATTTGTTGGTTTCCGAGCATTTTATAACCGCCATATGCAACTCGTTCTTCTATAAATACTAATTATAAGTAAACTAATTTCGCTAGACATACGTAGCAAATGTTTTATACCTGAGTGTATGGTTTTAACAATTACTTTTATAATTATGCCAGAAGGAAAACAGTGAATAGTGCAGGATATCCTGAGATCCTAAAATAGACTAAGAGGAACCAAACTGGATATATAATTCACTGTTTTGTTATATACTAACAAGCATATGGGCAGTGTTATATTATTTATATTGTCTGACCACAATCTGTTTTTGTTTTAGGTTGTTTTCCAGATCATATGATAGGACAACATCTTATTGCTGATTATCTTCTATACACCTTGAACAAATACAACCAGTTAAGGTGTACATTTATTACTTATTACCTATTTATTACCCATTACTGTAATTAAATAATGGTGTAGATCAGATATAAATTGATAGACAGACACACAAACATACAAATGCACAGACAGATAGATAGTACAGATCGATAGTACAGATCGATAGTAGATCGATAGATAGTTTTATTGAAAACATACATTGCATCCAAAAGCAGAATTGTCGTATCTTTAACAAATTGTTAAAATATTAAAAATTAATTACATGGTATTAGATCATTTAAAATTAATTATAAAACTACAAAAACACAATGTATTGTTAATGTTATAATATACACTATTAATAGGGCATAAAAAAGGTTAGCTTAATACATTCCGACATGAGGCCATAAAAAGGTATTCTGGAGGCACTTCTCCAGAGATACGGAGTTGAAGAGAACAAGAAAAATTCACAATAAGTATAAAAAAAAATTTTATGAATAGATGATAAAACGTTTTGAAGGCATGCTTGATCCTAAAGTTCCTTGCACAGCCTCTAAGCACTGCTGATAATATCCACAAAGTTTTAGATTAATATCCTTATTTATATTTGGAGATATTAACTTTCCTGCAACCCCCTTATTTCAATCCCCCCAAAAAGGCGTGGTCGGAATTAAGGGTGTAGCTCTTGTGGAATTTAAGAAATTTTTTTTTGGTTAATGTGCTGAATATGTTACATTAACTACCTTTTTATATAACTGCCCCCTGTTCTCCATACAGATACCATCACATAATACCACTTTCATTTTCTAGTTATGTAGACATTTTTGACCTTCCAGACCCTTGTGACAGTATTGACATTGTACTTCGATATATTGCCTGCAAAATGAACTACAAGACGAAAGGTACATGGTTTGAGCTAGTGGAATCAAAGGTTTTTAAAATTGCCAATTCTTAACGAATGGTTGTGTTCAATTCTTAACAAATTCCCTTTTTCCTAATTTCAGATGGTTTTCCTGATTATCAAGCTGCAACTGTTAATTTTATTGGACAATATAGGAAAGGGAATTTAGGAAATTTTTACCTTGATTTATGATACTTGTTATATATACCATGGAGCATCAGAAGCCCCCTTTCATGCCTGGGTACGATGCAGTCATTGGACTGAAGTTGGGTGAGACTGCTACCCCCAACCAACCTAGCTTGCACACCATCTTATGTTCTGGTGCCCATGGGGCATGGTCATGACAGCTAAAGATTACATGCCATTCCCAGAGTATATAATCAGCATTCTCACCTAGGATTCACTATTATCCTGAAATGTCATCTGGCCCAGGATTCAGGTAGCTGCATGTACATGTCATTTGATATTTTAAGTAGTTTTAAGTCAGTATACTTAAGACTTTTCTTTTTTTAAATTAATAATTTTTTGTTCATAGTGGTAATATATGTAGTAGGCTTTATCTTATAATGAAACTGTAATTAGTCATATAAGTAACATTAAGAATATATTGTTGTAAGAGCATTGAGACTATTGTATAATGCTCCTAATATGTCTTTATTATTATTATTATTACCGTATTATTCAGGATATGTCTGAATTCTAAGGTGCCAAATGTAATTTTCCTGATCCTAATTAATCTTAACCCTTAAACCCCCCACCTGACCTCCCTTTAATGTCAGTATACACTTGTAAATTAACACAATGCTTGCAGGATTATTTGGCACATTTCGGGATAATAGTTAATCCTATGTGAGAGTATTAATATTATGTTGATATATTCCTACAGTGTGTAAATTATTTCTATTTGCTTTAAATTAGTTTATGCTAGTACCATATACTGTAAATATGTTCTAAATATTATACATGTACAATTTAATCAGCTTTATTTACCAAGAGTATACCTTAACAGTAAAATACCAAACAATAATTATCAGTATACCAATATTGTAAAGTTTAACAGAATAAAATAATATGAGCTCTGTTATAAACAGACCTAATGTTTGATATTTGCACACACTTTCATTTTCACTCACTTTCATTATCGTTCACTTTGCTTCTATCCTGAATTTCGATTGGTTAGTTTACCTGCAAATAACTGACTGCAAATAATTTTCTGAGCATGTGTGATTGTGAAATTTTCCTTTTCCTGCAAATAATTTTCTGAGCATGCATTTGCACTAGTAACAGTGGCTGTTTCAAATCATTTTCGCAACATTGTTTTAATGCAAACAAAATTATAGCAGCTAGATTTCCTCAGCTGTCAGAGGATAAAATTGAAAGTATTTGGATGCAAGTGATAAATGTAATTCGTCTATCGCAGAATAAATGTCTCGCAACCAGTTATTTGCCTCTGCCTTCAGCATCAGCTAATAACTGGTAGCTCGCCACCAATAAATCATATTTAAAAGAATTTGTGATCGCTGATTGGCTAACAGCGAAATCGTCATATCAACTCATTGCCCTACCAAATATGGAGTTGTGACATCAATGGTGCAATATGACAAAAGATTATTGCACGATTGACATCACCTGGTGCAATATGAAAAACTAATATTGCACGCTATGCCGTTTTTCCAATGATGCAGTTGTTAAATAGTTGATAAAGTTAATCTTTTAAATAAATAAAACAATTATTGAATTTGGTTTTCGCATGATATGAAGAATTATCAAGGCCTCAGTTTTTGTTACCACCTTTGGCTGATAACACAAACTTCAGCCTTGATAATTCTTCTTATCTTGCTCAACCTCATTCAATAATTGATAAATATTTTGCTTAGACTAATCCAATAATTGATATTTCAATACATTACACCAGCAGGTGAGAAATAACCAGGGGCCCAGTTGTTCAAAAGGCGATTAGCTTAATCCAGGATTAGTGGAAAATTTGTGGACAAAATTATAAAGAAGCAGACAAAGATGTTTGGAAATTTCTGTTTAGAATTATCATATAAATTCTGAAATGTTTTGCCTTAGAAAGTTTTAACTTAAGTTGTCAAACAGAACATACTAAAATAAACAGCTGATTAAATTTTAATCCAGGATTAGGAGTTTAAATATAACTTATAAGTTATAACCCTGAATTAAAGAAAACTAACCAAACTTCTTATACAGCTAGACACCATCTTAATCATAGCAATTGAAATTAAAACGATTTTGACAAAACATTTATTTGAGTAAATAGATGACCAAATTCAGAATTTCACAGTACTGACACTAGTTTAAAAGTAGCAAAGCTAACACTGACAGTGAAATTAATAATAGTAATATATTCAATTATTCATTGGCATTTCCCCTCGAGACAATATTATATACTTAAATTACAACTATTATTCAGATTTGTGTCTTAACTCGTTGAGCGAAAGCAAAGACAATTCGAGTGACTAGTTGATCAACATGACATTCGATTTCTTCGTATAGCTTCTGGTCCTTTTTCCCCAACAATTTCTTGATCAGCTTTTGTTGGGCACCTCTTTCCGAAATGTGATGTTGGATCTTGAGCAAAGTCTCTTTCAGATCACTGTAGAATTCAGCCTGCCGGATGAACAAGGAATCGGCACCAATAAGAACTTTTCCAAGGCGTTTTGTAATGCTGATGAACTTTCCTACATAAGTCTTGTTGTGTCTTGCTTTAGCGATTAAGAAATTGATTTCATCGATGATGAATAAAGGTCCAGTGCCATTGCCATTGGTTATATCACACGCGTATGTCAGTGCAGCTTTCTCTTTCTTTACCCCAAACGCCATATCTATAGCTTTAGAGCAACGCTCTCCTTCCATTCTAACACCATACAATATTTTGTGAAATTTATAATACGTTTGTAAAATTATAAAACGTTTTTTTTCAAAGGAATTTAATTTAATAAGTACAGTTCAAGACGGGTTCGCCTTAACTTCCTTCGTCGAAGACGACTTGTTTCAGTTGATTCGCAGCACCACAGAACGCGTTGAGATCGTAGCCATGAACGTCTACCACGGAATAACCATTCAAACCGTCGATCATAATAGGAATAAGACCAACTTGAGTATTTGTAAGGCACGCTGAATGAGAATTTTACACAGAACTCTCCACCTTCCAACCAAAGGCAATAATGCCGTTCAGCTTGTACACGTTTATACAAGCAGTCGAGCGCGTCGCTTGGTTCCAGTAAAACCGGATAAACAAGAAATGCCCATGCCGCAAAATTTGCATACCAAGCATAGGCGCATTTTAGGCGCAGGGTTATTTTCATATTTTGAAGTTTGTGTTCGCGGGTTTTCCGCGAACCTCTGTTTAACAACAAGACGCCTGTCCAGGGGGCTAGTGCAGCGCTCGTTTAAAGAAGTGGGAAACGTTTAGAAGAAACAAGCTGCGATATATGTTGAGGATGCCCTGAAAGTTGCACAAGTCTTTTGTTTTACGTTCATTAATATTTATACAGCACGGTTGACTTGAGTGACTGAACCCAAACGCTGCTATTGGCTGCTTGCTTCATTATACAGAAAAAACAATGTGTTCAGCAGAAAACAAGGGGGGGGGTGGGGGGCGGTTAGCGGAGACAAGTGTGAAAGTGCAACATTTGCATAAACGTGAACAAAAACATAGAACAAAGACTTAGAACATAGAACAAAAACAGAACAAAGACCTCTATTGACTATGGTATATGCAAGACGAAGAAAAATCAGGCGTCTGCACGCAGGCTATCCCTCCCAATAGACAACGCCTGACACGCAGACGAAATTTTGTGAAACCTACAGCGTTCGATTCGCCAGATTCAAGTGATCATTTCCATATAGAATTGATTTAAATCGGACAAAAACACAACGTATTATTATGATAAATATTACGGAGTTTCACGGATAAATTGCCAACACAGCATATTTCCCAACCTCGTACCCAGGGCATTTGTGAAAATAGCCCTGGGGTCGGCTAGTCCATTCTATAATGCGATTGGCTTGTCATAAAACAATTAATTCAGCCGAGTATAATTTATTCATCTAAATCTGAATGATATCTTCAAATTTTACAGCAAATTAGAAGTGATAGCTTTCGCTAAATTGTACATATGCTTCTTCATTACCTTTTATAAGAGATAACCATGGATGTATTGTGGATTATTAAGCTTGTTAGCTGCTTTTATGCCGACGAATGCTGACATGAACAACTGAAGAGCATTGAATATTTCTCAATTATTCAGGTCAACAAGTAGACAAAGGAAATGGAACAAAGACCACAAAAATTATATCTAAACACCCAGAAATTCTGGGTGTCATGTGACCAGCCGATCCCTTAGGATCTTTGTTGTGTTGGGGTTGGGTTCTAACATTGAATTCACGATTATCCTTAATTCTGAGCGATTTCAAAATTAAGGATAATCGTGAATCTCAGGTGAGAGGATAACCTGGTCCATCGGCTGTCCATTCCTGTCTCCATGATTGATCTCTCACCTGTGTTTCTCTCATCTTGGAGAGAATCTTTGCAATGGTTTGCGGGTTTACAGGTCTCGTAAAGCTTTTCCGACTGCGACTGTTTCATTGACAATAAAAGGAAGTCCATAATCGCTTTAATTCGCCTGCATTGCCTTGAAACGAGTAGGCTCTGTGAAACCAAATTGTGCATGTTGACGGTTCGTCCCAACTCATTCAATTCTCCGCGGTGAAAATACGAACACCAATCTAAACGTCAATCTAAAACTCTCTATTATCCCCTCGCAAGCGAGGTCGCGAACGAATTTGAACATGAAACAACGAAAGCAGAGCAAGAATATATTCATAAGTTTATTTGGAAAACGTCGAATTTTTACGGATTACCTAAAATACACAAATCACAATCCATTAACCAGGCTATCAAAAACATTTCTTGTGTCATTCGACGTTGTTAGTTTGTACCCGAGTATTCCCCACGATCTAGGACTAACTGCCATAGAACACTGGATAGACAATTACACAACCTCTTTACCTCGTCCCTTCTCCAAGGAATTTATTTTAGAAGCCATTTCACTTGTACTAAAAGAAAACACTTTCCATTTTGGCAACAAATTTTACCAACAAATCCAAGGGACAGCAATGGGCACGAAGATGGCTCCAACGTACGCGACCTTGGTCATGGCCGTTTTCTCGAAACACAAATGTACCGCAAGTATACAGAAACATTTGGTAACCATGAAGATATAGAAGAGTTTACTAAAATTTTCAAGAGATTCCTGTTAATCCTGGATGATTGTTTTCGGTTTTGGAAGAGATCAGAAGCAGACCTAAACATTTTCCACGATCTATTAAACAGCCTGCATAATAACATCCAATTTACAATGGAGAAAGACAAGGTTAAAATACCATTTTTGGACGTATTTATTTACAAAGAAGGAAGAAAACTTCACACAGATATTTTCTATAAGAAGACAGATACGCATCAATACCTAAACTTCAATTCATGCCATCCGAGACACATTAAACAAAACATTCCCTATTCCCTCGCAAGGAGAATTTGTTGTATCATCTCGAAACCAGAAGTTAAATATCAAAAGGCTACATGAACTCGAAGGATTTTTAAAAACACAGAATTACCCCCCAAAAGTTATTTTAAACAGCATTGAGAAAGCGAAATCACTAACGACGGCGGAACTACGACAAGCGAAGAAAACAACTGAAAACAAAATGGCGCTACCACTAATTATAACGCACAATCCAAAAAATCCGCAGATCGTTGGAAAAATTAAACAAAACCTGAAATTTCTCAATAATTCCACAAAAATGAAGTCAATACTGCAGGGCAAAGCAAATCTTATAGTAAGCAGACGTCAACCAAAAAACTTAAAGAGATATCTCACGCAAGCACAATTCCTAACAGAAATTCCAAATTTGAAAACTGTAACCAAATGTCCTAATTACTGGTAACATCAAGTCCGCGATGAACTGCAAAGCAAGACATATTTTTTACGTTATAATTTGCGTTAAATGTCACAGTTTTTATATCGGCCAAACAGAACATTTGCGGAAAAGAGTTACACTGGACATTTAGCGGTGAGCGAACATCTAACAAGATGTAATTTTCTAACAAGATAGAATTCAAAATAATGCCGATCTATCGATGTCAGAACACGAACCGACTAGAGAATCTAAAGAACAGGATATTATAATTATATATATATATATATATATATATATATATATATATATATATATATATATATATATATATATATATATATATATATATATATATATATATATATATTTCAGCGGAGCATGGTAGGACCAACTCTTTATAAGTATTATACGACGTACCTATTATACGACGTTTTAGGTACGTGTGTTATGAGTTTAGACTCGGTAATTCCAAATCTGTTTTCAGAATTGCAATCGAGTAAATATTGGCCGAGATAACGTTCAAAATCTATGTATACGACGAACCGGCCTTTTGGGATTTGTTATAGACCTTATAGACAGACTACAAATACAAATACGCGGTCTGGGCACTGGGGTCCGTGGATTGGGAAAAGAAACTCTAGGGGTGGGGTGGGTGGTAGAAAAGGCGAGCGAGGGGATTATTGCGGATTCGTTACGAAAATTGGGGATTATTGCGGATAAGTTACGAAAATTGGATTTTTCCCACAATTATAGCGAACATCTGGAAACTCAACGAGTCTTTTGTGCATGGTGACGGTCAGTCAACACATTGTATTTTTGGTATAATGAAACAATCATCCAATAGCAACGTTTGGGTTCAATCGTTCAAACGT
Source organism: Chrysogorgia sp. JL179-B06 (assembly GCA_035772405.1). Taxonomy (NCBI): domain Eukaryota; kingdom Metazoa; phylum Cnidaria; class Anthozoa; order Scleralcyonacea; family Chrysogorgiidae; genus Chrysogorgia; species Chrysogorgia sp. JL179-B06. The sequence goes on from JAYKKM010000428.1 coordinate 4,142,752, forward strand.
GCTGTTTAAATATTAATTTATTAATATAATGCAGATAGATAGAATAACTTTATTTAACCACGCTGACCCCGTCAACCGAAGCTGATTTCCACAGGGGCGTGTAAAAAATAGGAATATATATATGAGGCACAGTTATAGTGTCCAACTAGCAACATAGCAATATTCAAAGTATTTACAAAATATGAGATATAGTGTCTAATAAGTAATACAATTTATGAATAAGTAACTATTTACAGTAATACAGTGTTTGTTTTTGTCACGATTGAAAAATGTGAGTAGCAATTTTCTTTTTAAAACAAGAAAGGGATTTACTCTCCCTGATTTCGTTTGGAATAGAGTTCCATAGGTGAGCACCGTCATACATGAAACTGTTTTTCATATTGTTGGTACGTGGTTGTGGTAAACAAAGACTGCTTGAAATGTCTCGAAGTTGATAGTTTGTCATCTCACTTTTATAAGTAAAAAGGTCAGTGAGTGACTCGGGACCCATGTTGTTTGAAATTTTATACATCATTTTTGCTTTTACCCTTTTTCTCATCATTTTAAGTGGCTCCCAGCCCAGGGCATGTAAAGCAATAGAATGATCTATATCATTGCTCATGTTTGTGATAATTCGAGCAGCTCTATTTTGTAGTTTTTGAAGTCTTTTTGATTGTGTTTCGCCAAACACATCCCACACTTCACAACAATAATCGAAGTATGGGCGAACAATAGCATTATATATGGAGATAAGTGTATCTTTATCAACAAAAGGTTTGACACGACGGAGGGCAGAGATTTCTGCTGTCATTTATTTGCAAATATTTTCAGTATTACTCTTCCAAGATAAATGCTGGTCAATTGTTATTCCAAGCGTTTTGCATTCATAAACTTGTTTAATTGGTTTATTTTCAATGATAATATTTGGGGGAGCATTTAAAGTGCTTTTTATCTTTGGTTTTGAGCCAATCAACATAAATTCAGTTTTAGCTACATTTAAGCTAAGTTTATTGGCCATCAACCATTTTTTAAGGTTTTCTAAATCAGAATTTACTGCAATTTCAATATCAGTAATCGAGTCTCCAGAAGCTGTAAGATTTGTATCATCAGCAAAAAGCCGAGGTTTTGTATTATTAAGACAATGTGGTAGGTCATTAATATATACAATAAAAATAATAGTGGTCCTAAGATAGAACCTTGAGGTACACCACATCTGATCGAACGTTCTGATGAGACAAATCCATTAATTTGGCACTGCTGGCTTCGATTTGTTAGATATGATTTTAGCAAAGAAAGAGCCTGTCCTTTTATTCCATAGAACTCCAACTTTTTCAATAGAATTTGATGATCAACTGTATCAAATGCTTTTTTTAAGTCAATGAAAACTACTAGGTTAAACATTTTTCTGTCTAAATTCACATATCAGTCATTTGTATACAGTCCAGTAATGTTGTAGCTGTAGAGTGAGATTTCCGAAAACCAAATTGGGAATTACTTGGCAGTCCAAATTCAGTTAAATAATTGTACAGTTGATCATACAGAATTCGTTCCATGATCTTGCTTATGGCAGGCAAAACTGAAATTGGCCGGAAGTTTCCTGGTATATTTCGATGGCCATGTTTATACAGAGGAGTTACTCTAGCCATTTTCCATTCATTAGGGAAAGAGGATAGAGTAATAGCCTGATTAAAAATATATGTTAGTGAATCTGCAATGGCAGGTGCAGCTATCTTGATAATTTTACATGAAATCTTATCAATGCCAGTGGCTTTATTGCTGGATAGTCCATGCAAGAGGTGGTAAGTATCATTTACACTAATAAGTTTGAATGCAGCAAATTCGGATTTAGCTTTTTCGACATATGTCTCAAAATTGTAATTGGACATGCTATTTTGCTTGCAAAATCAGGGACAATATTGGAAAAGTATTCATTGAAGCCTTCCGCAATATCTTTTGGATTGTTTAAAATATTTTCACCCAAATTGAGTTCAGTCACTACTGGTTGTTTGTTTTGTTTGCCCAGTAAATTGTTTATTGATTTCCAAGCATTTTTTGGATTACATTTTAGACCAGCAATTTTCGTGGAATAGTAACTTTTTTTAGCATTTCTTAATTCAATATTTACTTGATTTCTAGTCTTTCTGTAATTTGACCAATCAATTTCTAATTTGCTAATAATGGCTTTTCTTTTTAGTTTGTATGTATGAGGTTTTTGATTTTTGCTCGTAATCCAAGGAACTTTCTTGGACAGCTATATGTTTTTTTCTTGAAGTGGTGCATGTTTATTTAACACTTCTAGGAAAAGTTCTTTCCAAATTTCCCACAAAGTATTTGGATCATGACCAAAAAAGTAAAATATTCCCAATGTAGATTTTCATCTACAAAATTTTTTTCATTAAAATTTTTCATGTTCCTTATTTCAGTAACATTTTCTTCCTTTCGAAAGACTCCAATTTTTCTGATGGCAAATACCAAACTGTGGTCACTGATTCCAGTGTGGATAACACCAGAATCAGAAATTTTCTCAGGTGTATTTGTAATCTGAGCTTCACCGTGATTCATTGCATAGCTCTAGTGGTGGTCTTGTTTACTGAAAAGTTTTATACCCTCAAAGTTTACCTGAGTGGAGAAATCATGTTTCCAATAAATCCAGAAAAATAATTGGCATAAAATCTGCCGCTTATCATAAACCCAATTTCTCTAGATATATAAATGCTACAAGTGTGAAACGTTTCAATAATCAAGACCACCGCTAGAGCTATGCAATGAACCAACATAAAGCTCAGATCTGCATTACAAAACATTTTATGGGGGGAAAATGCAATTTCTCATGATTTAGACTAGAGCCACCTTAACAAGTTATCGATCGGCTTTATTAGGACTAATACGACGCGATTAGACGTCCGTGGAAATGAATTTTAATTAAAGCCCGAATTTTTACATATTTGTAAAGAGCATGGTGTTCTTACTTAACTTGCAAAATTTCAAGCAATTGCGAGTATGGGAAGTCGCTTTTTCAGACTGTTTTTATACGAGATTATAAGGCCGCCATTACTCGAACATGTTCCGGACGCTTAGGTTAAGATTAGAGGAAGTGATGTCAAAGACTCAACACGTGGCTAGTTGTGTATGAATATAAAGCTACTTGGGGAAAACTTTCTATTGTAACTTGTCGTATAATTTCCATAAAGCTTTGTCACGTGTTGAGTCTTTGATAGTCTTTGACGTCACAATCACATACTCTGCTGTTGAATCGCGGGCTCGTCTGGAACAAGTTTTGAGCAATGGCGGACAAAATTTTGGCGACTTTGGAGGTTAAATTTCTTGATAGAATGTTTGTTGTTCATTTTTTGGAAAATGCGAACATTTATTAACCTAAAATGATGTTCTGTAACAAAAAATGCCAGGAAACGTAATGTGATATTTCGTCGCGCAATTATATCGGATGAGGTGAAGCATGATATCGAGAATTATCAAGGCCGAACTGGTTTGTGTTATCTGCCGAAGATTGAGGCCTTGATAATTCTCGATATCATGCGAAAACCGAATCCAAAGTATTTCTCTGTCGAAACCGGATGCCGAGACAGGGAGGGATAGAAAGCCCGATGAGATTTAATATCTATTTTGATACGGTATGCAGAGTCCTGATCCACGAACTCAAAACCGAACTTGGAAATGATGTGGGAATTGAGTGTGGGAATTGAGTTCCGATACCGAGTACCGATAGAAGCCTCGACCAGCCAAGGGATATAAGAGATTCTGCGTTTGTTTCTTCGTCGCACCCCCATTGAATACCATTGTTTCCGTCTTTTTCCGAGAGAGCGTTAGGCCATACCTTGTGAAGACTCGTTCGGTGATATTTAATCCTTTCTGTAGGCTTATCTTAGTTTTAAAAATGAGTATTTTATCATCTGCGTAAAGAATGTTAGTGCATCGTGCTTCGCCACAGCTGGGGTATTCAGAGCGCTGTTGCCTGTCAGCCAATTGTAAACAACACCGAGTTTAAATATCTTGGAGTCATGATCGCATCAACGAAACCTGAGAGGCTCATCGAACACCGACTGGCATCAGCCTTAGCAAAATTTGCAGAGCTTCGTAAAGTATCACAAGATCACCGCAATAAATGCAAAATCCGGGGAATATTCATGACTTCCTTCATCAGATCAAGACTCATGTACAACGCTGCCATATGGGATCTAAATGATGCATACCAACAAGCTAGAAGTAGAATGGCCGGGTACGATTACTCCGACGAATCGTTAAAGTGCCACTACGATGAAAATTCATCCCCGTCTTTTAGATTTTCTTTAGCATAGAATAGTATTTCAGGGTCGAAACTGATCATCGATGTAAAAAGACTAAAAAATGGTATTTTGAAGTTAGTATTTTGAGCTCTGAAATCACTATTATTTAGGCCACCATTACTAAAAACGTGTTCTAAGTGAGCCCGCAATTTCAAAAGGTAATATTGTTTATGACGTCAGATTCTCAATGCTACGCCTGAATTTCAGTCGAGGTTACTGTTTTCTTGTTTTCTTCGAGAAGTAGATGAAATGTTCAGCCTTTCAGATGAAGAATTTTAATAAACGACTTTGATTTACTTGAAGAATTAGCCATGTGGAGTCTTCACGTTGAGAATTTGACGTCACTTCGTTACGCTGGTCAAGAACATGAACGATTAATGGCGGACATATCAACTCCAGATTCGGAGTCAGAAAAATAATACTTGCCATCGTCTAATCGCAAAACGGTTTCGACCGAGTAATATTTAGCAGCTCTGCTTTATAAATACGTAAAAATATCGATAGGTAAAAATGTGATCGTAGTGGCACTTTAAGGGTGGGTTCAAGAGGCGGGATGCTCCACCAAAAGGGATATCGGCTGAGGATAAGAAAAACTGGGACTATGGATGGGTCTACAGTAATGCAGATATTTATTGTCAAATGCACAAGACAAAGCTGCTCACTTGACTATAGGACTAATAATAACTGCAAGACCTCGCTTTTTCAACGCAGTTTTTTTAATCGGACAGTCAAGCTGTGGAATTCCTTGCCATCTTCCACTAAATCGTTATCTACTGTATTGATGTTTAAATCTGCCCTGATTAAATACTACAAACTTGCACTGACTCGAACGTTCAACTGCGAGAAAGTTCTTACCTGGAAGGCAATATGTCCTAAATGTACATCTGTTAGGAATTTAGTTAAGTTTAGTCAATGTTGTTATTAGAAGCTATAGTTCACTATTTAATGTACATATTAATGTTATTTTATTCTTTTAACTTATGTTATGGGCTATCACCTAGATTGGGCACCGCTCTGTAGTGATTGACCCTCGTTGTGGGTTTCCATTTTGTAATATTATTTAGATTTTAATATTCACAACGAAAGTTTTTTAAATAAATAAATAAATATCTACCGTATCACAGGCTGTAAACCAGTTACCCAATTTCAAGAGCAACAACACCTGAAATGGTTTGGTCACTGTGTCAGAATGAATAACAACATGTTGCAAAAACAAACACTCTTCATTGAAACAACGTCACGACGTGGAATACGCAGAAAACTGGACCGATGGAAAAAAATCGAGGAAAGAACTGGGTTGGACAAGACACAACTCGGAAAGGAAATGATGAATAAGTCGAGTTTCAATCAATGGATCAGCACTTTGAGGTGTGATATCCGTCAAAATTAATCATTCTATTTTCGCCATTCAAACATGCATTTATGAAGTTCATAATTTCATAGATAGAATGATGTCATAGCTACACTTTTTGAACCATAATATTGGAATATTGACGTCACATGAAGCTGATGTCACGAATTAGCTGTATGCCAACAGCCAATCAAAATCGAGATAGAGTAGAGAATGTTTATAATAATATACAATTATTGGATGAGGTGATGCATGATATCTTGTGTTATCAACGCCGAGATTAGTGTGATCTGCCGAAGCCAAAGGCTGATAACACAAACCGAGGCTTGATAACACAAGATATCATGCAAAAGCGAATTCAATAATTGTTTTATTATACAATTATAAATGTAGGTAAAAAGCTAAGAAAAGTTTGTAAAAATTATAAATTCGGATAATTAACAATTACGTCATCTACAGACAATTTTTGATATTTTGTAGGTGGCAAGACATTATACAATTATTGGACGAGGTTGAGCAAAATATCGTGATTTATCAGTGGCGAGCAGATCAATTATTTGCCGATGCCGAAGGCAGAGGCAAATAATTGATCTGCGAGCCACTGATAAATCACGATATTTTACGATAGCCGAGTTCAATAATTGTTTTATCATTCACCGTCGCAAGTTTAACTTTAGACGTCAATAGCTCAGCTTCACTCAATCCTTTTTCTTGTAAATACCCTCGAAATAGGTTTAAAGTAACTTTGGTTGCCTTTTTTGTGTTTTTGGCGTCCTTTTCCTCAAGTAAAGACGACAAATCGCTTTTTCAATTCAAGCTGACGAATCATTTTCCATGTGCGCATGCTCAATAAAGTATTTGCACCAGTTATTTGCAGCTGAATCGATATTTGCACGCAGTTATTTGCAGGTAAATCAACCAATCAAAACAGTAGACATATTAAAGTGAATGATAACAACAATTGTCTGTAGGTTTTATAGCCAATCACAATCGAGATTGTATGAGTATTGTATAATAATGAAGTATATCAGTTGTTAATGGGGACATATAAGAACAAAAGAAATTCAGACAAACATGGTATTACTTTAATAACAGTCAGCATGTTGATTTGGCGCTAAATGTCCAAAAACATACAACTCACCCTTTTATCGCATTATCCCTTAAAGTGCCTATCTCACGTTTGAGGATTTTACATATTCACAAATATTTGGGTCTTCCTGAGCAAAATCATATGTCTTGTCAACCGAAAATTTCATCTTCGTTTACCTTTTTGCTGTTAAAGTTACCGGATGTGATGTCACAAGAGGCATTTATTCAGAGCGTACGGTAAAGAATTACAACGGCGATTCGATTAAATTCGTCCACTTGAACACTTCGAACTGCCTGGTTTGAAGCGAATTGAAACGAAAGCGGCGCAAGAAAACCGGTTTGGAATACTTCTTGTGACATCACATCCGGTAACTTTGACAGTGAAAAACACCATGAAGATGAAATTTTCGGCTGACAAGATATATTATGATTTTGCTCAAGAAGACCCAAATATTACGAATATGTAAAGTTGAGATAGGCACTTTAAAAAGTGTGCGTCAGCACACAGATATACGGATAAACTTTTCTACTTTTCTACGAGTGCCGTTCGTATTTTTAAACTAAGCTAAGTATTGCAGAGCAAATAAATTACATCCAAGAAAATGTCACGCGTGTATATCATCACTATACTTTTCATCCAAGGGTAGTTTTCCGATTTCCAATCTCCTTCATCATACTGAAGGTAGTGTTTGAACTTGAAGTTTTGCCACATGAGCATATATTTTAAGAGCTGGACCAAGTTTGAATTTCAGTGTAGATACGAGGTCCGTCCTTGACATAACCATTAACGAAGGACCATCAATTTCCTGCAAGACATTTATGCATGCAACGAAACCATGAGGACACTTTTTGGAATGCATTATAATAAATAAATTCAAGTAAAATACAAATTAAATAAGAGGTTTTGTACACTGCACGAGCAACTTTCCCATAATATTTTTGTTTGGGGGATGGCTAAAAGGGATGATTCAAAAGGACCTTTCTGTTTTTGTTTGGACTTTATTTTTCGTTAGGTTAGGGTTAGGTTTAAGGTTAGGATCAAGGTTGGGATTAGGGTTGAGATTAGGGTTAGGATTAGAAGTTCTAGAAAATGTGAAGGTCCTTTTGAGTCATATAGGATAACTCATAGAGGATAATTCAGAACTTTATATAGAACTGAAATGAGGCGTAGGAACGTATTCAAATTTGGGGAAGCTGAAGTCGACAAGCAGGTAATCAGTGACTGCATTTTAAGGGGGTTGTGGGGGTCCTCCCCCGGAAAATTTTGAAATCTAGCAGCTCGGAGAGAAAATTTGCAGCAATTTGAGCAAACTTTTTCATCTAATTCTACAGCGAGCATAGTTCAAATGAATCCAAGAGTTGCCTTAGTACTGACAGAAGGGTCTGGGAACCAATCTAAGACTCGTTGTGGCAAGAAGGGTTTAGGGGTTGCCTAACACTTCAGGTTACAGCCTACACCCGTTTGTAAAATCTCGTGTAGATGAAGCCCTTAGGTAGATTACCTTAAGTAGCTTCTCTCCTAGCCTCTATAGTCGTACTAATACAATTGTGAAAAAAACATTAAATTTAGCAACGCTTGTCCTGATTTTTGTGGGGGCTCAGCCCATTTTTTATGTTACCTGTTCTGCAAACACCACTGCCTCTTTCGGAAAACCAAGCGACTTAACATAGTCTACAACATCAGTCTTCTCCCAATTAAAAGCATTTTTCGGTTTTGTAATAACAGTTTCCGCTACTTTACCCTTTGCATCTTCTGGAAAAAAGAGCGAATTGACGTGAAGTGGATCATACGAATATATCAAACGATCATAATATATAGAATGCTACATCTAGGTGTTAATTAACAAATGAAAAACGTGTTGCGTGATATATTATCACAGCGACAACGTTCTTTATTTCTTTTATAAAATAACATCATTATATCATCAGTAAAGTAAAATGAAGATTTACCAGTTACGTTACTATGTAACGATACCACAATACGTTGCTATGTGGCGTTGCTAAGTACCTATTCTCAACAACATGTTGGCGATTTCGGCGATGAAAATGCACAAACTTGCAGGTAAAACATTTCCTTATGTTGACACGTTGATATAACTTGTATTCAGGTATTTTCTGACGTATTTTTGTAATTAAAACGACGTAAATTCGTCAAAAACGACAAAATCTAGTCGGAAGATGGCGACATCTTATGCTTTACTGAATTATAAAGCAGGCTCAGCAGCCAATCAGAGCGCGTGTAGTCACGCGTTTACTTCCGGTTATTTTATAGGTCGGCGAAAATGACTCTGGGATCGGCTGGTCACATGACACCCAGAATATCTGGGTGTTTTGATACGATAATTTATGATAATTTAGGTCATTTGTCTTGCATGAATTATTAATGACTTTGAGATCAAAGTATCAAAAACTGTCAAAATAGAGAAATGAAACACTGACGTTTGGAGATAAGGCCCTTCGAATAGTCGCTCGATACACTATATCTAAGTGGGCCAAAGTGGCGTATTTTTCGTATGTTACTGTACGAGTAGTAAATTAACAGACGTCATTCTTACATTTTGTAAGTTTTGAATCAAGTCAAAGCCAGTAACTTTGCTTGTTGTTTCAAATGTTCCCAAAACCATTCGGCAAAGCCATTATTGACATGTTGTATTTTTTATTTCTAATCACTGAACGTTTTAACTCAAGCAGCTGATATATTCTAGCTAAAACATGAACTGTAGTAAAAAAAACCTTTTATATAAAAGGCATGTACGAATATTTAGAAATGTTAATAGTTTTACGGTATCTGCTCTTATTTTAGGCATTTTAAGCGTTTGCTCGACCGCTCAGACTCAATGTCCAGTGGGGGTTTCTTTTCAATTTTGACGTCATTCAGTGCAAGGAACAAAAGACGCTTGTCTTTCGCTTGTCTTTCGCTTGTCTTTCGCTTGTCTTTCGCTTGTCTTTTGTTGTCAAAAGTGAAATACAATGAAAAACGTCAAAATTGAAAAGAAAACCGCCGCTGTACATTGATTTTGAGCCGTCGAGCAAACTCTAAAATGGCGGCGTCCAGAAGCATAAATACGAGAATTAAAACGTTATTTCTCGAGTACAAGAGCAGATACTATGAAAACTACTTAAAGTGCCTATCCAGTTTTGGGGGATTTAACATATTTGTAATATTTAGGTTTAACCAAGAAGAAATGTAATATATCTTGTCGTTCGAAAATTTCATCGTCGTGCCTTTTTTCCCTGCTGAAGTGGATTTACTATTCACAGGAAATAACGTTAAAGCTGGGACACGCGAAGTCATTGCACACTAATTCAATCGCGAAATACAAAGAAATTTTGGCCCTGAACTTTAAACACACCTGTTTAGATAAAATTCTCTCAATTCCCAAACTTTCATTGCATTTCACTGTTGAATCAATGAGCAATGTTTTTGCGTGTCCCGGATTTGACGTCTTTCCTGTGAATAGTAAATCCAATTTTTCGCACGACAAGATGTTATACAATTCTTCTCAAGAGATTCCAAAGATCACAAATATGTAAAATCCCCAAACAACAGATAGGCACTTTAAAGGAAATTTATTTTTTGACTGCAGTTCCCCTTTAACAGTTTTTCATTAAACTAGGGGGTGTTTATATTTGAGGCCTGGGTAACAGAGCTGATTTTCATTCGTACATGAGGAGGACTAGCCCGCCAACCCGGGCTGGTGTGTTTACAGAGTTAACTGCAATTATTTTCCCACGATGCCCGAAATCACGTTTTTACGAGTATGCTTTCAATTCTTAACCAACACATGAACAAACACAACTTGAAAAATGAAAGATTGGCCAAAAAATATCGGTCAAGACAAACTCGGCTCGCCAATCCGAGATCTCAGCTGGGCAGACTGGCCCGGCTCTCATATAAACGTAAGATGAAAATTAACAAGAAATTGTAGTAATGGCACCTGGCTGGCTAGTCGCCTTCATATAAACACCCCCTTGTTTCTCTGACAACAAATACTTTGCGTTAAACCCTGTTTATTCGTCGATATAATATCAATTATGATATAATATGTAATTATTATCCATATACTAAATAGAACTTTACATGATAGCTCGTGGCAACATAAAGCCCATATCTGCTCGCCACAGTGTAATACCCCCCTTTGAATAAATTAAGTATCGATTAATGAAATGAAAGAGACTACCTGCATCGGTGCTTGAGACAATATTGGACTGCTCGACATTGCTTTTTAAAGGAGATTTTACGCCAATGGTGGTGACAGTATCTTCCATAACAACAGATGGAACTTCTTCTACTTTTGGTTCCTCGACAACAGCTAGATCTAAAAGTAACATATGTAGAATACATGTATCAAATTAATTCACATCGACTAAAAATGTCACAAAACGGATTATTCCATCAAAAGGCGTAAACTCAGTTGGTTGGGCAAATATTTTTAAAAAGATTAAAGGGATATGGCAATATAAATTAACTTTGTCTCATTTGAAAGAACTCGTAAAATGGTATAAGAAGACCTTTACAATTTTTCTGTATCTTTCTTGGTTTTTGAAATATTTCAGATAATTATCTACAATCCGCCATCTTGTTGTAATATTTGATCTAATTAACTAGGAAATTGGTGAAGTCACAAGCAGGGTAAACCTGATAAAACTACTCCATAGGCGACCGAATTTCCGCGGAAGGCTTTTTAAAATGTTGTGGGCCAATTGAAAATGGAAATAGTGCAACATAATCGAGTTTCTGGCTCATAATGTCGTAAGGTTGGCAAGATAAAAATTTCACTTTACCCTACTTATGACGTCACATGCACATTGAAAATAATTCCAAGATGGCGGACAGCACGCTGTCTTTCGTCAAATTATTTCGAAAACCAAAAAAGATAAGGGAAAATTGTAAAAGTTCTTTCAAATGAGACAAAGTTAATTTATATTACCACATCCCTTTAAGGGACTGTTTATAGGAGTTGGACTAGCACGGCTTACCGGGTTGACACACTTCGCAAAATATTTTCCTTGAATTAACTATGAGTTGTGCAAAACTAAACCAATTCCAAATTCATTTTGGGTGTTTTCTACTGCCAAGGTAAAATCTTAATAAAAAATAATCTGCCCACGTAATCGTGGAATCTGAGCTAAATTTTGAATGACTGTGACATTAGAAAGTATACTTTAAAATAGGGTTTTCGCGGAGAGACTGAAAACTAGTTGTTCCAGTACGAAGGTTAGTACTAGGGTTTGATTTTGGGTTAAGGTTATTTAGGGTTATTTTGGGTTATTCTTCAAACCTTTATACTAAACCTCGCCCTAATTTCCTACTAACCCTCGAACAAACTAGTTTTCAGTCTTTCCGCGGAAACCTTATTCTAAAGTATACTTTCTAGCGATCACCATTGTCATATACAATTAATGCCATATATAATCTGACACATTAATGCCATATAGAATCTGACATCACCATATAGAATCTGCCATATATCAAAACGAATCTGCCAGGCTCGTGTAAAAGCCCCTACAATGATGGAATCTAAGCTACATTTTGAATAGCTGAGACATTAACATCTCTATATCAAGTGTAGGATATACAGAAACTTGATCTACTAGGGAAAGGGCTAACTTTCACTGTCATCTATGTGATCTGAGAAAAGGAAAATATAGATATCGGTATACAGACACAGTGCAAACCCAACAAACAGTTGTTTAAAGATACTGTAATAGCATACAGTATATAGCTTCCTAATCTATTAACATTCTCTACTGTTAAAACGTCTAACTATATACCTTCACTACACTGAGTATACTGTACTTTTGTCATCTTCAGCATCTTTATACTAATCTATACAAACAAACATACTCTATTTTGTCAATACATCTTCATAGTAATGCTTTACTACCCTGACAACATACTCTACTCCATACTCGCAGTATACCTTTACTCTACTGTTAATATATACTGTTAATTTTCAGTTTTATTTGCGTTCTGTACGTATATAAGAGGCTTTCGTTTGGTACATAGCATGAGTTTTAAAAGGCAGTAGTTAAAAATATATCGTCGTCGGAAGATGTTACTAGAGACCTTTAGATTTGAGGACGAAGACGAGTACGAAGACCAGTTTACCATTGCGCATGGTTCTTTTCCATTGTTGTTTCTCCACTGCGCATAAACGTTTGCCTTCGTACTCGTACTCGTACTCAATCTAAAGGTCGCTATTAACTTAAGATGGCGTCCAAAATCCAACATGACGGCCGCATTTGCTTTACTAATAACTTTTTAAATAATCGTCCTAAAGAAAGCTCTAGGCATATGCTTTGATTAAATAAATAACAGAAGTATCGAAAGGGAAAGGTTTTTAATTTATGATTTCGTAAATTCAAAATGGCGTCGAAAATCCAATATGGCGTCGTGTTTGTTGTGTGATTGTTTCAGCTCATAAATTTTTAAATAGCAGTCTTTAAAATGTGAAAATCTACGCAATGAAAACGTGTTTTGGCACGTGTTTCGCAAAAACAACTACAATACGAACTTTAGTGAACGAAACAACTAGAAAAACAATAACGAGACCAAAGAGACCGACAGCAGTACAACAGAAAACAATACCATGCATTAAAGATACATCAGAAACTATTGCCCACAAACCTATGACCTACACTTTGCGACATATATACTGACTAACGTGAAAGACAGGGTTTAATTTACAAGATCAAATGCGCCGACCGTTAGGACACTTAAATCGGCAGAAACCTAAAAATCAGATGAGCTGAACACAATGTCACAAACGAGCTACTAGAAACGGGACAGAACTATAATCACATTGCTAAACGAAACACGACATTGACATTCACCTTCAGTATCAACTACAAACAGCGACTTACATTAGAAAGTTGGTATATCAACTTGAAACATAAACCACTTACTAACATATCACAACAATTACCGACACCTTACAAAAGACTTCTTCATACGCACCAACGAACAATAGTTTAGTTTATAATTTATTAGATTTATCACCCTTTTAGGTGAACGGAATACCCCAACAGGCTACGATTTAAGGTCGTTATCCGAGAAGACCCGAAAGTCTTGCCATTTGTTGATATTATTGCATTTTAAGACCCTGAGTGGAGGTCCGACCCAGGATTTGAAGATGTGTCTCCCAGCTCACAGACATGTGTGGTAACCACTAGATCACAACAGCTGGTTAGACCACAACAGCTGGTCAGACCACAACAGCTGGTTAGACACACTAACGAACAATATAGGAATATAGGCCCACGCTTAATTAACGCATGACGTAACCCACACTTACACTCTATTATTACACAAACAAACGATGACGTAATGAACCAGACGTATATATAGGAAAACTGACAAACACGCTTTACTTGACTCTAAAGATGACCGCGGCTGAGGCCGTCGAAACGTCAGTCACCAACAATAGCCTTTCTCAAGACTACAACAGCCTGGACGATCAAGTTCACACTTCTAATATAAATACTCCTATAGGTTCAAACCATTTACTTTAATTGTAATTGGCTAGGGAGCGCAAAAATAATTGGCTAGAGTCCGTAGTATTGGCTCTGCTGTTGTTACCCGGCCATCTTATATTTATTAGTTACTTATTGTTTCTTTGTTTTTGTTTGTATCAATGTTGTAATTTTCTTTATTTGGCAAATCTATTAAACTTAAATAATTTCTTTGTCGGCTTTTACTAAGTGTAGCTTCTGTGCGTACCAGACGAAAGCTCAGCAATTACAATATTAATTCATGGAAGTATCCAGAAATATTTAGCTAAAAACATGAAGTTTACTTCTTAACATACCTTGAGGAGACTCGTGACTTTCGGTTGGCGGTATTTCGTCAACAATCATTGGTATAACATCAGGAGCTTCCTCCTCTACTTCTGGTTGTTGTTTTATGGATGGGATATATGTCGATGGAGCTTGAATGCTTGCTCTCACCTCTTCAGGAGACAAGGTACTTATACAATTAGAGCAGGCCCACTTTCCTGGAATTAACAAATGAATAGAAACTCAATTGACTAAATAATAGGCAATGCGCACGATGTCAATAGTTTCATATGACGTCACACATGTCAATGGGATAACCTGATTTTAGCAATTGTAAATATCATAGTTGGAAAAAACAAATCAAATATAGTAATCAACCAACATTTTGGACTCTTAGCTTAAAGTGTCCATGAAGTAAAAAAATCGCTAGCATTTTTCTCTTTAATGAACAGAGAAGTGCGGCAGGAGCGTTCACTCAAAATTTCAAGTGAATCTGGCGCATAGTCTTGGAATTCTAAATTCTTAAATTATGGCATGTCTAATCCATATTGGAGAAATCTGAATGCTCGGTAAAAGGTCCTGATAACGGATGCAGGTGTACAACTACTGCGTACAGGTACGTCATATACTCTGTATTTTCGATCTCAGGATTCCACTATTTTGTTACGTTAAACTACGCCAACATCGTTGACATTCAATATCCCGAAAAGTACGGAATGCATTTTTTGGAAAATTTTTATTTAGATGATGAATGAGTTAGGCATTTTTTACTTTATATACACTTTAAATGGGGAACAAACGTTGTGGAAACTGGAAAGCAAACCAATGAGATGAGAATACAATCTTGGGTAATATGTATCCAATGTATTCCTTAAAACATAATAATTGCACTTCCAATGGGTTGCTAAACTTATTTCTGACATCTGAGCCTTCTAACATGGCTGTGAATGTCAATACTCATTCGGATTGGTCAATTGTTACCATGGTGTGTTTGTTGGGTTACAAGGCTTACATGTCCCATTTACAGATCTGAAAGTATGAAAACGTCGATATTTTACAGTTTGGTTTGCGAATTATGGATTTAAGGCCGATATTCGGAAGGTTTATTGTCCTTCTGTGGTGATTTTGTCGGATATTGAACGATTTATTGGTTTCTAATCGGCCATCGAATGTCGGGATAATGATTTGTAGTCTCCTACTTTCTCTTATTATTATACATATAGTCTAAATTTTGTATAAAGGCTGCAAAAAAACACCCGGCCGAAATATGAGAAAATAAGAATATTCATTAATAATATTTCAATCAATTTTACTTAGTACTCCTACTTTATCTAATAGGGGTATTTTTATCATTTATAGACCCGGAGCGAGGGGAATTCGACGAAATATTACCCCGAGGGATGATATATCATCCCGAGGGGTGATATTTCAACGAATTCCCGAGCGGAGGGTCTATAAATTATATATTATACCGAAACAATCTTTAATGCTGTCTTGAAACGTCTAGAAACGTCTTGAAACGTCTTGTTGTTCCTCCGTTGTTTACAGGCTCGTCTTAGTTTACGCGCGTGTTATTTGGTTTTCGCGCGTGGTATTTGGTTTCGAAAGATTCGAAATGCCCTTGACTGTCTGCCGTTCACCGACGAAGGATACACCCGTGCGTTGAAATATCTAAGCGACAAGTACGGGCACCCAAGCGAAGTCGCTGGCCACTCGTAATCAATCTTCTAGAATTGCAACCGGTTACTGAACGAGATGTCGCAAAGATCCACAAGTTCTTCGAGAAGTTGCTGTTCAACGTATAGAGAGCCTCCGAACATTGGGGAAACTTCATTAGTTGACGCCATAGAAGGCGCTGCCTTTTACGTCATCGTGAGGAAATTGGAGCCTTTGAAGAGCGAGCTGGTCAGGCACGAAACTGGTTCAGTGTGGTAGGGTATTTCCCCAAGACAAGACTGAACCGACAAAGGAGGAATTCTCGCGAAGTTAGCCCGTGTTTACGATCCGCTCAGACTCGTATCTCCCTTAACGCTTCAAGGGAAGTTGATTTACCGCGATGCTTGCCAGCGTAAGCAAGCCTGGGACGTCCCTTTGCCTGAAGATCTTGTTCATCGCTGGGAAAAGTGGGAAATTCCTTATCACCTCAAGTGACGACAACGCAGTGGAGCTCCGTGCCTTTGGTGTTCCCCACACCGGGATGTTGCGTTGTAATACTGACAAACGACAGCTTTTTCGCAGTAAAATTTCGTATAATGTGTAAAATTAATTGAAATGTTATTAATAGGAAATAACATTTGTTCTCGAATTATTAATGAAAAATTGAACTTGTGTTTGACGAAATATTCATAATGCCACTTCTACTACGCACTCGTGATATATATGCCAAAAGGTTGACGCGGCAGACGAACTTGTATTGGTCGAATGTCGGGTCGCAACATGTATAACATGTAAGCGATGTTGTTCTTAACTACATAATTAAACGGCTTTCGAGAGGGTTGTTGCACGAAATTCGAGAACTGCTTTCGAGAGCGTATAATTAATGGGAAACGAGCGAGAGAAGTCTCGCTAGCTTTCGAGAGCGTATTCAGTTCTCATTCCTCGCTCGATTCACGCTCGCGTCTCGCTCGAAAACAGTCTCGAGAATGGTTAAGTTTCATGTGAGCGGTACTGTATGCAGATAAATTTTGAGTTGAACTGTATATTGATTTTTTTGGATGTGGGCTATAGAGGGTATTTAAAAATTACACAGTACCTGTGGGCATGGATTGTAGCTTTGGAGTATGACATTGCATATGATAACCTTTATCACAAGCATCACAAAAGAGAAGACTGCTCTATTAATGAAAAATATAGACAGCTTTTAAAACATGAATAAAGTAAACGGACAGTGTATCTGATGGTAACATTTTGCAACCAAACACACGCAGACATTCACTGTAACTGAACAACCGTTGTAAAATGCGCAATATATGTTTTACTAATTTGTTGAGTTTAATTAAGCATTGTTTTAAACAATTATATATGTCCTCTACACTACGGGTCTGTGACTGAAACTGACGTACAAAATCATCTCCATGGTTTTTGGCAATCCACTCTTAACTTAGGCTATCTAATCATGGAAATTTCAAGCTATAATATTTGTTCATTAAAATAGAAGTTCGTGTCCTAACTGAAACCATTTCCGTGAAGTACATGTATATATTAATATGTGACTTGCAGTTTGGTTATTTCAATATAAAATTGTTTACTATTCAAGCTTTAACATATTAAATTGTTTGCTACAAGCTTGAATAGCAAAAAAAATAATATAGAAACATATAACCAAGCTGCAAGTAACATTTTAATATATTCTGATAAAAGCTATACAGACATATCGAGACGGATGTATTAGCAGTACGTTCGCGCGTACGAATTACAATCATTCAAAAAATTGTTGGAACAAAGGTGTAAAGAAAGATTTTCTTGCCCTCTTTTCCCCTAAATAATGTTGTAAAACCCCCAAAACGTAAACGGTTTTTTCTCAGTTGTTTCCCAATAGCTTCCCATCATATCATACATTCCCAATTTGTTCCAACTAATTTTGTCAATGATTGTACTACACAACGTAGCGTTCACTCTGCCATCTGAGTTAGATTTGGTAGCCGAGTTTGCATTAAAGCTTGAGTAGCAAACAATTTAATACATGTACAGTATTATATTGTACAGGTACACGTAGCTCATAATTTACAGGGTATTTCCACATCAAAGTACTTACTGGATCTCCTGAATCTTGACATAAGACACAAGCTTTGCAATCAATGCACTGCCATGAACCACCATCAGCTCTAATTCTTGCTGTCAATTCAACAGAGTAATCCATACAGGATGGGTGCGCTAAAAATGTAATGCAGATAGTGCTCATAAGGTACTGAATAACAAACTCATATTACCAATCACATTGCTCTGTAAACAAAGATATATAGTACATGTAAGCAAACAAGAATGGTGTTGGTTAATGGTGAAGAATGGTGTAGATAACAAGCTTTTCCGTTTTTCCAAACAGCAAATTCCATCAATGATTGCTGTAACAACACCATGACACAAATTTACTTTGACAAAACACAATTCAATACCATGTTATCAAACATGGTGAGTTTTTATTATCATTTCCTACACTGCGTTAAGTCAAGAAAAAGTTGTTGAATGTTGACTCAAGTTTTGAGATTCTGGTCTGCTTCAGTTCGAGTTGAGCCAGCCACTTTTGCGCATACTGTTCCCCAGTTGCTTATACTGTAGCTCAACTGGCCAGGGGCGGATACAGCGGGGGTGACTGGGGTTACTAGTCACCCCCTTTCCCTGTCCCAATCACTGATACATTATAATTGATAGGCTTCGATTCGGAAACTAGTTGAATTTCAAAATCATATATAGTGGTTGCCTTATTAAAAGGGCTATGTCATGCAAACATCGCTGAAAATGTGATTCTAGATCTTGAAAATATCAAAATGTTCTGGATCTAGATCGTTGCGATTCGCCCCACGAACGTACACCACAAGTAACAAGTGTTGCTTGCCTTAAGACAATTATAGTTACCATATACCACTATAAGCATGCAAGGCTTGTCAAAATGCCTCATTCCGTAACTAGAGAATGTGGTGAAGTTTACGACTTATAGTCACTAAGTCACCCCCCTTGAAAAAATCCTGTATCCGCCCCTGCTGGCATAGAGATGCAAAATGGTATCTTTTGAACAGTAAGTTCATGGTATCTTTTAAACATTCAAGCTCAACAGAACATGATGTGTACTGTACAGTGTATTGCAGCACTTGTTGCACAAGCCAAATAAAGACAATATTTTTTTAACATAAAGAACCATACAATATCTTACCTCTGTTACCACAGTCTCTACAAATCAACAAATCTTCTGGTTCACCTTTACGGTTCCTGTTCGCTGTTTGTAGACAAAAATCACAAACCAAAGTCCGGTCTGGGATTTTTCTTTCTGGACTCTTAAAAAAATAATGGTGACTACCATTTTAGCTTATCTTGGAAAAACACAAGGGGAAAAAGTTATACTTAGGGGTCAAATTTAACTTTTTGTATCCAAGGATTTAATTTTTTGTATCCAATGGCCTTGGTACATGTAGAGTAGGTTCTTCTACCCATATTAGCTACTGTACAGTACAGTATGTTCTACCAAAGGTCATTTTGTTACAGTATTTTACAGAGTAAAATTCTAGGACTTTGATAATTGGTCAATGAATAGAGAGTTGGAGTTAGAGAGATAGAAAACATTGTTGGTTTCACAGGAAATAAAGTTGGTGCAGCCAATTCATCAAACGGCATAAACTCATCCTTAGACAAAAAACTAAAATATCATAGAATAAAATATCATTGTGGAGGTCTTGAAGAAAAGATTATGAAATTCCAGTCCTTTGTTATTAATCAGACACCTGAAAGGAAGTTGATGTATTTCGGAATTCATTACCAGAGCAAATTAGAAACACTGACTTTTTAATACTAGTTTTACATCAGCACTTCAGACTTTCCTTTTTTCGAATTAATAGTTTTTGTAGTCATGATAGTTTAATATATACATGTGGTAGTTTTGATTTTATAATGAAATGTAATTAGTTTTATAAGACTAACTTAAGTTAACTGCAGTAACTTTAAGAATGTGTTGTTGTAATACTCCTAAAACATCTTTATTATTATTATTATTATTATTATTATTATTATTATTATTATTATTTGTCTTCTTCGCACAACTTGATGTTCGGTTGGTGTTTATCAGCGACAGCTGTCTACACCCAGTAGACTAAGGTGACACTGGGTTGTTTAGCTTTGTAATGTTTTTCTTAGTATCCTTGCTGTTCCAAGTAGCGTCGTTTTCTGGATTTGCTCAATCTTCACCTTGATTCCAATCTTTTCTATCCACTGTTCAAACTTTTTACTCACAGCTCCTAGAGCTCCAACTGGGACTATTTCTACCTGCTTTAGGATTTTATGATTCAGTGTGACCAATACATAGAGTGTATGAGACCAGATATAATCATAGTAGACAAAAAAGAACGGAAATCTATGATAATCGATATTGCTATCCCGGGAGACAACAGAGTCGGAAAGAAGGAAGGAGAAAAGATAGAGAAATATGATGAATTGAAGCGAGAGGTTAAACGACTGTGGTCGATGAAGTATCTTTATTTGATTTGATTCCACCACTCCTTCGGGGGTATACTCGTACCATTTGTCTACTCTTTCTAGGCCATATTTTCCACAGTGTCCAATGAATAATCCTACATTGTCATGGCGTCGTTTGTACTCTCTTTGAGCAAGCTTTGTACATTCACTGATTAGGTGTCCCACGCTTTCTCCCTTTTCTCCACAGAGCCTGCACAACGGTGATTCTACTGTCTTGTCAATGTTGAACTTGATGTAGTTAATACCTGTTCCTGGGTATCAAAACCTCTGTTACTGGCTTTAGATCACTATTTCTCAGCCATCGCCACATCATCTCCTTGTCAATGTCTTCGCTTGCTTCCCAGACGAACTGACCAGTGGGTCATCTTATTTCTCCATCTTTCTTCTCTTTCCTCTATTTCTTTCTTCTTATACTGTTTCTTAGGCACACAATCCTCAGTATGGATTACATCGCTTACCCTTACTTCATCTAGCATTCTTACTTCATAATTCATTATTATTATTATTATCATCATTATTATTATTATTATTATTATTATTATTATTATTATTATTATTATTGGACAGTCAGATAAAATTGATGAGGAATTTCAAGGATTTTAAGACTATTCACTGATTGTGAATATATTGCAAATTAATGTATATTTGGCAGCCGACTTCTCAATATAAAGCGTGCGATCGCACGCGCAAAGTGTTTGGCAATCTCATGGAGTGGATGGAATTCTTGGGTTTAAGACAGAAGAGAAGGGTGGACACTATCAACAAATAAGTGGTGTTGCGATGGGCACCAAAATGGATCCAAGCTACAGTATGCTACCTTATTTGTTGGTTACATGCATGTTGAAAAATAAGTCTTTAAACGATTCACAGGTCCCTGTGTCGTGCTCACATGTCCTTTTAGAGCAGTTTATCAACTTTGTTGATGATTTTCATCCTGCTCTAAAGTTCACGTGGGAAATCAGCGAGACCTGTGTATCAGACTAACCAAACTTCACAATATCTATAGAAATGTTTCTCGTTTATTTCGGTGTACACTCGATATTTACTCTCTCTCACTTCACTGTTCACTACTCCTCTCTACTTCCGTTTCTCTGCCTTCTAGCCGTCATCACTATCATTTTAAA
Organism: Chrysogorgia sp. JL179-B06; assembly: GCA_035772405.1. Classification (NCBI taxonomy): domain Eukaryota; kingdom Metazoa; phylum Cnidaria; class Anthozoa; order Scleralcyonacea; family Chrysogorgiidae; genus Chrysogorgia; species Chrysogorgia sp. JL179-B06. The sequence goes on from JAYKKM010000428.1 coordinate 4,164,558, forward strand.
CTATTACACATTCCGAACCAATTAAGATAAATGTCTGTTAACACAATTATCTACACACTCCCCTATTCGTCTCCAGAGGAGGCGAATACTCAGTAAATTTTGTTAAAAGTTCAACGATAACTGTAAAATGTTTAACGATAAATTTAAATGTTGAAATATAACTTAATGTTCCATTGTAAATGGGTGCGTCGACGTTCAGCCGTGCAGGTTCCCTTTCGATCGTCATGTCGCACGACAGCTCTTGCGGGCATAAATTAACAGCACGTTCCAAATAGCTCTGTCCGGCCCTTAACTTTGCTCCTCTGACAATTCCGTCACGCCCAGTTATAAGGTTTTCCACGATTCCTATTCTCCACTTGCCTCTGTTTCGTTCGTCGCTCTTTATTAAAACCACATTTCCCATTGCCAGTTTTGCTTTCGAGGCCTTGTGTTTCAGATTATGACGATCTCGAAACCCTCGTATGTAGTCTTTTGTCCACCTCTTCCATACGGCATCCTTGCATTTCTTTAAGTGTCGTGCTCGCTTTCGCAGATCCCCCTTTTCCATATAGTGGACTTCTAACTCCCGCAGTACATTTGATCCCGCGAACATGAGCGAGTTTGGTGTCAGAATAGGCAACTGTATATCGTCTTCCACAAAACTAAGGGGCCTGTTGTTGAGAGCCACTTCGACATCGAGAAGGACATCTTGCAGTTCACTCCATATGGGGTATCCGCCTCGTTCGACCTGCCCTCCCCACCAGGACGCTCGGCTTAAGTTGAACTGCCATTCTATCGTCAGCGTCAGCTGGGCCAGAAAGTTGTTGAGGCTCTCGTCATGCATCACGATTCGCAACCATTTTGCTGCTCCTGGGACAAGAGAGTCCAAGGAAGAGCAAGAGAGACTGAGCATTTTCACGAAGACAGCCTCGTGCAACTCAGTCTTCAACCGAACCCCCGCGTTATTTTGGAATGCCGAGGCAAAATCCAAGGGGACAACCCAGTATACCTTCCCGATGAAGCATTGTATACAGAGAAAAGCGTTCAGAATTCCCATGAAGCTACTCTGCATGGAGGAGTGAGTCTAACAATGGCGAAAGTTCGAGAGAGGGTTTGGGTTCCCGGTTGCGACGCCTAGCCAAACGTATAATCAAGAGTTGCTGGGGATGCTAGCGTTTCAGAGCAGTTGCACTGGCCAATCCGCCACCAGGATTGCTACCCAAAGATCGCACCACGGGCCATTCCAAGTAGTGGGAATCGACTTCGCCGGTCCAATACGCTACCGCAAGAAGGCCAAGAAAGAGGGCAAAGCATACATAGTGCTGTACGCCTGCAGCCTGAGTCGCGCTTTATTTCTCAACTTGTTACCAACATTGGAAACAGATGAATTCCTGCGGAGTTTGAAGACGTTCATCGCTCGCCGTGGAAGACCTGAGAAGATTTATACCGACAATGGCGGTCAACGGATAGTGTCTTTGTTGCTTTAACTTCGGCTTGCGTTGCTTAACCACTCCGGGTCACTCCACCACGAGTGTTATTGGTGTGTTTTCTGGATTCTCCTTTGTCCGTATACGTGTCGCCAAGTCGTCTCTCCACGCTCCTGGATCTTGCGAACCCGATTACTCACGAATTGTTTGTACTTGCCTGGACTCCGGATCCAGTGGAGAGCCACTGTGCTGTCCAGCCAGCAGTAGACCTGTGATACTGGGAACCCTTCGATTGCTTCTCTTACGTTGTGTGCTAAGTTTACGGCCATATGCCCCGAGACGAGTTCTAGGCGAGGTACAGTATGGCGACGCCCGTTTTGGCCAGCCTTGCTTTTGCACTAGACCGGTGCTTACTCCCGATGGCTGGTTGACGACAGCATACACAGCGGCGGCAACACCATTTCCACTGGCGTCTCCGAATGCACGAAGTACCACGTCGTCGATCGTTTCGTGATATTTGGCAAGTGACCTGGACGTGGTCACTTGGTTTGGCAATTGAGACACATCTCGTCCATCTTTTCTCAGGTCACTTGGTAGCTTCGCGTCCCAAACAAACTTTTCGTTACACGCATCCCTGTAGAGCAACTTTCTCCAAGGGTAACTGGCGATACAAGTTCTAGCGGGTCGTATATTCGGGCCACCTTGCCCAGGATTTCTCTCTTTGTTGATTCGGTCATTTCGCTGGGACAGGTCACCCCTATGGTATCTTTGCGTTTATCCCAACTGAGTTCTCAGTTCATAGACTATGTGCAATTTGGTACTTGTTGCCGATTCACGAACGACTGGTTTGTGCGGCAGGTAGAACTCCACCCCGGTCGCTGTTGCTTCGGGTCGCTTTACGACTCCTTGAGTTAGTTGATCTTGCATGACTGCGTCGTATTCCTGAAGTCGCTTGGTCTTTTCGAGCTTCTATACGAGGTTGCTGAGTCGGTGTAAGCTCGGGCGTAAGCTCCCCTTCTCGTTCGTTGGCAGAGGTGAATGATTCCCCTTCCACGGAAGGCCTATTTCATACCAACCCTGTTCGCTACGATGAAGTTGTTCCCGGAAATCGGCGTAGACAGCTTCTTGGTCTCCGGTCGACGAGTCCTCCAAACCCAGTATGTCCTTACGTCAACCGTCTTGGCCACGTACTAAATCAGCTTTTATTCCCTTCAGTTTGTCGATGACACTTCGCACATTCCTGGTGACCTCCCGGAGTTTACCCAGAGTTTCTAACGATTGAACGTTGTAGGGCAATGTTTTGAAAAACTGATGTAGCCCTGTATCTTCGCCGGTTGGGATCCTGGGATGACTGGTAGTGCTGCGATGTTTTGGACGTACGCGTGGACGATTTCGCTCTCTTTCCCGTATTCGCTTTTGAGGATAGTTTTCGCTCGTTGATAACCTTCGGTTGTAAAAGGCAGACCGTCGATATCTGCTCTGACTTTTGGTTCGATCAGTTCCTTTAAGTACGCAAATTTCGTCACTGGTGCTAGTTCAGCGTTATCGATCTCTGCCTCGAATTTGTTCCAGAATGGCAACCATTGTTCGTAGGTTCCATTGAACTTTGTTATTGCCAGCATTGGCAGTTTGACACTGCCTTTGTGAAGAGTTTTACGAATTTGAGTTTCTCTTCTCGGTTACGAATTGTCTGTTCGTTTCTTTCTCCTTTTTCTCCAGTTCCTCGTTCAGTTTCATCTCGTTGAGGCGTTTAGTGATGTCGTGATCTCGCTGTCTATTTCAACAATTTGTGTTTCAATCTCTAGACCCCACGTTGCGACATCTTCTGCGCTTTCGTCGTTGTCGAGTTTGGCTTGCTCTACTTTTAGACTCCCCACGTTTGTTATTATGTCGATTAGAGTATCCTTGTGTCGTTAAATCGCTTGCGCGTTGCCTTTTTTCATAATCCCTTGCGTGAGATTGAGCAACTGTAATTTTCTCTTTAAATTGGTTGTATTTTCCTCCATCTCAAGTTTCTTTCTCTTATCCCGTCGGAGGTGCCACTGTATTGAGAATCAGACTAACTGGAATCCGTGCCCTTCCCAAACTTCACAATATTTATAGAAAGGTTTCTCGTTTATTTCGGTGTACACTCGATATTTACTCTCTCTCACTTCACTGTTCACAACTCCTTTCTATTCATAGCTCACTTCCGTTTTTCTGCCTGCTAGCCGTCATCACTATCATTTTAAACTATTACACATTCCGAATCAATTAAGATAAGTGTCTGTTAACACAATTATCTACATGTGTTGTTCCTTGATATTTTAATTTATATTAATGTGGAGTCGCTCAAAACGTCTGTCTCGTACAAGACTACTGACTCCCATAGTTACATATCTTCTATTTTCTTCCTCTCATCTCATACAAACAATCCATCCCTTACTCTCAATTCTTGCGTTTTTGCCGCAAGATTTTGAAGCCCATGGAAATGAGTTATTTTTTTTGTTCAACGTGGTTACCCTATACAAACCTTCTAGACCTCGCCATTCAGAAAGCTTTTCTCATACCATGAACCAACCTTGGGACAAGTTTTGAACAACAAAATTCCTCTAGTGTTTATTTCATCCTTTCAATTTTATAAAATTTTATAAATCGGAATTTTCACATTTTACAAAATGATCCTGAGAATTAATCCTTTGATTCTTTTCGTGTAATAAAAACATTCGTGATTCCTTAGTACACAACTGTAGTGCCCTTAAACAAAACACCACGGCACCAGCGGGAACATTTTCTTGCGGCCGTTCCCACTGCTACACATGCCCTTTCCTCAGTCCCATCACAATTATTACTAGCCCTAAATCCAACCACACAATCCATCATATGTACTTTTTCATGCACGTCTACCAACATCATTTCTTGCATTTTTTCTGGCAATACTTTAATTGCTCTAAAATCTACATTGGTGAAACTGGACGACGCCTTTCAGACAGCTAGGTTTGCTGAACGTCTTCGTTCCATGAGGAACAACGATGTTCAGCAAACTTGAAGCCTGCCATTTCCGAATAAATCTAACCACTTGATTTCAGGGGTCGCCACCTACCTATACTATCACGTTTTATGATTGGTTGATTAAAACAATAAAACAATAGAATCAACCACAAATAAACCAATGTCCTAACCCAACCACTTTTGTTCCATATAGCCAATCACAAAGCCTGTTCATTTTAGGTACGTATTTACTGCATTTCAGACAATATAGTGTAGTCTGTGACAAGTTCCTACTGTACAAGTTTTTTTGTTATTTTAGTTTGTGAGGAACTTTATTATTAGCTCACCAATATAATGTTTGCCTTGTTTGGTTTAAGTGGGTCTCGCTTTGGCGTTTTACTGAATAATCTTTCAGTCGATGTGCTGCTTGCTGGAATTGCCAGACATCATCGTGCAAACTACTGTACAGTAGGAAAGGAGAGGAAAATCTCTTATGTGCACTCTCCACCACTCGAGTGGGTCATCATCTTCATTGATTGTCGGAAATTGTAGATATTCGCTGATTTCTTTTTCAACTCAATCTCGTGGAGACTGGGCTGCTGATGGTGACCAAAATCTTTCGCATATACTGTACTTGTGGGAGCCAAACATCATCTTAACTTTTTGTGGTGGCTGCTGCATAGCATCTTTGGTCCACTGAATCTTCAGGTACATGTATTTGTAGACATTGTATTTTGGTGTCTGTTTTTGAGCTACAGCAGTGAAGTTGAAACTTTCGATACGCGTAAAATAGGTTGTCGATATTTTTAAAATATTTATCGTAAATATCGATATATCGCGTCAGCCTACTTTACTATCCCTTAGTCCCCTTGAGTATTAGGTCTGTCATTGCACCCTTGACTAGTTCTCCCCCCCCCCCCCCCCCCCCAAGTCTCACGTTTGCTGATCGACTGTAAAAATAGCAAATGGTTTAACATTTTCACATCTCATTAATTATTAGTTTGTTTATATCCTATGTGTTGATTGGCTACTTTCTACTTGTGACACCCTTTTTTATTTTATTTCATCTCGTCTTACTCTGATTAGGGCTTCGCTTGAAACGTCAGTATTTCATTCCTAAATACCTGTATCTTGGCAGTTCACCACCTTTTCACTGGACTTTATTTGGGCAAGGTTTGTGCCAGAGACGAAGAAGGCATAAAAAATCATCGCAAATTGAAAGGAAATTCGAAAGGCGTTTTGCAAATTTCGATTTATTTAGCAATGCAAATATTTTTTGACCAGCAATATATTAGCCAGATTAACTCTTTCCTGTCCGGGAAATTGATATCTCGGGAAATATCCATAACTGTTGCGAAATCTATACCTTTTCTGAAAGTCCAATAAACCGGCTGTTACCAATGCTTTTGAATTTTCCGAACAAGACACATCATGATAATACAAATTAGCATTAATTATCATAAATCAGGTTGAAAAACTCCCATTTTTCTAGAAAATGCCATCTTGCACGCCCGCGTAGCATCTTGAAAACTAAAAATGCCACCAATAGACCGATTGCAAATATGGCGGCGATGTCATGAAAACGAGGCTTTTCGGTGGTTACCGTTGCTTGGTCCCGAATCACGTTGATTGATTGGCTGTTGTCTTTGGTCCAACAATTGTGATCCAATCAACTAACATGATTCGGGCCCTAGCAACGGTAACCACCGAAAAGCCTCGTTTTCATGACATCGCCGCCATATTTGCAATCGGTCTATCGCAGAGTTGTTTATGAAATCAAATCAAACTTGGCGTGTGAGTGGATCTCAAGTGTCTGGCGCTTGTCGAATTTCAATTTTTAATCTTGCGTTACCGTGTGCCGTGTTTTTCGATTGACGACTTCGGGGGTCTTCTATGACCCCTTTTGACTGGGCCGGACTGGAAAGAGTTAAAAAGATTTTGGTGTTACAGAAATCTGGATTCTAGCTGATCATTTCAAGATGCCTCCTTCTGGTCTGTTTTCAACGTGAAACCAACCCGTTATAGCCCAAAATGGCTGAGAAGCATTAAAATACAACTGCGTCATGAACTACTTTTTCATATTTTATTTATCAATCATAAAATAAATACATAGCCACAACAAAAATTCAAGTTATAGTCAAATACTTAATCATGGACTCATGGTATTATTTAGGCTAATGCGATATATCGATATTTTCGATAAATATCGATATTTTAAAAATATCGATAAGCGATATTCAATTTTACGCATATCGAAAATATCGAAAGTTTCAACTTCACTAAATACCCAAGTCGATTTTTTAGCAATTATTGTCGTAAAGTAGGATCTTATTGCGTTTAAAAACACGTAGCGCCGGTCCCGCAAAACAAAAGACCAATACCTCGCATAGACGAGATGTCGCGTAGGAAGACAACTGAAATAGCGATGTAAACAAAGTATAATTACGCTAATTCGAATCAGTTAATGTATTTCTCAAACTAAAAAACTTGAATAATACTATTATTCAAGTTCAGAAATTGACAAACATAGTTTGAAATAAAAAATCTTAAAAGTCACAAGTATTACTTTCAAAATGCAGAAAATGATCAGATTGTCAAACTAAACAGTATGAACCACAGTTTAGAAATGTCTAAGTGTATTATATAAAATACATTTGTAGCACACAATTATGTGAAATTATATAACATAACTAATATAACATATATATTAAATATAACATTATATATAATAGAAAATATATCAGGGTTCTGCCCAGGAGCATGTGAGGTGCCGGGTACATACAAGTCTGGGGGTTCACATGCCCAAACACACACACCCTCCCCCCCCCCCACGAAAATATGTGAAAATTAGTAATCTGAAAATGATATTTACCAAATTGTGAGCAGGTGAAATTCATAATCCTTGCCATTATGTGTCTCATAATTTTGTCAGACTAAATATAACAGTACTATTACAGCAATACACTAACTAAAAGGATAGACAAGACGACTCCTTATTTTTGACTGAAAAAATCGTGATTTTTACGATACCCGGAGTATAAGTTGAGTTCTTGAAATTAAACAGTTACGAGACACAGAATAGTATTCACAGAAACTTTAATAATATCTTCTGTCTGAGTGTGAGTTTTTCATAAAGCGACTGTACCAACTTTTCTGCCCTATGAAGCCAACTATCTTGCTCTTCTTAGCCAATGCTTTGGCTTGCAACATTATTTGGATTCTTGTAACGACATATTATAACCCGAACGGCGGTTCTCATCTAGCCATTTTTCAAGTCAGGCCAGCGACATTCCTTCCGCGATCGGCACATTTTAGTTTTATTTTAACGGCACATTTAATAGCTTTTTATTTTGTCAGATTGTTTCCGCCAGTTTCGATTAGCACGAGGTTCAGAATAAAATGTGTTGAATCCGTCGATGGCGTGTCGATTAGTTAGCAATAAGCTGATTGGCCCATTTCCTGATGCATAGAGAGGACTACTAGTATCGAGTCCTAGAAAATCGACTTATACACCGGAAACTACGGTAGTGTTAAGAGCACTTGTTGGAATTTCCTTGGGGAAATTTTTTGAATAACTAACACATACGACTGCTTGTTTACAACACACAACCACACTCTCACGCTGCCCACCGTGGGCAGAACCCTGAAAATAACATTAATTTGAACTTCCTGTGTGCCATTTTGATTTGACAATACAGTATACAAACAAAACACTACTGCATGTGATACGGTTCAAAACACACAACACACAATGACACTTTACATACTGTAATATACAACCCCAAATAGACCTCTTCCTTATGCCTTTCGACAGACAGTATACACCGCGATTAGTTTTCATTTGCTTCAGAAAATATATCTGTCCACCAACTTGTTTCAGTGTTGTCTCCAGTGACTCTTGGACCTTCGACGTTTCTCTCATCGATATTCCTGAATTTGAAGAACATTAAGGCCCTTCTACGGTTTTTCCTGTCGAAGCCATTAACCAAAACGTGCAACAAAAACAAGAAAAAGCCAGTATTGTTGTGTTGACCATGCGGACCAGAAGCGCAACGACTACACGATACCAATCAAATCTCGTTGTTGGTATCGATATTTAGCCTTTTTCTTTATCGAAACTGCAGCTGTCAATGCATTTATTTTGAGGCAGCTATCTCCAAATCACCAGAAGATGAAGCAACTCGATTTTAGATTGGAACTGGTCAACCAACTCATTCTCGGTTTTGCTTTCGACTTCGCTCTCTAACGCGCTTTCTTCGTCATCTGTTTCACTTTCTTCCCCTTCTTCAAGTGAAATATCACTCTCCTGAATAAGCTTCAGTTTCTCTTTCAGCCCCAGTAATATTTTCTCTTTCAAAGCCTTCAAACTCTTTTTTATTTGGTAATAAAATATATTATGAGAACAACTCGCCATAACACACACTTCAATTTATACTAATTCACAAAAGCTCAACCAACGGGAAGTCATTACCGTATTTGCCGGAGTATAAGTCGACCTGGTATATAAGTCGACCCCTATTTTTCGCTAAAAAAATCGTTATTTTGACGATACCCTTTGTATAAGTCGAGTCCCAAATACCGGTAGTTACCAGACACAGAATAGTACTCAGAATATTTAATATTAAGTTAAACAATTAAATACCTATATAATATACACAATAAAAATCTAAAATCCGTCAAAGTCACTATCACTATCATCAGAATTGCCAAAAATTTCGCCAAATTGTTCTGCGGTGACCCGATCATCGAAAGGGTCATGAGCCTCGACTTCCTCGTTAATTTGTTGTTGTTGTTCTTCATCATCGTCCGAACTACCTTGTTCATCTTCCCACAGCATGTCATCTTCTGTGCCATCCATGTTGTTTGCAATTGCGCACTTCTTGAAGGAATATACCACGCTTTCGTGCTTAATTCCTTCCCATGCATCTAACACCCACTGACAAACAGTTGGCAAGGATGCGCGTTTCAAATTCCCGGTCGAAGTGAGGTCTTGGTCTTCTCTTGCCATCCACTGACACCATTTCTCCCGAAGTCGGTCTTTGAAGGGCTTATTGAGGCACACGTCTAGCGGCTGGACCACACTAGTTAGACCACCAGGAATAACACATAGGTCTGTGTTTTCTGCGTTAATCCGGCGCTTCACCCCGTCCGTTAAATGGCCACTGAATGAATCAAAGACAAGCAAGCTCCTCGTCTTTGATAACCCACCAGGTCGCGTTCGCCAAACTTTGTCGTTCCAGACTTTCATCCCTTCTTCGTCCATCCATCCCTTCGGGTGAACATGGACCACGATGCCACGAGGAAACTTATCTTTGGGCATGGTCTTTCGCTTGAAAATAACCATCGGTTTCAGTTTAGTGCCATCAGCCATGCACACAAGCACTGTTGTGAATCTCACCTTTTCGTGTCCGCTTGTCCTCATATAAACAGTTTTGGCACCTGCTTTGTTGACAGTTTTGGACGACGGCATGTCGAACCACGTTGGAGTCTCATCCATGTTGCCAATGTGCTTCAGATCATAGTTGTGTTGTCTGCGAAGTTTAATAACGAACGACTGAAAATTTGTTATTTTATCTTCGAGATCTGCGGGAAGCTTCTGCGAGATTTTTGTTTTCATTCTGAGCACGAGGCCGTTCCGTTTCATGAAGCGGCTGCACCAACTTATACTCCCCGTGAAGCCAACAATCTTGTTTTTCTTTGCCAATGATCTAGCTTTTAACATGATTTCGTTTCTGGTTACAACAAAACCAGAAAGTCGGTTCTCGTCTATCCATTTCACAAGTTGTTCTTCGAGTTCAGGCCAGTGACACTTCAATCCACGATCGGCACATTTTGTCTTGGGCAGCTGCTTTATTTTGGCTTGCAGTTTCCTCCAGTCTCGGACAAGCTTCTCGCTAACTCCAAACTGCCTTCCAGCAGCAGAGTTGTTTGATTTTTCGGCAAAATCAACAACTGTTAGCTTAAATCGCGCTTCGTAATTTCTTCGTTTAGGAGGCATATCGCGATGTGTTTACAACAAGCGCGTTTTCTGACTCATAGAAAAGACTGGGTACTAGTATATCCGGTCTAATTTTTTATCGTAATTTTATGATCCTGTGTATAAGTCGAGGTCTACTTTTGAACATCCATTTTGGGTCGTAGAAAGTCGACTTATACTCCGGCAAATACGGTACATGTTTTGGCATCAAAATAAAGCCTTTTCATTACTCTGATTGGCTATCAAACAAAAGGAAGTGTATAGACCTGTAATCACTTGAAACAAGGGGTTTGATTTTGGCCACTGTAGTGGCCTATGGGCATTTCCTCGTAGGGCCACAGTGGCCTATGGGAAGGATTTTATGGGAAGGCTTAGTATACTGGAGCAGTCTATTGGCAGAAATTGTTATTTGCATCAGTGGCTCTAATTCTTCAGTAGAGCTAGAAACGTTTGGTAGTAAGGAGAAACGATTGGCCTGTAAGGTTTATTAATTTTAGGTAAGAAATATACTGCAGCAGTGATGTCCTTGTAATAGTGAATTTTGTGGTTCAACAGTTTTCTATAGGAAATGGTAGGATCTAAATTTAACCTACTATAATTAAAGGACGTGTCACTAAGCTGACAAAGAGCTTCTTGTCTACACAATGTGGACAAACCTGTGGACACTTGTAACATATTGGACTGATTTCAAGGCCATCTCAGCCAGAATCAGACAGTATCAAATGTCAATATATTATAATAGTTACAGTACTATACTGTTGTTACTACAAGATAAGGCTTATTACTTTTCTCAGATCTGTTAACCTAGAACATTTTTAGATTTATAGTATACATGTATAAACCGTATACTGCATATAAACAAAATATAGACTAATAGACAGATGTGTGACTAAGAAATTTGTTTTCTGTCAGACAATTTAAGACACTAACCTCTGCAGATTCTAATAGACGATACTTTCCTTCTGAAACCTGCCAAATTTTACCAATCTCCAAGTCTTCCTTAAGAGCTCCTTTGATCTTTCCTTTTAAACTATGATAATATGGGTGACTAGTCGTTACCCACTTTTCAATGTCCGTTCCTGTAGCACCTTGACCACAATCAAGCTCTTTCAAAGCTTCGTGAATCCATCGTCCAACCCTGGAAGATCTTCCTGGTATATTGACATTGCCTTTTCCACCAAGATTACGATATGAAATCACGCCTTTAAAAGCCCTACGACTGACAACTCCTCCATTGACCATGGCTTCTAAATCATGAACTGTGTCTTCATGACATACTCCATGGCATTTCAGCATAATTCGGCAAATACGATCTAAGTCCGAGAAAGCTGATCTACGATTTCTAACCAAGTTGATGCATTCATGGATCCAGCTTGCGTATTTAGGCTCTGTAGACATTATTTTTTTCCGACGTTGTCTTCGATAAAACACGCAACTATTCATCTCATTTGAGCCAGCACTCTTGAGTCTTGATGACCTGCGCTTAAAATATCACTAATACTTCATGTTAAAAGCTGTTATTGTGAAGGAATTGAAAGTTTGAAGGAAATTCGATGTTTAAAATTTTTAATAAAAACAACGAAAACGTTATCAAGAATTGATAAATAGTTACTTTCCCACGTCAATTAAAAGCTACTAATTTTTCAATCATATTGAAATATTATTTCGCACTCGTCGAGCTTAATTTATTCTTATTTACCTCATTCCTGAATGAGTCTGATTTCAACAAAATAAAAATAGGTATGCTTCGGCGTACATGAATCTACTGCATAGTCGCTAATGTAAAGTATTTTTTTTAAAAACTATTGTAATTACTTAGAAGGTCAATAATAAGACATAGTATATAGCAACTAAGGAAATATGTTTTCTCCCTCCGAAGAGGCTCATTTGCTTTCTCCGAAGATCGCTCATTTGTTTTCCTTCGAAGAGGCTCGACTCGTTGTTTCCATTAAAAGCTTCTCAATTTCCCAATGGCGCTCATTTGGAACTTATAAAATGCTCTCAACTGTAAAGAGACTTTGAAGACTTTTACCATCAATCGACCGACTTGGTACACCCTTTGCTCCGCTCGTAATGTCAGTATTTCGTTCCTAAAATCTCGGCAGTTCCCTTTTCCCTTTGTTATATAAGCGCCCTGATATCAATAAAATATAAAACCACTCTAAATTTATACAAACTAATTCGTGAGAAATGGATCCCTAGCCGCGGCGAGATTATAATTAGTCTGTATAGCTGTTTTTCATGAGACAAACCCGTCACCATGACAGCATAGCACTGTGCAATTATCCACGTTTCTCTGCGTTTTGTGATTTTTTGAGCTAGTGGAAAACTGTGGCATTTAATAGTAATGCAGCCTACCGTTTCTAATCTACCTGGATACAGAAAATCAATATTACAAGTACCCGAAGCGCATAAAATATAGTCATTTATCCACATAACTATTTGCTAATCCTAAATCACTATCCAGCTGCGAAAAACGATGTTGTCAGTGGTTAGTTTTAAAGCTTTGGTTGTTTCGCCGGACTATCGAATCTATAAAGATTCAGCTGGACAATCAATGAGCCTGCTCGCAGACAACGACAGAAGCGATTCTGATACGTACGCTCATATCGCTGCGAAGTTATCAGCGCCTTCCCAAAGTTATTAGCTAATCCGATATGGCTTTGGAAGGATATTGTATTTCACCGGAAGCTACTATTGTGGGAAACGTGGTGCTAAATTTCAAGACTAAATAAAAATACGCGGTTTTCTTACTTAATTTCGAATGACTACTTTACAGTGGCGTACCGTGACCATTTTGGATGGGGGGGGGGGGGGGGGGGGGGGAGGGGTGTATCGTCTTAGTTTTACCGACGAATTACACATGGGCGCAGATTTTCTTCCATTGCATTGTACGTTCCGCGCTCCTTCGGAGAAAAGTACCTGGGTACTAGGTTGGATCGGAAATCGGGAAAAGGGAGGAATATTAATTTAACATTAACCCATGCAATGGTAACAATATTACATTTCATATAAATCGAATTTTATACAACCAACACAGTTTAAACAGTCGATGAAGTCAATTTACTATTACAAGGTTTTCCCAACTTCCGGTCTGATCAATCGGTTTTACCGACCGACTCCGCGTTTTACCGACCAATTCAGTGACGGTACGCCCCTGAGTCTTTATATACTTGAGCTCGTCTGCACTAGCGTAATATGTTTCAAGTTTTTTCCTTCGAAAGTGAGTTATATCGTGAAACAATCTAACCAGCTACATCTTACGAAATCTTACTGTTCTGGATCATTTTCGCTAAACGTGTATTATTTTTATTTTTTGAGTTGTTTGACTTTGTTTGTTTGACATGTAGCCTGATAATCCGTACAAGGGAACATGGTAGTATGCTATTTGTGGATTCCTACCTGTCAGAGATCAGCGCAACTTTCCAGTCGCAGGCAGACTGGGCACTTTTTCGCCTCTCCCCCTTTTCTGAGCCCACGATCATCGGACAGAGGCCACGCCCACCTGTCAATCAAACCTCAGAGATTTCGACTGACACAACACCAGTCTCAAGTAATCCTCCAGCGTCCTGTGATCCTCCGCGACGTATTTCTTGACACCTTTGTACTTTTGGAGCTCCTTTCGAACAGTCTTGCAGCTGTGCAGCTTTGCTCTCAGTCCAACAAACTCCAAGACCTGCTCTCCCATGAACTCATCCTTCGTCATTCCCCAAGACCTTCTTGTTGTAACCCACGAGGATGCACGAGGGCTGGTCTTTCCCATACCTAGAGGTGTCGAATTTCTCTTTAACGTCGCCGGAGATATCCTTGTCGGGGTCGGTGAAGAGCAACAGGGCGTTCGCCCGGCATACTTTGGCTTGATGTACCCGCAGTGAAAGTCGTACATGGTGGTCTTGCTCAGGTCCAGGATGCACATCCCAAGGTACACTATGTACTGCGGACAGCCTCTCGTTGAAAATGGTCCTGTGGTGGTAGTTGGGTTTCGCGACGAGTTTTCCTCGCTCGTTCCTCCCGAGTCACCAGCTCAATGTTGACTCTGCTCCGAATGTTCTCCATGGTCTTCCCAAAGACAGAGTTGTTCATCAGCTTGACGAAATCCTTCTCAAAGTCGATGGTCGCTTTTGTCCGAAGGTCCGTGTTCAGTCGACGCCATCCAGTCGCTCTCCTCAAAGAACACTCCTCGGTGGATCTTCGTCAACCTCAGCCCCAGTCTCGAGACACTGCTCGAGGTTTCTCCAATGGAAGACGTGCTTCTCCACGCCGTTCATCATCAATCGCTCGGGAGCCAGCGGGTAGTCGCTGTGATTATTATTAGTTTTCAAGTCCCTTAATAACTTAGCTCCGTTTTACATTATCAATTTATTGCAAGCCTATTGTCCTAGTCGTAATCTTAGGTCATCGAACCAATGCCTTCTTACGGTTCCCAGGTCTAATCAAAAGACTTATGGTGACAGAGAATTGACAGAGCATTCTCAGTGGTGGCTCCAAAGTTATGGAATGCTCTGCCCATGGAATTAAGGAAAAGTAGTTCCCTTGATATTTTTAAAAAAAGTTTGAAGATTTAGACAAACTTTTTTGTGATTTTGTATAGATTAGTTTGTTATATATATATAGTTAAATTTTTTTATTATAAAATTGTAAAGCGCCATAGAACAGTTAGTGTATATGTCGCTATATAAATATGTCATTACAATATATTACATTACAAGGAGATATACTTCTCCTCGTTGTTTGGCATGCAGGTGATCTCACCCTCTGTGTAGCCGAGGCTCTTGACAAGGAGGTGAACGTCGTACCCCCGCTGAGGTTGTGAAAAATCACTGGGAAAAACTTCGGCAATCTATGTCGAAGGTTGCACTTCCCATGAGCGGCTCCTCTGAACTTCCCAGTGAGGTAGTCCTTCACCATTTTCTCTCTGTCGGAGAACTCCTCCCCACAAATATGGCAAGCGGTGGTTCTGTCAAATTCTCACCTCTTCGCAGTGGCCCACCTCATAAGCTTCTTTTTCTTGAACTTCCTGTAGATGTTTTCGACTTTCTCCTCCTCCCTTTGCTTCGTCCAGACCACCGGCTCCTCCCAGTGGAGGTCGTCGTCGAAGCACTTCAAGTCATAGGCGTAGGAACCGGGGGGCTGGGGGTTTCGTGCCCCCCCCCCAATTTTAAATGAGGACAAATTTTAAATCAGGACAAGCGTTGCATAAACCGCATTGTAGCGCTTAGAAAACTCTAGCTTTTAATGGTTATTATGCAGCTCGACGAAATATTATTGTTGAACGAGCACGCTTTAACCGACGAAAACAACAACCAGAGGTCCAGAAAAACCCATAGAAACATTCATCCAGGATTTACATCAACTCGCTGACAACTCTGAGTACGGTACCCTTAAAGATGAACTTTGTCTGATCGTTTACAAGCTAAAACAAAGCTTACTCTTACGGAGGCTGTTAGAATGAGCCGGCAAAGTGAAGCTAGAAAACAAAATCGCGCAGTGGTTCGTGGTGAACAACAACAAAGCAATGTTAATTTTGTCAAACAAAACCGATTAGGAAGACAAGATGGCCGCAAGCAATCAAAATGATGGGTTCAAAAATCAATTGTCAGTCCAGTGTCAGGGTCGACAGTGGCACAGCCGAGTTAGGGACTTATCACACGCACCACAGCTGAAGGACAGTAAAAACCCGCGTATAAGAATTTTTCCAAGTTAGCCTAAAAAGGTTCTTATATAAATGGTGTTTACTGTAAAATTAGGCTATTTTATAGGTTCTTAAACAGGTTCTTATTTTCTTAAGAAAAAAGAATGTCTAAAACAGGTTCTTGTGTAAAGGGGGTCTAAATGGAAAATCTTAGCCTAACAGGTTCTTAAAATCTAGGTTCTTATACGCGGCTTTTTACTGTATCAGAAATCAACCCACAACAATAGAAGCTGAATGTCACATCACTATTCGTGCAGATCAGTGCAAAACCTCACTGCATCTATAATCCACGAACAGTCCCATTTACATTACTACCAAAAGTGAAAAGTCAGATTGAAACCATGCTTCGACAAGGGGTTATCTCTCCTGTCACTACACCAACTGCCTGGTGTGCTGCAACAAAGCTGTTCAACGGGAAGTCCATCCCATGCCATAAGTTGACGAAAGTCTGGCAAAACTAGGGAACAGTAAGGTATTTTCCAAACTGGATGCCAATAGCGGATTTTAGCAGATTCCCCTGGACAAAGAATCTGGCACTTCACTACTTTTGTAACACCGTTTGGTCGATATTGCTTCATTCGCCTCCCATTTGGTATCAGTTCTGCCCACGAGATTTTTCAACGCATTATGTCCAGAATTCTTCATGGTCTCGAAGGAGTCATCTTCCAAATGGATGACAATCTCGTTCACGGTGTTAACCAAGCAGAACATGATAAACGCGTAAGGGCTACCCTCCACCATCTTCAAGATGCTGGGGTAACCGAACCCTCAACGAGAAATGCGAGTTTTCCAAAACCTCAATAAGATTCCTTGCTCACATTATTGACGGTTCCGGAATCCAGGCAGATCCCAAGAAGACCATCGCCATCACAGAGTTTCCAGGCTGCAGGCATCCCAGAATTGCAACGATTTCTGTGAATAGTCAATCATCTGGGTAAGTTCATCCCTCACCTAGCAGAAATCAGTGAGCCATCTCTTACGCAAAGATAGCATTTGGTCGTGGGGGGAACCGCAAAAAAGAGCCTTCCACCTGATCAAATCTGCCCTTGTTTCTCCTGAAGTTCTTACACACTACAACCCAAAGTACCCTATAGTGTCTACTCTGCTACAAGTTCAAGAAGATGGGAAACGCCATCCAATATGCTTTGCCTCCAAATCCTGACTGATGCAGATAAGCGTTATGCAGTAATCGAAAAAGAAGCCCTCGCAGCAACATGGGCTAGTGAAAAGTTCACAGTTATGTCCTGGGACTTTATTAAACCCTTGATACTGACCATAAACCTCTAACCACCCTACTAGCGTCCACTTAGCTTTCCATTCTACGTTTCGCATTTCGAGACTTATGAGATACAACTATAACATTCAATACGTACCTGGAAAACACCAAGTCACAGCAGATGCACTCTCACGTGCACCAGTCAGCCAACCATGCAGAGAATGAGGACAAGCTACTTGTGGAGAATGTAGAAGCTATGGCAGAAGACATGCACAGTGAAATCCCTTCCAGCTTCCATTGACCGCTTGCAGGAGATAAGACAAGCACAGAAGATGGATGAAGAACGCGCTCAAGCGACAACATTCTGTCTGAATGAATCCTTACATGTCCCACCAACCCTTCATGCGACCATACTGGGAAAACAGAAGTCACTTCACCATCGTCGATGATCTACTTCTATAGTACGATGACCGCATTGTGATTCCAAGAGGGATGAGGCCGACAATCCTCGACCACATTCACACAGGTCACCTTGGTATAACCAAATGTCGATCCAGAGCTCGTACATCTGTGTGGTGGCCTGGACTATCTAAACAAATAGAAAACCTTGTCACCCAGTGTACCACCTGTGCTAAAGAGCAACCAACTCCAAAAGAACCACTCATGTCCTCTTCCTTCCCATCTTCCTTTCCATCGGTGGTTCGAAATTAAGAAACTTCGTTATGAAATATGTCAGATGTGTGGTAGAAGTACTCAAGGAATTATTTGCCATGTACGGTATTCCCGACCTCGTTATATCGGACAATCGTTAGGAAGCTCGTTCCACAAGTTAGCACCATCCTAACTTGCTCCTCTTTAGAAACTCTCTATTCGGTTGATATAAAAATTATGAGAGGAGCCTCTCAGATTGTAATTTGAGTTTAGAATTTGCCGAGTGAATTTAGCAGAAAGACCGTTCCGGCAGAAGATAATTTTTGATCTTGAACATCAGGATGGCCTTCCGCTCGGCTCTTCTTTTGGAAAGCGTTTTCCAACCCAACTGAGAGAGCATCTTTACAGAACTCTCTCTGTTGTCAGCATATAGAATTATTCTAGCAGCTTTATTTTGAAACTTTTGAAGTTTTTCGGATAGCGTTTTTCCAAAATTACCCCAAACTTCGCAGCAGTAGTCAGGATGACACTGTATTAAGGTGTTATATATTAAAATGAGAGTATCCTTGGTTACAAATGGACGTGTTCTTTTGAGAGCACCTTAACCAGATCAAGTCGTTATACTTTTTTTGGATCAAGTCGTTAATGTATAGACGCAGTTTTCCCTGTAACTCTGTTGTCTTTATGCGGATGTGGTGTTGTATCGGTTATCAGAAAATGTCAGAATTTTATTAATTCGAACTTTTTTCTTCTTTAGAACACAAGATAACGGTTGGCGGGAGCTACAGCAAGAACGCTATGAGTAAGTATTCTATTAAGTAGAACTCAACACTAAAAATTACTTAAAGTGCCTATACAGCCCTTTCGTTTTTTAGTTATCTGTATAGAGGATGAAAAAATAGCTGATAAGTTAATTTATAGTTTTTGATTTGGACTTTTCGTTTAGAAGATATCACTATTTAAACATTGCTATTTATATCAAAAAGCCACAAATTAGAAAGGCCTGGAACGAGCCACACTGTGACGTCATTTAAGAGACGAATGTGTGTTTTGCCTTGGGGAACTTGTAAACACTGTATTAAACACACTGCAAGTTCTCCATGTGATATTCATCTTTACAGTCCGCGTATCGTTCAAGTAAGGAATCGTTCAAGTAAGGTATCGTTTAAGTAAGGAATACGATGGACAGATATTTTTCTTTCAAATTCGCTTCATTAGAACATCGATACACTGCGTATCTGTCTGACATGATTGAATAGTTCAACATAAACGATAAATTTTATAGTATAATCTGGGAATCGAGCTCGTTTGTTTACGAAGCTGGGAAGATCCTTGATTCATCTCTTAAATGACGTCACAACCTAGTTTCCAGACTCAGAATTGGCAGAAATACGTTTTCGGTTTTTAATCGGAATTTGCTTAATTTCTTAATTTGGATGCAAAATATCTTCTAAACGAAAAGTCCAAATCAAAAACTGTAAAATAACTTAGCAGCTATTTTTTTATCCTCTATACAGATAACTAAAAAACGAAAGGGCTATATCGGCACTTTAAGCTAAGCAAAACAGTAACTAATAATCATTTTTTGCTCTTGCAGTCCCAAAGTCCATCGGCTTGTAAATAATTGGTAAGTCAGTAGTCAAACACTCTACGACTAATAATAACAACGTATACTTATGTCCATTTTACTTTCTGTTCATTTCAGATGCAGATTTCTCCTGTCAAGCGGTTTGTGGGTGTGTTTGAACCTTTCTTTTTTTCTTTTAGTAAAATCTTTTTTTAACAAACTTCTCTCTCGCATTGCTTACTTCAAAAGCTGGATTAGTCCATGTTTATTAAATTCAGACCATTCATAGTATTGAACCAATTTGTTTATTTCATCAAATACTACACGTTACAACGCTATACTTTATACAAGTTTGAGAGTTTGGATTTTAAGATGTTGTCTCGGTTTTGAACAAAACATTATTCGCCAATCTTCACAAATATACTTTAAAAGTTCCAAACCATTGACCGAAGGTTTCATATCATGCAAACTGTTCATAAATGTTTCAACAACTTTCGCTTCGGAAACAGTTTCCAACGCGAAGTCGAAGTACCAGGGCCTTTTTTAACTATTAAGCTGGGGGGCATTTGCCCCCCCAGTCCCCCCTTGTGCCCCCCCACTAATCAATTTTTGCCCCCCCCAGGAAAAGTCCCTTTTTCTTAAATTTAATCAACGAATAAGCAAGGAATAAAAATTAAACAAATGGAAAGTAAGTTTTATCCCTTAATTAACAACTTTTAGACTTACTGAAATTGTTATGTTGACCTACGTGGCGCGCGTCCCGCAAACGAGTGTTTTCTGTTTTTTACCATAATATGATAAACGCAATATTATATATGACCGATTATAAGCACAATGTTTTGGTAGCTTATGAAGATGCCTAAAGGCTAAAGTGTATATATTGGTTCCGTACTACCTCTGAGTTTATATATTAAAGTGTTTCATAATCTTGATGCCCTATGTAATCGTGCATTTTTAGCAATGGCGTGGTGCCTTAATTTCGCAAAAATTCTTAATATCAGAAATCGCCGTAAAAGCACTTCTGGGCTTTGCAAAATTAAAAATAGGTCCGCAATGCGAACATGTGGGTACCGCATGCAAAATAATATTTTGGGCTCGTTTTTTGAAATTTCCTGTGTAACATGCCTTATTCAAAATGGCCGCCATTATATAACAGTGAGCTCTATATATATCTGGAGGGCTATCTGGCAAGCAAAAAGTGAAGCCAAAGATGGCAGACTTTACAAGTTAGTTTCAGTCCCCTGCGCGGTTTCTACGTCAGTCTTTCTATATATAAACCGCGTAGGTGACTGAAACTGACGTGCCAAGTCGGCCATCTTTGGTTCACTTTTTGCCTGGCAGATAGCCCTCCATATATATATATATATATAGAGCTCACTGGTATATAATCGTCCGAATTTTGTCACTTAGCCATGTAAATAACCACTAACCACAAAACAATAAAGATCCTAACCCTAACGCCCCGCCTAACGAATTTTCAACCTTAACCCAATATTGGCTGCCATTTTGAATAAGGCCTGGTTACTTAGGAAAGCTCAAAATGCGCGTCAATGAGTAATGAGCATGGGATTGGGGTGTGACCAAAACTGAAATATCCAAATCTGTAATACTAACTGAAATATTAGTATTATTCGTTTAGACTGGGGCATTTATCTCCATTATGGAATCACTGTCATGGACGCTCTTTATCATTATATTGATGTGATGCCTTTAAAATGTGTATGAAATGAAAATTCGCTCCAGTTTTTTTTTACTGTATTTGAAAGAACACTTAAAATAATGAAAGATAGCTTTTGATGTTTAATTATTACGCTTTATATAATTTGATCTGTGACGTCACAATATGGACACGGCATTATAAAAACAAAACTGAAAATCAGGCATATATCTTCAGACTGGTTCAACTAAATAGATTCAAACCTTGCTGACTTACTCAATCAAGAAAACTAAACATTGTCATGGTTCTAATGTGGTTGCTATGGTAACGGATTAGTTTCCTGATTACTCTCTCTTTATAACAATTCTTTGTTTTCAACCACATTTACAGCAACTTATTTAGTTTTAGGAAGTTGACATCCTTTTCTCATGATTTCCAATGTAACAATACTGTTTAAAACAATAAAACAGTAACTGCAACGACAAAAAGTAGAAAACTTTGTTTCTATACAAAGTAGTGGCCTGGGAACAAAATCTGTTACCATGGGAACCTAATAACAACAAACTCAATGCAAAGTCTTGTTGACTCAGTAAGTCTGCATGGTTTGGTTTATTTTGGTTTATTTGGTTTGGTATTATTTTAATTTATTTGGTTTGGTATTTGGTTTGAGCCAGTTTAGTCAAACCAATCCGAAGATGTGCCTGATTTTGAGTTTTGATGTAATGCTGTGTCCATCTTGTTACGTCACAGCTCAAGTTACATGAGATGTATGTAATAACTCGAGAATGGCATAAGATACGATAGTTGTGTAAAAGCTATTTTTCATGATTGTTGGTAAGCTAACAGCAGATTTAACTAAATCAGCAGAGAATTAATACATTTGTAAAATCCATTTTTAATACAAACATAGGTTCCATTATTACATGTCATGGATAATTCATCGGTTAATGATTAAGACACAAGTTTTCTCAGTTATAATACAATGTTGGTAAGCTAACAGCAGATTTAACTAAATCAGCAGATAATTAATACATTTGTAAAATCCATTTTTAATACAAACATAGGTTCCATTATTACATGTCATGGATAATTCATCGGTTAATGATTAAGACACAAGTTTTCTCATTTATAATACAATGTTAGGAACATCTGTGAACAACAAAAATAATTTTCACAGAAACTTGAATACAATTACTGCAGAGAAGAACCATATCTATAATGCTGAAATCATCTTAATGATGTTCATAATCTTGGTACAAATTATTACTTGGGAGCTTTTGACCATCTTGAAATAATTGTCTGACATTGTGAACACTGAAACAATCAATTGTTAACAAGCAACATTGAACGTTGGTTTCTAAACCAAAAAATAAGTTTGTAAATGCATTTTTCCATTTTTAGACAAACATAAGGGCCAGCGGCATAGTTAACAACAAAAAATCTTTATTTACTGAACCTTTAAGGTGGCTCCCTACTGTTTCTTGAAAGGTGGCAAAAATGCAAATTTCAATCTCGAAAAGTGCCCATGGATATTTCGTAAAAGATTGAAACTAAAGCTGTGCATAGAATAACTTTCAGGGCATCAAATACTATTAATCGCTAAAGTGTTTCATCTGTTGCTATGACAACAGTGACGTTTCAAAATGGCCGAAAATGAACATTTAATCTAATTTATTTCGCAAACGAGTCGGTGACCCCCGATTTTTTTTGCAATTAAACATTTCTTTTAGTTTAATTAATGAATAAGCAAATTTAAAAAAAATTCTGTGGATCCAATAATTTTACACAAAACAAATCATGTTTTTTTATTTTTTTTAAAAATTGGATCCACAGAATTTTTTTTAAATTTGCTTGTTCATTAATTAAACTAAAAGAAATGTTTAAATGCAAAAAAAATCAGGGGTCACCGACTCGTTTGCGAAATAAATTGGATTAAATGTTCATTTTCGGCCATTTTGAAACGTCACTGTTGTCATAGCAACAGATGAAACACTTTAGCGATTAATAGTATTTGATGCCCTGAAAGTTATTCTATGCATAGCTTTAGTTTCAATCTTTTCCGAAATATCCATGGGCACTTTTCGAGATTGAAATTTGCATTTTTGCCACCTTTCAAGAAACAGTAGGGAGCCACCTTAATTGCAACCATACAAACAATTCACATGAAACAAAATATTGTTCAAGCCAGACGAATTCCAATTATAAATATGTTTACCGGTAATGTATTTAACGATCAATGACTTTGCTATACACTGTTTACCAGCATTGTCGCCTAACTTAGACTGACTTCCTCACCTGAAACAGATGGATATACCTGTACAACATTTGAATTTGACGAATAAATATAAAACAAAAACAGCCACAGACAGTATAAACATAGCTACTCAGAGGACCGAAGCTAAGCACATCAATTTATGATCAAAGAAATACCTACAGAAATACCTGAAAACGAGAAAGATACAACTTACCTTTAATGTAAACTATACAAGTTCAAGAAAGACAAGACGTTTTGAGGATTGTCGAAAACTTCTCCGAAAAGCCAAAAACGCACAGTCTCGATCAGAACTGACAGAAGACACGCCGGGAATTATTAAGCCAAAAACCATAACGCACTCGATCAGACGACACCACGAAGATCATGAGCATTCCCGACTTACACGACACGACCTTTGTACGTTGCACTTGTCGACAAGTTAAAGTTTTTCGAGATTTTCTACCGTAGAAACCTTCGATGATCGATATTTATGCCCTAACGATGGAGACGACATTTTCCGACGAATTCCGAATTAGCATCTGAGTTGCGCAGTTGTAATTTCGATGTTGAACCCCTAGATAGCTAGCTACCTACCTACCTACCTCAACACCATGACTATATGGGTACCGCTGACCGCGGTACCCACAAAAATGTTCCTGAGGGGGCATACCCCCTACTAGACCCCCTACTAGATTACCGTTACCCCTTTCGAACAACCCTGGATCCGCCACTGATCATGAACAGTAGAAAAAATATTTTTAAATAAAATGGCAGACAAAATATATATATATATATATATATATATATATATATATATATATATATATATATATATATATATATATATATTATATATATATATATATATATATATATATATATATATATATATATATATATATATATATATATATATATATATATATATATAAAATATATATATATATATATATGTATATTATATATATATATATATACGGAAAAGCCTGCCTCAGAAACAGTAAACCTATATTTTGGCTACGAAGGTCCCTTTTAGCCGAAAATGCCCCCCCACGGGAAAATCCTTAAAAAAGGCCCTGCTTAAAAAAAAGGCAATCAATCATGTTGACGCTGCGAAGGATGGTCAATCTCACATACAATACAATTTTTCAATACCAAAGCAGAAATATTCGATGCGACTTCCTCAGTATGTGACATCTTATCAGTTTGTCTTCAATGACTTTTTGACGGTGACTTAGAAACCTTTCTTCTTCACCAACGTCGATAGGCGTAACGAGTTTACCCAAGTTCGCTTTAGAAACCATTGCTATTACAAAATTTTAGCTATTTTTAAGTTGGTATCAAATTTCGCTATCAAACCTAGTTCCGTTTCTAAATTTTAATCATTGTCAGGCACTGCATGCCCACGGCCGACCTGGTAACTAGTATGAGCCATGAAAAATGCCGAGCTGACAAATTAAATTCAAATCAATAATTTTTAATCTTCAGACTTTAATGTAGCTAACCGTGCTCTAAGAATAAAACAAACATTATTATTCCTAATTATTCCTCTTAGCTACAGTACAATGTGGTTTCTGAAATAAACGTATTACTATGATCTAATCTTTGAAACGTCACTGGAGCATTAGTCAACCCGAACGTCATTCGATTAAACACGTACAACAAAAGCCACAACCCTCTATCTACTTCTACTTGCATCCATGCAACGAGTAGATCGGAACATAGTAACTATGTACACAAGACAATATGGTTTTCGGCAAAAGAGATCAACTGCAAGTGCATTACTTCAATTCTCGGACGAAGTTTTAAATGGTATGGAACATGGGAAGGTGATGGGTGTTGTATATTTGGATTTGCGCAAGGCATTTGATACCGTTAACCACCGTATCCTATTGCTTAAACTACAATCTCTGGGCGCTGACAGTGCATCAGTGACATGGTTCAGGTCCTATCTGATGAATCGGAGGCAGCGAACAGCTATAGGAAATACAATCTCCTCCGTGAGACAGGTCAATATTGGAGTACCTCAGGGCAGTGTACTTGGACCACTGTTTTTCTTGGTGTACATCAACGACCTTGCTAAATGTTTAAAAAACTCCCAGGCCTCGCTGTTTGCTGATGATGCGGCAATTTATTGTTCTGCTTCCTCCTCAGCAGATCTTCAACGCAAGTTAGATGAAGACCTTAATTTAGTCAAAAACTGGTTAAATAAACATAAACTTACCCTAAATGTGAGAAAATCGAATTTCATGATTATGGGAGGAACTCAAAGACTAAATAGTTTTGGTCAAATAAGTTTAGTCATAAATGAGGATCCTCTTGAACAAGTGGATACATTTAAATACTTAGGTATTATTATTAATGAAAACCTTACTTGGACCGATCATATTGAGCATATACAAAATATGGTAGCAAAGAGATTGGGTATCCTGGCACGAGTTAGACACTTACTCCCAAAGAAGACTAGAGTAATTGTTTTTAATTCACTAATTTTACCCTTACTAGATTATGGAGATATTGTATGGGGAGATAGGTATAATACTACTCTCATGGATCGCTTGCAGGTATTACACAATAAGGGTGCTAAGTTGATACTTGATAAGCCAAGCTACTCCTCTAGTACTGAGGCTTTAAATTGCCTTCGTTGGAAGACACTTGCAGATAGGAGAAAATTCCATCGGGCCTGTTTTGTCTATAAATCTTTAAATAATTGCATCGATTTTAAATTTAACAATATTTCTAGATGTGAAGTTCACTCTTATAACACAAGAAATAGGTTACAAAAATATTTACCTCTGTGTAAAACAAATTGGGGCCAGTGTAAGTCTGATTTTTTATTTATTAACGAATGGAATAATCTACCAGAATCATTGACTTCTGTAAGTTCCTTAAACACTTTCAAATGTAATTATTAGATTTGTCATTACTTTCATTTATCTATCTCTGTACTATAGATTAGATTAATTTGGATAATTTGGATATTGTAATCTTGTAGTTTTTGTAATTTCTTGGAGGTCCCTCATGAAAAGCACCTATGGTGATGAGGTTTCCTCATTAAATATTTTATTATTTTTGAAAATGATCGGAACCAGCGTGATCCACATGAAATTCTTCAAATTATTCTCGGAATCGGATATATGAATCTAGCTGTAGTTCGGGAGTTAAATTTTTGAAATTTGATTATCTTATTACTCTGGCATCAACGGTTGGGACACACGAGGCGATAAACCGCGGGGACAAATCCGGGACAACATTTTGTCCCTGCAACATATCGCATGGATTCAAGATGATTTGAATTCATGAGACATGTCTCTGTGACAAAATTATGTCCCCGTGACTTGTGCCATCGTATGAACCTGCGACAAAATTAAAATAAACCAATCAAATAACGTTATTTTATTTTCTTTCTCTGAAATGTCCCCTCGTGTGTCCTCAACAAGGGAAATGTGCCCGCGATTTGTCGCCTGGTGTGTTCTCAACAGGGGAAATGTCCCCGCGAATTTATAACCCCAGTGCGTCCTAACCTTCCCGCTCGGAATTCCTCCAGCTGCCTTATTGGAGGTTCTCTTCTGTATGTGTATGTGCTGCGAAAAGGTAGGTCACCCGTCAGCTTAATCTCATGAGTCATCTCAGCCGGGGTTTTTTATTAATCGTGACCGGGAGGAATCCTAGTGATTGACTGGCTAAGCGTGTGGTGTTTTGCGATAATTGACCACGGTAACGGAATCCTAAATGCTAAAATCTTCTTTATGGTGATTTTGTTTTATTTCTAACTGGATAGCTAATACAAAATTTGATACAATTAAACTGGAAATAACTTTATTATATAAAAACTAAAGTATTTTGGTCAAGTTTGTTTTCCTTAAATTTAATAATAATAATCCTTCATTTTATACAGTATTACCGTGTAAGGTATTTTACCTAATGGCTCTCAATACAAAAAATAATTAAAAAATAATAGGTATAGCAATGACACATAACTACATGCTTGCACGATATACAGGCGAATTTATTTACATGGTCAACTTACATGGTGGTTCAATTGTAGAAATAATTTTTTGAGTTTTTTCTTCATGGCGTAGCAGGGTGTAAGCCGCCCGCCCCAACCCGCAGAGAGCCTGCTCGCAGGCTAGGTGTGGGGCCCCCAATAATTTGCTCTAGCGATTTCTTACCAGTTTAGATCCGTTTAAACGAATTGCTGGAAATTACTCTCAGAAGTCAGGAAATCCTATTTCAGAGATCCTAATTTCAAAAATTCGCCCACCAGCAGTGCAGTTCCATTACCGGCCCCCCAACAGAGGGGGGGCGTCGCCCCCCAATGCCCCAAGACCGTTCTTGTGAAAAGTCTAAATCCGGGGAGAAATTTGAGGGGGGGGGGGTAGATGTCCGGAGCATCAAGTCAAATTATCAAATTACAAAAACATATCGATGAGCAACTCGCAGGTATCTGATAATTCGCGTGGTCTTTAATTGGCATAGATGGAAATTTAAGGCAAAGCTGTCAAAAAATTTAAAATGTGTTGGTCAGCGGCTACACGTAACAAAGTATCAATGGTCTAGCGCCATGTGACTGACTCATGTGTTGTCATGTTCTGATTCAGTAATAACAAAATTTTACTTTTAAAAATTACTTTTAAAAATTCGCCTCAGAATGCGGGAAATAGCGTTTCAGAGACCCTAGAAATCCAAAATTTTCAGGGGGACCCCCGACCCCCCTAGAAAACTAGCGCCTTTGCCATTTTGGCTGCCCCCCAATTGAATTTCTTTTGCTGGATAGCAATATCATTCCTTCATGTCATTAGGTAGTGAGTTGAAAAGACTAGCATCACTATAAGATAGTTTTAACTTTGCAAACTCAGTTTTGACAGAAGGAAGCTTTTAAAAATCAGTTTGAGAAGATCTTGTATTAATATTTGACGCCTCCCAGCAGTAGGTAAAGAGGTTTCTAATATCACTAGGCAATGAGATTTTCAAAAGAGTTAAAGGTTAAGATTATTTTCCTTATTTTAATGTTATGAACTGGAATCCATTCTAGCTGGCGAAATAACTCAATTGGGTCTTACTACATCCCGGGCGTTCTTTG
Organism: Chrysogorgia sp. JL179-B06; assembly: GCA_035772405.1. Taxonomy (NCBI): domain Eukaryota; kingdom Metazoa; phylum Cnidaria; class Anthozoa; order Scleralcyonacea; family Chrysogorgiidae; genus Chrysogorgia; species Chrysogorgia sp. JL179-B06. The sequence goes on from JAYKKM010000428.1 coordinate 4,193,031, forward strand.
TCAGCGCCCGCGTCTTCTGGACGATCCTTTTATTAGTATTAAGGAAACCCAAGCCCAACACAACAAAAGATCCTAACCCTAACCCCCCACCTAACGGGTTAGTAAACTAATTAGGCGGGGGTTAGGGTTAGAAAACCCGTTAGACGGGGGGTTAGGGTTAGGATCTTTTGTTGTGTTGGGTTTCCTTAATACTAATAAAAGGATCGTCCAGAAGACGAGTGCTCGCGGGCGCTGACAAAGAACGCTCGGGATGGTAAGACCCAACTCAATTGAAGGAGCTCCAGATTCTTTATCTAAAATTAATCTAGCTGCTCTTTTCTGTAAAATCAATACGTCATCGACCAGCTCATTACTACCCCACAGGCCCACACGGTGCAACCATAAATCAGATGAGGATATATTAAAGTAGAATTGAATGCGAAATCTAAAAGGAAGGCTTTGGCGGATTCTTTTAAGCAAATAAAGTCGTGAGTTAATGGTTTTATATGATTGATTAATTTGACAATCCCACTTTAAATTGCAACAATTGATATTCCAAGAAGTTTCATAAAGTGGTAACCTCTTTCTTAAAGTGGTACTACGATCAAATTTTTACCTATCGATATTTTTACGTATTAATTATAAAACAGAGCTGCTAAATATTACTCGGTCGAAACCGTTTTGCGATTCGACGATGGCAAGTATTATTTTTCTGACTCCGAATCTGGAGTTGTTATGTCCGCCATTAATCGTTCATGTTCCTGACCAGCGTAACGAAGTGACGTCAGATTCTCAACGCGAAGAATCCACATGGCTAATTCTTCAAGTAAATCCATAGTGATCAAGGTCTTTTTTTCAATTCTTGTGGACATTTCATCTACTTCTCGAAAAAAAACAAGAAAACAGTAACCTCGACTGAAATTCAGGCGTAGCATCGAACGTCTGACATCACAAACAATATTGCTCAAAATACTTACTTCAAAATACCATTTTTAGTTTTTTTTTTACATCGATCACTTTCGACCCTGAAATACTATTCTATGCTAAAGAAAATCTAAAAAACGGGGGTGAATTTTCGTCGTAGTACCACTTTAAGGTAAAGGATCAGCAAATTTGCGTTTCGAGTATATCTTAATCTGTAATTAAGTACCATATTATTAGACGCTGCCCATTGCGAAGTATGATATGAGATCACAACTCATCTCATATTATCGCCTGCAGTTGGGACCATGTATGTACAAGAAGAGAGGAATCATCCTCAAACAGAAATGGACTACAGTTCACTAAACACGATGGCAAATCATTAATAAAAATACGTTCTACCGAACTTGAGTTACTCAAGTCTTTCGCCTTTACATATAATAAAAAGATAAATATGTTATTTTACCGTTTTTAGTCGTTCCGTTATGAATTTTATCTTCGAGCAGTGAAAACAATATTTTACGAATGAGCGTAGCGAATGAGTAAAATATAGTTTTTACCACCAGTAGATAAAATTCATATCTTCAAGCCACCTTGTAATTTTCTTTTTATTATATAGATTTAATGCAAAAGGTGGGAAAATGTTTAAATAATCACGTGATCGATATCTTCACTAGTGAGGATACACTGATCTCTAAATAAAGAGTGGATTGAGCTTTCTATTGTATCTGATGAGCTGATTTTGAAGCCTGCATATTTGCATAATGTAAATTAACGAGAGATCATTAGAAACTCCGAGTTTGCAAACAAATCAAACTGTGACGCTAGCAAAATAGGTTTAGTGTCTGGCCAATATAGTTTCTTTGTTAACATTAAATGCATAAAATCTTGAACCTAATCGATGAAATAGCCATGAGGATAACTTCGCATGTGAAGATAAAAATAATATCTTCACCATGAGCAGTAAAGATATTATTTTGTGAAGATATCACTTTTTCTGAAGAGGAGAAAACCTGGTATTTCATCAATAACTATATAATACGGTCTAGGGCAGTTTTTGAAACCTCTGGCAAATATTTTCTCTAGGATTAAATCACTAAATAACATGCATTTGTTTTTGACACAGTAATTTGCCCCGTATTCAACATCTTCCGAGATCGAAAAAGATCGCCATCACAGTGGTGAAGATCGTGTCCATACCAGAAGTTGCAGGTGTCCAACTAAATACATTGTTGTAGGTCATAAATCTACAAAAATGGCCAGAATTAGGATAATTTAAATATAGCTTTGAAAAACATATTAGTCAAAGTAGTGAGGTACATTATAACAAAATGCATTACCTTCTTTGGTAACCACCATTGTTGTTCCTTTGTTAGACGAAATAGAAACAACACAAAGTTTTTCTTGAAAGTTAACCAGCTTTGGTGCTGTTGAGTGATCTTCAGTTCCAGTCCCCAATCGACCACGAGTTCCCTTCCCCCATGTATAAATTTCACTATCTAAGAGAAATAATACATTATGAAAACTTCTCGCAATAAACAATTGTTTTCATTAAGATGGCGGCCGACGAGGAATGGGGGATAAAAATAAATAAACCCAAGGAAAACATTACTACCAGCCAGGAAGGCCACTGCGTTTGGATACAGGAAGGTAAGAGACTAGGACTGTACATGCCACCAATTTAGATATAGTGCTTTGTATAATGACCATGGAAAATCAACAACATCTCATGCTTATTCTCACACGAGTGCAAATGCTAAATATCGACCCTGCATTACCTGCATATCTATTGGTCTGGTGACGAAGCGGAATGGCCCGCAGGGTGATCCCTAGAAAGTATACTTTAAAAAAGCTTTCCGCGGAAAGACTGAAAACTAGTTGTTCCAGGGTTAGTATACGAAGGTTAGTATGAGGGTTAATATTAGGGTGACGCTTAAAGCCCATTTATACAGCGAGTTTTCGTACGATTTTTCTCCTGGTGCATACGATCGAGTGGATTCACTAATAAAAAACAAAGCTATAGATGGTTTGCAATCGATCCCTTGAGACGCAGAACACAAAGGTTTATTTGATGGACATATTGATACCACGAACAAAAGAAGTAAATTAATTATTTGGGTGAAGTTCCTCCAGATTATACTTTACCACATTATACTTATACTTTCATGAGTCATCCACTCAATTACATGCCCTAGGGTGAGAAAAATCGTGTATAAGGGTTTGATTTTGGGTTAGGGTTATTTTTCAAACCTTTATACTAACCCTCGCCTAATACACCGAGGGTGATAATCTCGCCATGGTAGGGATCCATTTCTCACGAAACAAACTCTAGGGGTGGGGGATTAGAATAGGCGGGCGAGGGGTTATTGCGTAACGTATTTCTAATATTAACCCTCATACTAACCTACGTAATAACCCTCGCACAACTAGTTTTCAGTCTTTTCGCGGAAACCTTATTTTAAAGCAGTCGGTTACAGTGCTCGTCTTGAAATCCAGGGTCGCGGGGGTTCCATTTCCAACTGGTCCGGTTGGGCTCAAAAATATAAATTCTAGCATTGGAAACTGACAGTGACGTAAATATCTACCAAAGAACCTCGTTTTGGTGCTACCCGCAGTTTCTATACTAGGTAGTGCTACATACAATGCGCATAAAAAACTGCGAAATAGTAAATAGGTTTGTTCCGAAGAAAATCTATTTTCTAGAGACTGGAACGAGCCCCTGATGCCGGGGCTCGGACTCCCCAAAAACAATTTTAGCAAACATGTTTTTTATTTACATTTTCGGTTTTTTAAATGTAGTTTTTACTTTGTAATTCGTGGTAATTCTCATATTAAAAATGCTTTGAAAACAAGGCTTAATTAGTCTAACATTTTGAGCGAAGGCGTTTCGTCAGAAAGTGAAACTTAACTATTTTTGTCATCACCATTGACGAAGGCCGTTCATTCGAAAGTTAGACCATCCATTTCCAAAGTATCTACCAGCGATATGCCTTCAGTGCTACGATGACTGCTGCGGAACCATACAAACCGATATAAAAATGAAAAATCGACAGCCTTGGTCGATGTGAAATCGGTTACCTGATGTTACGGCCACTGTATATGTGTCTCCACAGGTGACATTATCGATAACTTTTTGCTCGAGAGATTTAATAATTTGAGGATAAGTTTCAGAGTCGCCACCACCTCTTGTAAAACCAAGTTGTCCAAAATAATTCGAACCACATGTATAACATTTACCTTTTTCTTAAAATAAGAAAGGTTGACAAAATCAAGAACATTCACAATAATATATTGTATTATTCTGAATGTTCCTATCTATTTTTATTTATTTATTTATTTAACGTTGGTTGCCAAAAACACAAAAAGAGGAATAATAAGTTACTGTAGAGTTCAGAAACAAATAATGAAAATAACATAGCCTTCGTACAGACGCTCGTGGCTACGATAAGTTTTTGTTGAATGTAAACAATGGTATAAGTATAGGTTATTGAACCGACCGAGGTCAATTAGTTGTTTATTAGCTTTCTTATTCAACTTTCTTATTCAACTTCTTATTCTCTTGGGATATTAATTTTAGGAAAGTAATTGGCAAGAGTGCTGTATATAGGTTATAGTGCTGATTTTCTGGATATTCGTGATATATATCCCGCGGTAGATCAAAGAAAACCGACTTGGCTAGATTTTTTGGGTGACCGTTTGAATCGGACAATATTTGGATTTTGGCGGCCATTGGCGGCCATTGGCGGCCATTGGCGATCTGACGAACTGCATAAACAGGTTTTTACGAACGAACTACATAAACAGGTTTTTACGTAATATAATAGGTACATGTGTTATGTATTTAGACTCGCTAATTCCAAATCTGTTTTCACAATTAAAAACGGTTAAATATTGATCGAGATAACGTTCAAAATAATATACGACGAAGCGGGCGGTGGCTGGCTGATTGCCGAATAATTTATTAATTTCTAAGTATACGTACATAAACCATTTTTACAAAGGGTATGCACGTTCTCCTAATATAATATATTATATTATATAATAATATAATAGAATAATATTGCGCTGTGGTTGGCAAATAGATTATGAGCTCGAATGTGTGGATTTATGACAAGGTAACTATTCTAATACTGATACGTGATATTGTTGTGTTAACACTTAACAGCAACAAAACAAACAGTACTCATTACACGGCCTATAGGCTGACAGTTATATAAATGATTTTATCACCAATTTACCTGTGAGAAATGCTGAATGAGAAATTCCCAACGCGACGTGTTTTATACAGAGATCTGCGAGCGGTTTTATAGTGATCGGTACCAAATGATCTGCTTCATCTATTGTAAATCCCTTTTCAGTCTTAGCACCACCTTCAGGGTTTAGGGCGAGTTTATTAAATCTAACAAAATTACGACAACGAAAAGTCAACATGTATCTTAGTAGTGGGAGTCATGGTCAAGCCATATCCTTCCAACTTCCAACAGTGAATTTCGTTCGGAATATATATATTCGTCAGACAAAAATATATTTATAATATAGACATCCATAAGATATGAGCTATTCTATAATCTGATTGGTTCTTATACTAGCTGTATATCAGCTCGTATATCACTAGTAATGAAAAAAATCCCAAAATGTCGGAATGTTTTGCTCAAGTAAATGAACAAGAAATCATGTATTTGCTTGATAAAACATAACGAAAAATACCTAAAAATACCACTGTGTCTATATTATTATAAAACAATTATACCATTCGCTCTCGTCGGACTACGAGATACGACTCGAACTCGTTGTTTAAGTGATAGATAAAATATGAGCGGCCGATCTTTATCTGATAAACAAACTCGAGAAAATTCAGGCGTAGCATTGAGAGTCTGACGTCACAAACAATATTACCTTTTGAAATTGCGGGCTCACTTGGAACACGTTCTTGGTAATTAGTGATCTCAGAGCTCAAAATACTTACTTCAAAATACCATTTTTTATTTTTTTTACATTGATGATCACTTTCGAACCTGAAATACTATTCTATGCTAAAGAAAATCTAAAAAACGGGGGGTGAATTTTAATTGTAGTGCCACAAGTGGGCTTACAAAGCCAGGGGGTAAATTTGGCCGTACAGGCATTACACACAGCCAAATCATGACCATTTTACCTCTGATGTAGGAAATTATTGATTTGATTCAGAAGAATTCAATATGTGTAGAGAAAGAAGGTTACATTTAAATGTGTATCTCTAGATCTGCTCTCTGCAATTTAGATCATGAAACCTGCATTCCCTGAAAATATCTTCACAAAATGTGGTCTATATACAAAATCCCTTCGTGATCCCACACAACATGAGAAATAGAATGTCGTTTCTAAGAGAGTTTCAATACCTGTTACCACCGCAGACTAAAACTTTATTTTCATCAGTGATTATGGCTGAGCAATCCGTGCCGCAGAAACAAGACAAGGCCTTGGAACCTTCAGGTAACGGAACGTGTTTTGGTCTATGACAAAGTTCGTTATAACTATGACCAAGACGTCCTGAAAAAGTAATCAAGATGTATTTCAATTGATTTTATCATCATCATCTCGTCTGTCTCCTCAGATCGTCTCGACACCGCTCTCCACTGTCTTCTATCACCATCTCTACTCAGATCCACCTGCACTTTACCATCACCTCGAACACAATCCATCCATCGCTTTCTCGGTCGCCCTCTCTTCCTTATTCCCGTCTCCCTGCGCTCCGCTGACCATCTAACAAACTCGTCCTCTTCTTTCCTCTTCACGTGTCCGTACCACCGCCTCAGTCTGCTTTCTCTTATCTTCTCTCTCAGTTCCGTCACCTTCACTTCCTGCCTTATATCTTCATTTCTCATTCGGTCCCTTCTTGTCACTCCTCTAATCGCTCGCAGACATCTCATCTCCGCTACTTCCAGCTTCTTCACATGTTCTTCCTTCACCGCCCAAGTCTCTGCACCATATAAATATGTATTTCAATTGATATGATGCTGATTAATTATATTAACCGAGAGTGAGGTCTGTCTGGGAAGTGTATATTTCCCTGAGGTTTTTGGACAGACCAAGCAACAATCGTGCAACATCTAGGCGAAAAAATCGAGGTTCAATACTACAACGCCTCATGGCTACCTACCCAAATCCGCCTCAGATTGAAATATCAAATCGTTGTTTTCCCATTTTATTTTGTTGGAAGGGGCGTGGAGAAGACTATGTTTATATGATGGTCGATGCAGTGTCAATGGACAGTCTGTATATAATACTTTCCACATAGAGACCAAACAAATGAGGGTAATAATTTATTATATGACTTTTGGGTTTTTTTCTTCATCGTTTTAAGGGTGTTCGGACGTATTATGAGGTAGACAACTGGTTGCTTAGGACAAGTAAAAAAGTGTCTAATATATTTTTGGAATGGCAGATATTTCAGATATCTATTTCAGAAAACTAACTAAACTGTAATTTGGACCCTTAAAATAAAATAATTCAAGAGACTAAACGGGTGCTATACGAACCTCCTGCGAAGAATCTAAAATATCTCATGGAGACATCATTTCACTCTTCAACAGATATATGGTCAGCTATCTCCTATTTCACAGCACCTTGCCCAACGAAGATCGCTATTTTCTAGTCATCCGCAGAGAGCTAATGGCAATTATATCTGACTAAAATTATATCATAGAAGAAGTCCTATGGAAACCGTCAAAGGGACGAAAACTATCTCGGCCAAGGTCGCAAGATGATCATGGTGATGATTTCAGATACAGTGGAGCACCTCGCCGCCAGTAAAGACTGTAACTGAGTAATTATCTAACCCTACAACATGGTCTCTTCCTTCGATTTATAATAATTATAAATTGTACAATGCTCTTCGATTTACAATAATACTAAATTGTAGCGAAGTCTTTCACGCAGTATGTTCTGCGCATATCCCACAAGCATTACCTATAACGTTGATCTATAAGTTTACCTACGCAACAAGGGGAGTGGTTGCCTCGCGATCTAGGGAAAACACGGCCGGGGGGTTAGGTTACAATGAGGTGGAAGACACTCAAGGCGGGGGGTTAGGGTTAGGATTGGTGTTGTGTTGGGGATAGCTTACATTTTAGTATTATTGTAAATCGAAGAGCATTATGCAATTTATAATTATTATAAATCGAAGGAAGAGACCATGCTGAATTTTAATATTAAGCCTAGCGGTAATTTTAATACTAACCAAAAAAGGGAAAAAAACGAAGGAAAAAATGTAACGAAAAATACAAAATAGTACACAAAATAGACGGGATTCGAACCTGAGATCCTCCGCATCCAACACACTAACCAAAAAAATCGTACTTAAGGCATTCTTACTCGGTTCCATTCTTACTCGGAAACGAGGTGTGGTATAGCCAATGAATCAACGTGCGTCATTTTGCGTACTGACCACAAAATTAGCTCAGGCATATAATAAATCACAGCATAGACCTCACAGTAAAGTAAATGGTTTGAACCTAGGAGTATCATTAGATGTGTGAAGTTGATCGTCCAGGTTGTTGTAGTCTTGAGACACCATACAAAAGACTTCTTCGCACGCACCAACGAAAAATAGACCAACCGACAAACAATACACCCACGCTTAACGCATGACGCAACACCCACTCACATTGATTAAGACACAAACAACCGATGACGAAAAATATTGACCCACGCTTAACGCAACACCCACTCACACTAATTATGACACAAACAAACGATGACGTAATGAACCAGACGAACCCTGACAAACACGCTTTACTTGACTCTGAAGATGACAGCCGCTGAGGCCGTCGAAACGTCAGTCACCAACAATAGTCTTTCTCAAGACTACAACAACTTGGACGATCAACTGACCTCACAGTTTATTAAAAAGTATGACATTATTGCAAACTCTAACCTGTGTCTCCTTTACCCCAGGAAAACACGGAATGGTCCGCTAAATTTGAAACACAAAACAAATTGAAACGTACAAAGATCTATCTATTGGATCATTAACCAAGGGTTATAGTAGGGTTTGTAGGGTTTTAATATCAACGATACAGAAGTGTCAAAAGCATTTTTATAATTTCAATAAGAGTTTTAACATTTTCGTGAAATAATATAAAATGATTTGAACAGGCAACGACTTCATCTCATTAGAACTATTATCACTGTAGGTTACCTGTGACAGCCATAACATGCATAGCACCACAGGAAATGTTGACGATCTGCTTTCCAATAAGATGCTCAACAATTTTGGGCTGAAAAAATGTATGACAGCATAATTTTGTATCATGGGTAGGGTCTATTAAAGTAGAAAACATATTCTTTCATTCCCGAATGTAAAATGCGGATGTTATGAACCGGAAGTTGCATTGAATTGAAATTGAATTATCATTGAATTTTTATTGAATTTTTATTGAATTGTCATTGGATTGAATTGAAATTGAATTGAATGCGTGTATTGAATATGGCTACAATTAGCATGACATTGTAGCCCGTTTCAAACGTCGAACTTTTCATGTGTCGAACCTAATGTAAATTAGCAAAATCCTTTGTTCAAGCTTATTTGCGTTAAACGGGCCCGCCTTAAGCATATCAAAGGATGATAAAGGATGATCAATAAGGTACACCTATGTTTCATTTAGCACAACAAGTCACATCCACACGCGCGTCGCGCGGAGGGTAGCAAAATAAGCACCTGGGCATTATGACGTACGAATCTATTGGTGACTACTACTACCATAATTCCTTGCGAGATTTCCATTCTCATGTTAATGTTAAACTCCCTATAGGAGACGGAAAACAATTGCCCAACTTAACATCACAAAAGATATACCGAAAAGGATTCTGGTAGTAGTAGTCACTAATAGATTCATGCGTCATAATGGTAAGGTCTATTGGGTTATACACTATTCTGGGTTTTTTTTGGTTATAGACGGTGATCAGCTAAAACAGCTCGCATTTTCCCTCGGACAGCGTTCGAAGATTGTGTCACAAATTTTATGTAATTCAACAGCCACTTCGACCTCAACTGTTGACAAGAACACAGTTGCGAATAACACTGCAAGTCGTGCGCAGTCAATGCTGCAACAGTCCACGATTGCAGGGTTGTGTTCTCGTTTAAATCTTCCACAAGATCAGCTTCCACAAGATCAGCTTCCCCGGTAAGTTCTGCTGATAACAGCGGAGACAAAAAGAAAAAGGAATGAAGAGAAGCCCTTCGAGTTTGCTCCAACCAACGACAGTATAATCCTTCGCTGAATCAAACATTAGAGCCTCACCACATTTTGTATATAACCCAAAGTAGAAAACTTCTTCTTTCATTCTTCCATTTAAAATCGTGGCAAAACATACTGAGATCCTGGACCCGCCAGGATGTTATGAACAGACAGTTGCATTGAAGTTGAATTGAATTTTTATTGAATTGAAATTGAATTTTTATCGAATTGAATTTGAATGGTTGTTGAATTGAAATTAAATTTTCTCTGCAATGAAATTGAATTTATTGAAATTGAATTTTCATTGAATTAAAATTGAATGCGTATATTGAATGTTGCTCCACTTGCCATAACGGGTCTTACCTTGTGTTATACATATATCTAACTATACATATATCTATACATATATCACATATAGCTATACATACTGTAGCTATACATATATCTAACTCGTTTATCTGAAATTGAAATTTGTATAAAGACTTCGCAAGATCACAACAGTTTTGTAGCTTTTCATGCTGAAATATTCTTTTACACCACGTCAGAAAACAAAACAATTCTAATATTTATTTTATTAACATAGACCCGGAGCGACGGGGATTCGGGAAATATCATCACTGAGGGTAATATTTCGCCGAATCCCCCGAGTGGAGAGTCTATAAATGATATATTATACCAAAATAGCTCAAACATAAAATATACAACATTCAAAAGACAATGAACATTCGCATGTCTCTGCTCCCGCCATTTTTCATTGCTTTGCTTAACTGCGTGTAGTCTCGCGTGAAGTCCTCGAAATATCGCAGCGTGAGATATTTTACATATCACCCGCTCCAGAGTGAGATATTTTATTTATCTCACTCCACACTCGGAAATGGGGAACTGGGGTGGAATACCGCGAAAAATCTCCTCGTCACATGGTACAAATGCTGTTTTCCCATTGGAGAATTTGAAGTTGAGGTATAATATTGGTAAATAAATACAATAAAATAATACACAATACCTGTTTAACATCGAGTAAATTACCATGACCAAGACAGCCATGTACTCCATTCCCAAAGGTCATCAGAATTCCTGTATCTGTAGAATAAAAATAAAGCAGATATTTAACAACAAGAATAGGAACAAGATCTTGAATGAAGAGCAGTTAAAACTTTTTTGCAGAATTATTATTTTAAACGAGAACTGTTCAACTGTAGCCTCACGTAGGCAAAATAAAGAACATATTTCACAACAACACGAATGGGAAAAAATATATTGAAACTAACTCAAAAAATTTGTTTTCATTAAATAATTTTTTGTTACAAAATGTGTTAATATACACATTGCTGTAGTGAATGTGGGCGAGCTTGGAGTAGACAGACGATACATGGACGATCGTCAAGCTCGTATCCTCAGAAAAATGATTCTGAGTGTGTGTATATTAACACATCCAAACATTACCGATATATAGTGACTGCCGCATAGGCAGTACATATATCAATCGAACCAGCACATCATTGTAACTTAATTCGCTCTCCATCTGAGTCTCGGTGGCTCAATGGTTAGAGCGTCTCACCGGCAATCAGAAGGTTACAGGTTCGATTCCTGTCCGGGAATCAGAATCATTTTTCTGAGGATACGAGCTTGAAGATCGTACATGTCGTCAGGATACAAAATATCAAGGATTTAACCAAATTAAAAAAGAAATACTCGAAAAGACTCCTGTTAAAATTAACGCATACGCCCATAGTTTCTGCTTTGATATAACACCTTCGCGAAAGTTATTTTGATCTATCTGGTATTTCTTCGCACTTCTTGAGTCACACAACAACTTTTCTCACTGAAATGAGTGAAGAAACATTGTCACACTGATAACCTGAGTTCTGTAATTACGTCACAGTAGTTAGTAGACCCATTCCCCTTGAACTCGGCCATATACTCGAGAAAAATTACTCGAGAAAACATAACTTTTGTGGGGTTATGCATGGGTACTTTTATTTAATACATTTTCATATATTTACGGAAGAATAGGAACAAAATCTTGAAAGTCGTCCATGAAAACATTTTAGAATTGCGGAAAAATTATTTTCGAGATTGGATATGAAAGATAACAGTAAATACATCACGAACCATTGGCAACATCGACTTTCAGCCATTGAGTGTATCATATATCAAGTGTAATATAATCACAACACTAACTCGACTAACCAGTAACACATGCTATAAACATATCTCCACAGCTAACTTGGGCAATGAATACTCCGGCGTGACCATCAATAAACCTAGGAACGGCTGAATTACTGTCTTCTTTCACCGCTGAACCGGGAATATCAGCTCCACCAAGCACAGTCTAAGAAAAAGGAACGCAATTTTAATTGCCAATCACAGAATCAGATTTTCAATTAAAATTGCCATATTAAAATTTTCTTAAAACCAACTTTAGTCGGTTTATGATTCGCTTACAAACATTGCAATATACGTCTACAGTCGAACCCCTATTAAGCGGCCACCCTCGGGGAACTGGCAAGTGGCCGCTTAATAGAAGTTGGCCGGTTCATAGGAATTTGTCAAAATTAGCACAAAGAGTTGTAGAAACGTCACTTTATTTGAATACGAACATGTTTGAAGGATTGTGACAACTGTTACACACAATACACAATACATATTCAGAGTTTCAGTCATTGGTAAAATTTTAAAATACATAATTGGTAAGCATCGAAGCTTAAAAAAGGATTTGACTCATCAACGAGTCCTATCTGTCATCACTTTTTCAAAACCTTTCTTTTGTATTAAAACAGAGTGTATTAAATTTTTGGCGGTCGCTTAATAGGGGTAAAAACAATAGTAGAACTCTCATCGGGACGGCTAAAAGGTGGCCGTGGCCGTTTACTAGAGGTGGCCACTTAACAAGGGTTTAATTTACAGTATTATACTGACAATAGTTTCGGAACTTTGATATATAGCGAATACGAGGTTTGTATAAAATAATCGGAAGCAAATGTGCAACAACAAGCGCTCTGATTGGCTACTGAAACAACTCGACAATGACATGGCTGACGTGATAATTCGACTAGATATTGTTGTTTTTGACGAATTTGTAGTAGTTTTAATCACAAAAGGAAGTCAATGAATACCTGGGTACAAGTCTAATCAAGTTACTAACACAACGGAATGTTTTAACTGCAATCTAAGTGCATTTTCATCGCTAAAATCGCCATCGTGTTGTACGAAGACATACGTGCGCTAGATGGTAAGCTGTTCCCCAGACTTTCTTGGCTTTATTTACTATTTAAGACATTATTTTATAAAGGGAATAAAACCGGATATCAAACTTCGTGATCATACAGTATATGTATAGCTTAAAACACGAGCAGTAGTGTTTTATGGGGTTTAAAACACGAGGCGGGTGTTTTAGACCTGATAAAACACTGCTGCGAGCGTTTTGAACGGCTTCAAAAATGACTGCATCTAAATAACCATGTTTACCAACTATTTCAGTGATTCAAGTCATTTTCTCCGAGAAAATCGAAGGAAAAGTTTATGTAAATTAGGACGAATCTTTATCACATAAAGACACGATACGGTCATGATTTGCCTTGTGTTTTCTTCGTGATTTATTAATGAGTTTTTGAAATATAGTTATTGAAAATTTTAGAGTGCTGGAAGAAAGACCGCTGGTCTAGAAACCTAGAGGTCGCGCGTTTCATTCCCATGGCGGAATGCAGAAATGTTTTGGGGGATCACTTCCCATGGGAAGCCACCTGATTGGCTAATCCGAAATAACTTTTATCCTAAGGCACTCTCAGTTTATATGCCAACGTGAGAGAGAATGCTTGTGGGCTGCACATGCGCAGTGAAGGTCTCAAAAAATAATTTTGCTGGCGGAAGGTCTTGGTGTTGCATTTTCGCAACTGGTCCTGGTTGGGTCTTCTAGCACTTGAAAAGTTTCCTTAATCATTATAATCATGAACATGGAGTGCAAATTCCAAATATTGATTCAATCATAGTCAATCGAGATATGGTCTGGAAACTCGGCAAACTTCAAAGCGACTATAATGAGCTACGTTTTGATGTTGAACCGTACCTTACACCGTGCACATCCTTTGTTTTAGGTTTATTAAAATTTAAACAACACGGTTGAGCGATTAAACCCAAACGATTCTATTGGATGATTGCTTCATTATACTAAAATACAATAGGTTCAGTGACCGTGCACAAAATTGCATAAAGACGAACAAAAAGATAGAACAAAGACTTTAGCTGAGTTTCCAGAGCATATCTCGATTGACTATGATTCAATGTATCCATAATTTAGCCAAATGTTTGCCATTACCTCCCATATTAGCAATCGACCTTTAGAAGTCACTCCAGCCTTTAATGTTCTTCCGATGGCGACTTGAATAACCTGGATGTCCTCTTTTGGCAAAGGAAGTACGGTCGGTTTTAAAAGACCGCCTCCCCAGCGATAAACCACAGTAGGCAACTCTTGTTTATTATCACCAAGTACTTCTCCACCTTGAGTGAAAGAAGATAAATGTTTAATACCAAAGAAATGTTTGTGTCCGTTACTTCAGGATCTTTAGGTTTTGCGAAAATATACAATAACCTAAGCTAACCTTTGAATTAAAACAAACACTGTATTGTTATTATTAAAATCCTTATACATCAGTTCATTACTTTCTAGTTTCCCTCCACAATGCTTACGGTATAATGTAATGAATTTGATCTTAAATCTTTCCTGTCCGCCTCCCAGTCAACATGGGTCGTATAAGACTGATGAAGTCGTGAATCGAAAAACATGGCACACGGTAACGCAAGATTAAAAATTGAAAATCGACAAGCACACGAGATCAACTCACACGCCAAGTTTGATTTGATTTCTTAAAAAATTCTGGGATTGGTGGCATTTTAATTTTCACAATGCTACTCGGGCGTGCGAGATGGGCTTTTCTAGAAAAATTAAAGTTTTTCAATCTAATGTATATACAATGCTAATTCAATGCTAATTTGTATACATAATGTGCCTTGTTCGGGAAATAGCGTAGAGTCTGGATGCTATTAATAGCTCAAAATGCGGACAAACAAACCAAATTTGACTCGCAAATTATTGCAAATGAGCTATTTTCTTTTGTTATGGCCGCAAGAATTATGGGTAAAAGCGGACAAACATCGATACTGACATCATCTCGACTGAGCGCTATTTAAAAGCACTGGTAAAAGCCGGTTTATTGGGCTTTCAGAAAATGTATAGCTTTCGCAACAGTTATGGTTATTTCCAGAATAGAACAAAAAGGTGGTTCAATTTTGGGTTTTTTCAGCTGGACAGGAAAGAGTTAATTTGATGAATATCACCGGACCCCGTTATTGGAGTTATGCTCTGTGGGTCATCCTTGCCAGTTAGTTTGTTAATTGTTTGTTTTGTGTAATATGGCGAATCATGTAAAATAAAATAAATCTATATCAACCTAACAGCGGTATAGACACTAGCCTGGGGCGGGTTGGCTGCACATGCGCGGATTGCGTGCCTATTTTTATGCATGTTACTAGTAAACTGTTATAATTTAATTTTTACCAAGATATGACGACAAGGAGTTTAGAGATGTTGGGGGCGGTCGACTGCGTCCTGGAACGATCGCATCAACTCCAGCTGTTGGTACTGATGCTCTGGAAAGAAATCGGAAAGAAATAAGACTTAATATGACTGCGGCGGGCGGAGATAGGCCCTGGGTACGAGGTTGAATATGACTTGGCAGTTCGCACTAAGTTAAGCAAACATTGGAAATTTAAAACTAAGAGATTATTTCTGATTGTCGTTTGTTGGTAAAGTCTGCATAACATCTATAAAGTCCATATTTATAATGAACGTCAGAAATTGCAAGGAGAAAAATCATCTTCAACAAAGTAATCTGGATTTTAGCTTATATTAGTGCAAATAGTTGATATTGTAAATCTATTAACGATGTTCATCACTTTTCTCCATTTTCTATGACTCATTGTTCGTCAACGTTTAGCTCGGTTCCTATTCGCAAATTAACTCGCTGTTGGAATGTTTCTGGTTATGTGCCTGAACAGAAAGCCGTTTTATTAGCGTAAAGGTAGTTGGCCTAGGATGAAATTAGGCTAAATGTAATTTAGGCAAGTAAAAAAGGAGACAATGTTAATCAGCGGGATATAGGACTCATGGTTGGTCAGCGGTCTGCTACATATTATATAATATGCGGGGGCACCTCAGCGCTCATCAGAGTCTTGTCAGCGTGGTCTGAGCTTGACTGGGTTTTTGCGCGCGCTGTTGACAGCACTGGTGGATACGTGGATACTTGGAATTTCTTACTTTGCGCTGTGTTGACCCACCCACCCACTCCTAAAAAGACAAGGTAAGTATATATATTTCCACTGCTTTGACAGTGTGACTGGTGCCTGGAGGTGGGCTGTGGCGGGGTTGCCATGGTCACCTCTGATCAGGGGGTGGCATCCCCCTGTGGCTTGGCACCAATCCTCCAATAATGTCAATTGGCGATCTCTTTTTAATGAGGTGTCATAGGCGGTCTTAGGTCTTATAATTCACACAACCCCCACTCTGCACATGGTCTTCACATGATTAGACAAGCGGGTAGAGAATAAAATAATAAAATGTTTATTGATATGCAAATAATTTCTTTGTAGTTATGAGTGAAATGCAGCTTCGTATGTAATGTTAAAGTGCCCCTAACCTCAATTTATTGTTTTATTTGGAAGAACTTTTAAAATGATAATGTAACTTCTTTTGAAGATTTTCGTTTCTTCGCTTTCTTTTTGAGATATATCAGTTTGTTTGATATTCAAATGTCCGGAATTTACGTCACACATGCATAATGACTTATCAGAGAATGTTATATATCTTTGCGTTCATCAAATAAAAACGCTAAAGAGTGAATAACACGTGTGTGCGTGTTTCTCCCACAACACCATACTTCTTAATTTTAAAGGATTTCGTTCGATAATGAAAGAGATACACACATTTCTCCAATAAGTCATTATGCATGTGTGACGTAAATTCCGGACATTTGCATATCAAACAAACTGATATATCTCAAAAAGAAAGCGAAGAAATGAAAATCTTCAAAAGAAGTTACTTTTTCATTTTAAAAGTTCTTCCAAATAAAACAACAAAAAAAATTGAGGTTAGGAGCACTTTAACCAAAACCTGAACCCTATCAGAGCATCTCACTAGCTAGTGACTAGAAAATTGCAAGTTGAGGGTTGAGGGGAGCAATTCTAGAATACCCGTCAACTTTTGAAACCGCATTTAAGGGCAGAAATAGAAACCAGGTTGCTCTAAAATCTCTTTAAATATAATGTCGAAGGTTTATATTGTGTGTACTTGTTGATCAACGAAGCAATTGTATATGATGAACTTTCCGTAATTTGACCCTTTTACTAACTGTCAACAGATGCAAATAGCGAAAGTGGACGGGTATTCTAGAATTTAGCGGATATGGATTTATGTTTATGTATATCTCACGAGTCAACGCAGCAAACGAAATATTGCATGTTCTTGCCACGAGAACATAAAATCCATATCTTCATGGAGCTGACCGTGTAATGTTCTATTTATTATATAGACAATAAATGCACTTGGGCCTACACAAACTTCTCAGTTACAATCGACTGAAGCTCACACGGCGGAATCTCTTTTATTTCCCTGTTCTCGTTACTGTAATATTACTTGAAAGAAACTCCTTGAAAATACTCAGGTCGCACAACGTGTTTTCTTGAGAATGAAAATTCATTCTCTTGCTGCTCGCAGAATTGATTTACTTCCTCGTCACTTATGTTTACAAAACGGCCGCCATTTTCAATATTCCACTCGTGAGCGTTACATACGAGAAATACGCCACTCGGTTCCCGGATACAGTGAAATATGGATTCTACGAGTGTTTTAACCCCTAGTAAAACACCCTTCTCCATATAATATTGTCAATTATTATATGACTCATGTGATGTAGTTTTACCTATAATAAGGAGTGAAATCTGCGAGCGGATTACACACTAAATTTCGTGTTTCACTTAGCATCCTCCGCAGGCAACTCTGTGGCTTCTTCTTTGAAGCTATTTGGCTTCCAAGGCTGTTTTGGCCGAGCCAGAGAAATTAACAAGAACATGGGGAGAGGGAAATTAAATGCGCCTTCACAATCCATATACTTCCCTGCAATGCCAACCAAAACATTGCTCGCACATGGGCCTTGGAAGCTATTTGACTCGGAAAAAAGAAGCCACAGGTTGCCTGCGGAGGAGGCTATATTTCACTTAAGAAATACCTAATGGTTTTCCGTGTTTGGATAACGTGATCAAAACACGCGGGATGTTGCGAGACTTGAGAAAAGCGTAAAAGAACACGAGCCGATGCTTCATTTCGTACCCATTAGATAGAGGTAGGCGAGTGTTTTTTAGCTTTTCGCAAAATGGTTTCTTCGTGAATATACTGCCCGACGAGAAGTAAAATGGACTATATCTATAAGTGTTGTCTTTTTGGGTTTTATTGAAACTTCCAATAAGGTAAACGTCGCCCTCACAAATTATACGGGAATTCTCGTTCGCTTTAGCGTTGCTTTGTCCGCTTTAAATACTTATAATTTCGGCTTATTTTTGCAAAATCTTGTGAAAATTAACAGGGAAGATTTATTTATAGTTATTGTGCATATGTATAGAATGTTAATGTTTAAAAACGATGATGGGCCGGCATGATTTGCTTTTTGTGTGTAAGATCGACCTCAAAATTCCCATGTTTGGATACTCTTATCCAAACACGGGTATTGACTAATCAGAGCGCTTGTTGTGTGCAAGTTATTTTATAATGTTCTATACCAGTTTTACCGGTTTGGAAAAGGAAAGATTCTTATGGCTAAAATTCATAGCTAAAATGCCTATGAAAACTTGACGACATTGAAGAACTAAACTTTGGCGTCTTCAATTTTCTTAATTCTGACAATTTAGATCGACGTTTTTAGGGAAACACAAACGAGACCTTTGGTGAGTACTGCGAGAAACAAGAACGAGAATGTTGAAGGGGAACTGTACCCAAAAATGAATACCCAGAAATGTTAATAGTTTTACGGTATCTGCTCTTGTACTCGAGAAATAATTTTAATCTCGTATTTTATGCTTCTGGGCGCCGCCATTTTCGACGGCTCAAGATTGATGTACAACGGTTGGTTTCTTTTCAATTTTGACGTCATTGAGTGGTTGTCTTTTGCTCTTTGCATTCAAAATTGAAAAGAAACGCCCGCTGGACCTCGAATCTGAGCCGTCGAGCAAACTCGAAAATAGCACCCAGAAGCATAAAATACGAGAATGAAAACGTTATTTCTCGAGTACAAGAGCAGATACCGTAAAACTATTAACATTTCTAAACATTATACTTAAAGGCCTTTTATTTAAAAGCAATTTATTTTTTGGGTACAGCTCCCCTATTAAAAACAAGTTATATGAAAATTTCATTCACCTTCAAAATTTTCGCCTACTTTTTTAACATTCTTAAATTCACGTATACTTTTTGATGATAACCGTCTGTAATCTAATCACATGAGAAAAATTAAAAACCGTCGAAAATGATAGGATTCTTCATTTTTCGATGACGTCATGATGGCATCACCACATTTCATTAGGATATTCTTTCAGAAACGCCATGTAATATTTATAAACACCCATATACCATATATAGACTGTCTTGGTGCAGTTGGTGGATATAGTGAAATTCTAATAGTGTTTTTTGTTAATTCACACCTGCTTAGCAAAGGAAACAAGGTATGTAATTCTAAATACGTCCTTAAAGCACGGGCGAGATACATTTCCTAATCGATCTCGCTCACCTGATTCCTGGTGGTCTTCCAATCTTCATTGGTAGATCCATTAATATATTCACAAGCAAAGGATCAGCCATAATTTCATCAATGCTTAGTCTTTGGATTGGGTCACGGCACAATATCTTCCCTAACAATTCGTTGATATCATCACTGTATGTTTCGGGAATTGGAGGGATTACCGCTTGCATAATCTTCATAACTAATGCTGGCAAATTCTAAAAAAGAAACTATGTTTACACATAAACGATTTGCTGGTAATGTACTGTAACTGAATATTTAAGTGATAAAACAAGGAATAATAAGGAACAAACATAAGGAATACAAAGAATGCGGAGTCAAGAATGCTGTAGTCTAGCAAGCGAAAGCTTGTAATAAATACATATTTTTCGTCAGAAAACGTTAATAAAAAAAGGCTATTATGTATTATAACGAAGAGGGTAAAATTACTGCATTTTGATAGACTAATCACTAAATCAAGCAGGGTTAATTGAGGACAGTATTACTTGCATTTGATTGGACGAGCACTATAAGCTGAAAATAATTTGTACACAAATCAGAAAGTTAAAAATCATAACGTAATTGAAGAATTTAAAAACTTGAATGAAAGCACTATGTACTGGGTTGGAGTTTCTCGGAAATGGGCAGCTATTGGATATGCCAAGGAAAACGCCGTGATGTACGAAATTGAAGAGTTTGATAAGGTTTCCAATGAATTAATTTTCCCACTTTATTATAAACAACTAATCGCATGGGTCCTTGTAAAATTAAAGTTTAATTTCACTTGTGTTTACACACAAGACATTTCACTTGTGTTTACACACAAGACATTTCACTTGTGTTTACACACGTGAAATTAAACCGTAATTTTACTCAGCCGCAAGCGTTTTACAATACTAATCCTGGCCACACTTCTTCCATTTTCTCACACGAAATTAGTTGTGAGAACAATTATTGTAGCTTTTAAAGTGCCTATCTCACGTTTGGCGATTTTACATATTCGTAATATATGGGTCTTCCAAAGCAAAATCATAGTATATCTTGTCAGCCGAAAATTTCATCTTCACGGACTTTTTCGCTGTTAAAGTTATCGGATGTGATGTCACAAGAGGCATTTTGTGGCAAGTAACAAAATAAAACTGGTTTGGAATGCCTCTTGTGACATCACATCCGGTAACTTTGACAGCGAATAACTCTATGAAGATGACATTTTCGTCTGACAATATATAAAGCAGGGAACATGGGAGTCAGAGTTACATATAGAACGTCAGACAAAGAACACTAGATGGTTATTGTTTAATATATGTAATGATAGTTTTAGTCAGGAAGGATGGTGCATTGGTCCGGCTCAGGATTCACTGGTATGAGAAGACAGGATTGATATGGTGTTCCTTTCCGATAATTACAAATAAATAAAAATATACTTGAAATATCATGGAATAATGTATTGATAAAATGATCAATAAAAATATTGTCCTTTGGCTATGCATGTATGGTATGCTTGCCAAAATACTTTTTACTAAAGCCTCAACGACGTTTACCGGCCCCTCTAGGCCCTGATCTAGCTACGCCACTGGTCAAAATTTAGTTACAAGGCAATGGTTAGTCTAAACTCTTCGTAAAACTTCATAGAAGAAAACTTCCAAAAATGATATTCACCGCGGGGTTATCATTTCCTGTGTCGCGTGGAAACGTTCAAAACTGCATTTTGGTTGAGTTATCTTTACTAGTTTTAAATGTTGTTGTAAGAGAGCCGCAGGCGAGCCGTTGTAACTGCCCATAAACATCGACCGCGAATGTTTTAACGAACTTGTAAAATGAATAGAATATATAATACTTTGTTTGGAAGTTGTAGAAACGGTACAAACAAATTATTTTAACTCCGAAAAAGCTCAATTTGAGCAAGTTATCTTTGATAAAACATTGATGTTTTATTAATCAGTTAACTTTGATAAAACATTGATGTTTTATCAATCAATGTTTTATCCTGGGTTAAAGATGCTGATTAAATATTAATTTATTTTGAATTTTACAACTCAGGATAAAACATTGATTAATAAAACATCAATGTTTTATCAACGTTAACTTGCTCAAATCGAGCTTTTTCGGAGTTAAAATAATTTGTTTGTACCGTTTCTACAACTTCCAAACAAAGTATGCATCATATATTCTATTCGTTTTACAATTTCGTTAAAACATTCGCAGCCGATGTTTATGGGCAGTTACATCTCGCCATGATTGTAACTGCCCATAAACATCGGCCACTCATCTTTTAACTACTAGTTAGAGCAAAGGAGCACCAACCTATAATATCCTACTCACCGTATTTTTAACACGTTTTGAATCTATATATACTCACATGAGCATCAAAGGTTTTTTTAAGCGTGATCATTTCATAAAGAAGACAGCCTAAAGCCCAAATGTCGGTTTTACAATTATATCTGAATTTACATGTCAAGATATGAAACATATACAAATGAACAGCCAGCGTTATGCAATAGAAAAACGATAACAATTCAGGTCAGTGTGAAGCAACATGCAATCACGACTTTAACCTATTAACAAACTACAGTATATGACGACCCAAAATGTTAAGCTGAGGTGTTCGCTTAAGCCTGGTTTCCATTTGGTCGCCACGATCGCAACGCTATCATAATGGTCGATGTAATAGTGTGTCGATCTATCTTGTCTTTTGTCTGCTGTATGCAAAGCAGTCTTTATTGATTGAAGAGATATATGGACATATTATTACATGGACCACTGTGACACCGTTGCGATGGTGGCGACCAAATGGAAACCAGGCTTTATTGAGCTGGTCGACAAAAGAGAGGTTAGCCGCCAAAAGCTCTAAACGTTCAAACGTTCTAGCCTATAGTTTCAAGAGCTTTACCTTTGCTTATAAACTCAGCAGACCATATTCTTTTGTTTTCCATCGGTTTTTAATTTTGGGGTAATAACCTCATTATCAAAGCAGGCGGTGGTTTTTTATTAGTCCCGGGGAAAGGTGGGGTTGAAAACGGGGTCTTTACTTAGATTATTATTACATTGACTCGGTTTCCTTTGATGTACCGCGGGATGGATGCGCCATACATCCAGTGCATACATCCCTATGAATACTAATAAGATAAGAAACGAAGAAAAAAATAGGAAAATCTTTGTCCAAGGTGGACAAAATCGACAAAACTTTGTAGGAAACCTCCTCAATGTAATAATAAGTCAGATAAACACCTCGAACGTCGGGATGTATGCGATATACAGCCCACGGACGTGTACATCCCTCGCTGTATGCCGCATACATCCATCGTTTTCAGTGTTTATCTATTACTAGTAAAATTCATTAATAATTCATGAAGAAAATTCAAAATAAATTAATATTTAATCAGCATCTTTAACCATGCAGGATAAAACATTGATTAATAAAACATCAATGTTTTATCAAAGTTAACTTGCTGATTAATTAAACATCAATGTTTTATCAAAGTTAACTTGCTCAAATTGAGCTTTTTCGGAGTTAAAATAATTTGTTTGCACCGAGGGTCATCTACATTGTAATTGTTTTCTATTAAAGGTTGTTAGAGTGATATATATTGATCCTTGTTGTCCTAATAGTATAAGATTTTTGATATGTCAGAGTGTTGGATTTCTTAATTTTGTTGTAAAAGGCAGTTGGGATCCACTGATCTTATAATTTTGTTGTGAATTTGATGTTCTGGAAGTACTATAAGTAGTAGTACTATAAGTACTTACAATGTAGTTAAAAGGGAACTGTACCAAAAACACAAATTACTTTTAAATAAAAGGCCTTTAAGTATTATGTTTAAAAATGTTAATAGTTTTACGGTATCTGCTCTTGTACTCGAGAAATAGCGTTTTCATTCTCGTATTTTATGCTTCTGGACGCCGCCATTTTCGACTTTGTTCGACGGCTCAAGATTGATGTACAGCGGTGGTTTTCTTTTCAATTTTGACGTCATTGAGTGCTTCTCTTTTGTTCCTTGCACTCAAGTGACGTCAAAATTGAAAAGAAACCCCCGCTGGACCTAGAATCTGAGCCGTCGAGCAAACAAAAAATGGCGGCAGCCAGAAGCATAAAATACGAGAATGAAATTGGTGTTGTACTTGCTTATTTGGTGTTGTACTTGCTGTTGTGATTTTTTGGAAAAATCCAGTGGCGGATCCCTTTCTGAAGTCAAGCATGTTCTTTACGCTCGAAATAATTAGTTATTATCTTGCATATTATGACATTATGTTATCTGTTACATTGTCGCAAGTAGCCTACACAGCTGGCTATCTCGCCGCCAGCGAAATTGTTGACAGTCGTACTTTATTTTTGTAATTATCTGTTATTATAGAAATATATTTTAAAAATGACGAGATACACTGTTAAAAAATGGGATTTCCAAACTTTATATTTTGCTCAAAAGTGCCCTCGAAATGCAGGAAATGCTGTTTTAGAGGCGTATACCAAACAACATACGCATACCAGGAGCAAATTCAATCGTGGCGAGGTCGTCTCTTAGCGTGTTGTTAATTTAGAAAGGATACGGCTGATTTTCACAAAGTTCTGGGGATATGTATGACGGTGTGCCAATAACCTAAAAGAAAGTCAACAAAGAGGCTTCAGTTCCCTTCAATCGCTCTACATATATCAGGTGTACTCCATGTTTCATCATCGACGAACATTTACTGCTCGTCACTGTTAAAAAAGCCTAAATATGTTGCCAATATTGGAACATAATAACATGTAGGTCAAAGATTAAACCTGATAGAGAATAAGAATGGAGATTCAGAATAGAGAATCGGAATAGAGATTCGGAATAGAGATTCAGAATACAGATTTAGAGAATCAGAATAGAGAATCGGAGTAGAGATTCAGAATAGACATTCACAATAAAGAATCAGGATAAAGATTCAGAATAGACATTCAGAATAAAGAATCAGGATAGAGATTCAGAATAGACATTCAGAATAAAGAATCAGGATAGACATTCAGAATAGAGAATCGGAATAGAGATTCAGAATAGAGATCCAGAATCGAGAATCGGAGCAGAGATTCAGAATAGTGATTCAGAATAATGATTCAGAATACAGAATCGGAATAGAGATTCAGAATAGAGAATCAGAATACAGAATCAGAATACAGAATCAGAATAGTGATTCAGAATAGAGAATGGAAATAGAGATTCAGAATAGAGAATGGGAATAGAGATTCAGAATAGAGATTCAGAATTTGACTTTTCTATTTGTAATAACGAGTCACACGATTTACCGGATAATCCTGATTTTGTTAATGAATTCTCAAATTCTGATTTTGGTTTACCTAAACTCAAGGGATTCAAAATTGCCTCTCTCAATATTGCCAGCCTTTTTAAATACATCGATGAAATTCGTTTAAATCTGCAAAATGCTAATCTGGATATCCTTATACTAAACGAAACTCGTCTTGATCAAACTATAAGGGATAATATTATCGCTATTCCTATTTATTCGATTATAAGACGTGATAGAACCAGAAATGGTGGTGGAGTAGCGATGTTTATGCCGAGATACTATCGATTTTACAATCAAAGATGATCTTCTCGATGACTCCCTTGAGTTTTTATGTATTGAAATCAATAAACCTAAAATCAAACCTTTTCTAGTATCAACCTGGTATAGACCACCTAATGCTTCTGTCGAATTATTTGAGAGGTTCCAGGTTATACTGGAAAAAATTGATGCATTAAACATTGAGTCTAATATAATTGGAGATTTTAATTGCAACTGGAAAGCAGATCCAGTTGATAATTGTACAAAGCATTTGATTGAACTCTGTGATTTCTATCAATATGTTCAGCTTATTCTCGATCCAACACGTATAACTTCATCAACTTCTACTCTAATCGATCTCTTTCTTACTAATGAACCGAAACATTTCTTGTCATCGGGTGTGTCCCATGTTGGCATCAGTGATCATAGTTTAATTTATGCTGCTAGAAAACACTATAGTCCCAAATCTAAACCAAGAATTATTCGAAGTCGACAATACAAACATTTCAACATTGATGATTTCTTAAGAGATATGAAGTTAGCTCCTTGGGACAGGATTATGGATATAAATGATCCTGTTGATGCATGGAAAAATTGGAAGAAACTTTTTCAGCTCATTGCAAACAATCATGCACCAATTAAGAAAAAAAGAATTAGATCCTCATCAGCACCATGGCTCACCCCTGAGATCAAGAGATTGATGTGGGAGAGGGATCGATTAAAGAGAATTGCTATTATCACTAGTCAATTATCTGATTGGCAAAATTATAAAAATGCTAAAAATCAGGTTAATAATATCATAAGAGAAAGCAAGAGATTGCACTATTGCTCCTTTTTTAACGATAATGAGGGTAACATTAAAAATACCTGGAAAGGAATTAATTCCTTGCTTTCTAATAAAAACAAGTCGACTCCTATTTCTAAATTGGTGATCAACGATCAGGTGATCAGTGATCCAAAAGAGGTAAGCAACGCTTTCAATAAATATTTTACTGAAATTGGTCCTGATCTAGCTTCCAAAATTCCTGATTCTTCTCCACTAAATTACGGTGATATCCAAGTGACCAATTGTTCGTTTGAATTGGATCAAGTTACCATAAGTGATATTCTAAATATTGTAAATAGTCTTCCATCCGCCAAAGCCTGTGGGCTTGATGAAATTCCAGTATTTCTCCTCAAAGCTAGTATTTCGGATACGATTGAATCACTGACACATATAATCAATCTTGTAATAACTTATGGTATTATTCCTTGTGATTGGAAAAAAGCTAAAGTTATTCCTATTTATAAAGAATTTTCTAAGACAAATCCAGGTAACTACAGGCCTATTTCTATTTTATCTGTTGTTGCTAAAATTTTTGAAAAGGATATTTTCAATCAAACATACAGATACTTGAGTGATAATGACTTATTCTCTAAATTACAGTCGGGATTTAGGCCTCTACACTCTACATTAACGGCGCTTCTTGATGCAACAGATAGCTGGTACAAAAATATGGACAATGGATTGATAAATGCTGTTTTGTTTGTAGATTTAAAGAAAGCGTTTGACACTATTGACCACGAAATTCTTATAAAAAAATTAGCATGTTATGGTTTTCGGGGACAGACAGTTGATTTATTTCGAAATTATCTCTCTCATAGATCGCAAATTACGATTGTAAATAACATCCCGTCCGAAAGTTCTAAAATAACATCCCACAGGGTTCTATTTTAGGCCCTTTGTTATTTTTACTGTATATAAATGACCTTCCAAATTGCAAACTCTCTTCTGAGGGTCGTTTATATGCTGATGATACCACCCTAACATATGCTAATGAAAATCCTGAGCAACTTTACTCAGAAATGAACAATGATTTGATAGTTCTAAAACAATGGCTTGATGCTAACAAACTTAGCTTAAATGTTCTAAAAACCAAATGTATGTTCATTGGTTCTCGGTGTAAACTGGTTTTGATTCCTGAAGATCCTAACATTGCTATAAATGGTCACAAAATAATGAGAGAAAAGAGTTACAAATGCTTAGGGATTGAAATTGATGAAGTTCTTTCCTGGGATGTGCATATCTCGAATGTTGTTTCCAAAGTTGCCAAAACTATCGGTGCGTTAAGAAGACTTAAACCTTATTTGCCCCAATCAACTTTGATTCTTATTTATAAATCTTTAATACTAACACAATTTGACTATTGTGATGGTGTATGGGGTAATTTGGGTAGAGGCCTAGCTCTTAAACTTGAACAACTTCAATCTCGTGCAGCCAGAATTATTCTAGGAGCTGATTATTCTATTAGATCAGTTGATTTATTGTTTGAGTTAGGTTGGTCCACTCTTGAGGAGAGACGTTCTCAGCACCTAGGTGTTACAATGTATAAAACCTTTAATAATTTGGCTCCTGAATATCTTTTCCAGAAATTTGTTCAAACAAATGCAATACATAATCACAATCTACGTGGCTCAAATTATAACATTTTTGTTCCTCGACCTCAATCCGAGGCACTTAAAAAAAGTTTTACCTACAGGGGGGCTGTTCTTTGGAATAGCTTCCCTCGGGAAAAAACATTAGCTCCTTCTTTATCTATTTTTAAATCTCGAGTGTGAAGTTGATTACTGATACTTAATTTTTGTCTCTCTTTGTATATAGTTATTTAAAAAAAAATCTTAGTTAGTTACTTATGTATACGGCTCCAAGGAAGAGCACTTTTTTGTGAATTGGACTCCGTATTGAAATAAAGTTTTAATAATAATAATAATAATAATCGGAATAGAGATTCGGAATAGAGATTCAGAATAGAGAATCAGAATAGAGATTCAGAATAGTGATTCAGAATAGAGAATCAGAATAGAGGTTCAAAATAGAGAATCAGAATAGAGATTCAGAATAGAGATTCAGAATAGAGATTCAGAATAGAGATTCAGAATAGAGATTCAGAATAGAGATTCAGAATAGAGATTCAGAATAGAGATTCGGAATAGAGATTCCGAATAAAGATTCGCAATAGAAATTCGGATTAGAGATTCGGAATAGAGATTCCGAATAAAGATTCGGAATAGAGATTCTGAATACAGAATCAGAAAAGAGATTCTGAATAAAGATTTATAATAGAGATTCTGAATACAGAATCTGAATAGAGATTCGGAATAGAGATTACGAAAAGAGATTCAGAATAGAGATGCAGAATAGAGGCACAGGATACAGATTCGGATAGAGATTCAGAATAGAGATTCAGAATAGAGATTCAGAATAGAGAATCAGAATAGAGATTCGGAATAGAGATGCAGAATAGAGACACAGGATACAGATTCGGATAGAGATTTAAAATAGAGAATCAGAATAGAAATTCAGAATAGAGATTCAGAATAGAGAATCGGAATAGAGAATCGGAATAGAGATTCAAAATAGAGATTCAGAATAGAGAATCAGAATAGAGAATCAAAATAGTGATTCAGAATAGTGATTCAGAATAGAGAATCGGAATAGAGATTCAGAATAGAGATTCAGAATACAGAATCAGAATAGTGATTCAGAATAGAGAATGGGAATAGAGATTCAGAATAGAGATTCAGAATAGAGAATCAGAATAGAGATTCAGAATAGAGAATCGGAATAGAGATTCAGAATAGAGAATCAGAATAGAGGTTCAAAATAGAGATTCAGAATAGGGATTCAGAATAGAGAATCAGAATAGAGATTCAAAATAGAGAGTCAAAATAGAGAATCAGAATAGAGATTCGGAATAGGGATTCAGAATAGAAAATCAGAATGGAGATTCAGAATAGAGAATCAGAATAGAGAATCAGAATAGAGAATCAAATAGAGATTTAGCATAGAGATTCAGTATAGAGAATCAGAATAGAGATTCGGAATAGACAATCAGAATAGAGATTCAGAATAGAGATTCGGAATAGAGGTTCGGAATAGAGATTCACAATATAGAATCAAATAGAGATTTAGAATAGAGAATCAGAATAGAGATTCGGAATAGCGATTCAGAATAGAAAATCAGAATAGAGATTCAGAATAGAGAATCAGAATAGAGAATCAGAATAGAGAATCAAATAGAGATTTAGCATAGAGAATCAGAATAGAGATTCGGAATAGAGATTCGGAATAGAGATTCGGAATAGAGATTCGGAATAGAGATTCGGAATAAAGATTCGGAATAGAGATTTATAATAGAGAATCTGAATGGAAAATCAGAATAAAGTTTCGGAATAGAGAATCGGAATAGAGAATCGGAATAGAGAATCAGAATAGAGATTCGGAATAGAGATAAGAGAATCAGAATAGAGAATCAGAATAGAGATTCAGAATAGAAATTCAGAATACAGAATCAGAATAGAGATTCAGAATAGAGAATCAGAATAGAGATTCAGAATAGAGAATCAGAATAGAGAATCAGAATAGAGATTCAGAATAGAGATTCAGAATAGAGAATCAGAATAGAGATTCAGAATAGAGAATCAGAATAGAGATTCAGAATAGAAATTCAGAATAGAGAATCACAATAGAGATTCAGAATAGAGAATCATAATAGAGAATCAGAATAGAGATTCAGAATAGAGATTCAGAATAGAGATTCAGAATAGAGAATCAGAATAGAGATTCAGAATAGAGATTCAGAATAGAGATTCAGAATAGAGATTCAGAATAGAGAATCAGATCAGAGAATCGGAATATAGGTTCGGAATAGAGATTCATAATAAAGATTCAGGTTGGAGATGTAGAACAGAGATTGTTCAGAATAGAGATTAATCAATGAAGCGAAATCTCAGAGAGGTTTTCTGGGAATAAACCTTGCGTAGCGTTTCAATTCAGAAAACATGCATTTCGTTTGTGTGAAGCTCATGATTTATTAAATTATGAGTCCTATGACAATATCGAGAATATTTTAAAAAGCAGCTCACATGCGCTACTTACTAGAAATGTAAGCACAAAAAGTCTGACTTACCGTAAATGCTTGGCTTTTGCTAGTAAGTACCGTTGATATTCCAAAGTCTGCAATCTTAACAACATCCAACTTTTTGTTCAACAAAATATTCGAGGTTTTTATATCTCTGTGGATTACATATTTCGAATGGATATAATAGAGGCATAGGACAATTTGGGAAAATAATTGAAGAATTCTCTAAAATGATATGGAAAAATATTTATTCGATTAATTTTTTGACAAATGCTATGGTAATTAGTGTAATCGTGTTACCCGCAGTGCCTAAGATGTGATGTACATGTACACCTATTGCTACTAATGCTGCCGCCACCAATACTGCTCAAGCAACTACGACGAGAGACAACGTTCGCGGAATCTCCTGCTGCTGCTTGCCACTATTCATGCTTTCCCTTTTGTGACTCCTGCTCCTCCTACTCCTGCTCCTCCTACTCCTCCTGGTCCTGTTCCTCCTCGTCTTACTGGTCCTGCTACCTAATCCTGCTGCTGCTGCTCTTCCTGCTGCTCTTCCTCATCCTGATCCTCCTTCTCCAACTACTGCTCCTCCTCCTCCTTCTCCTGCTCCTCCTCCTAGTGCTCCACCTTCTTCCGACCCTCCTGCTCCTCTTCCTGTTCTTCCTAATTGCCTTTGTCCTCCTGCTCCACTTGTCTCTGGTCGTCCTGCTACTCCTTCTTGTCATACTCCTCCTGCTCCTAGTATACTCCTGCCGCTCCTGCTCCGCTTCCTTCTCCACCTGTCTTTCCTTGTCTGGCTCCTCCTCCACTTGACAATGGTCCTATCCTGCTCTTCCTGGAACACCTCCTCCTTCTGTTGCTGCTTCAGCTGGTCCATTTCCTCCTCTTTCTTTCCTTCTCCTCATCTTGCTACCCCTACTAGTCCTACTCCTCCTCCTGCTGGTGCTCCCCATTCTCCTCCTGTTTCTGCTTCCACTCGTCCCGGTTCTGCTCCTCATCCTGTTCCTCCTCCACCTGCTGCTGTTGCTCATTCTCCTGTGGTTACTCCTGTTCGTCCTCCTCCACTCCTGTTACTCCTACTCCTCGTCCTCCTCCTCCCGCAGGTCAACCTCCTCCTGTCTTGCTCATCCTCCTGATGCTTCTCCCCCTCCTTCTGCTCCTGGTCCTGCTCCAACTAATGTAACCTCTCCTCATCCCCTTGCTCCTCCTCTTCCTGTTGCTCCTGCCGGCACTGCTCCTCTTCCTGCGCCTTCTCCTACTGTTGCCTCTCCTTGTCCTAGTCATCCTCCCCCTAACCTGCGCCTCCTCATCCACCTGGCCCTGGTCATGCTCCCGCTGCTGCTTCCACTACTAGACCATCCTGCTCCTCCTACTACTGTCCATCGTCGTCGTTGTCCTCCACCCGCTGCTGCTCCTACTGCTGCTCTTGTTCCCTCCTTCTTCTGATTCTCCTCCTCCTGCTCTTGTTCATCCTCCCCATCCTACTGATGCTGGTCCTCCTTCTGCTGCTGGTCCTTCGCGTCTTACTCCTCCTCCTCGAGGTCCTCCTTGCTCCTCTTCCTGCTCCTCCTCTTCTTCCTGCTCCTCCTAGTTCTGCTCCTCCTAGTTCTGCTCCTGCTCCTATTAGTCCTGCTTCTCATTCCCCTCCCCTCCTCCTGTTCCTCCTACACCTGATCTTCTTCCGTCTCCTACTGTTCCTATTCATCCTCCTGCTGTTGCTCCTATTCTTCCTCCTCCTCCACTCCTACTACTTCTGGTCCTCTTCTTGTTGCTCCTCCTAATCCTGTAACCTCTCCTCGTCCCATTGCTCCTCCTCTTCCTGTTGCTCCTGCTGGCGCTGCTCCTTCCTGCGCCTTCTACCGCTGTTGCCTCTCCTTGTCCTACCACCTGGCCCTGGTCATGCTCCCGCTGCTGCTGGCAGCTGCCACTACTCCACCATCCTGCTCCTTCTCCTACTATTGTCCATCGTCGTCGTCCTCCTCCACCCGCTGCTCCTCCGCCTGGTCCTCCTTATCCTTGTCCTACTACTACTGCTGTTGCTGATACTATACTTACTAATTCTGCCACTACTGTTCATCATCATCATCATCATGCGGCCTAGGCCGATAATTATTAGTCATCATTTCGATAGCTATTACAGAACGCGGTTCACCAGGCCTGCGTCCGCCTATTTAAACCATAGGTTGGAAGCTATGCAGGGAATGGACGCTCAACACCATGAGGTTAAAGTAACCCGCATACCACCAACATAATATGTTATGAGCTACCAGGAGTTATTTGGTCCATCCTACTTTCCCTGGTACGTAGGACAAGGCATAATACTGTCCAGGAACGCCTGACTTCCGAACAGGATCCGTTTGTGACTGTCTTCACCCTTCAGCCATTCATACTGTTACTGCTTCCACTACATGTACTTCTGTTGCTACTGCTATAGTATTTCTACATTTGCTGCTACTGCACCACTGTTAATATTTAATTTCCTTATGTTTCTGTGACTACTGATTTTTCCACTGCTACTCTTGCCACTTATTGTGTTTTTACTGTTTCATTATTGTGTATTATTTTATTATATACCTCTGTTCAATTTCCATATAGTAATCCACAGCTATAATACTATATGACCTACCGTAATTGACATTATATATAGCAGACAGCACTGACAATAAAGAAGTACATGAGTTCGGACTAATATACCTTGACATAAAATTACCTTTTCTTCTATCAGCTTCCCTTTGCGTTTTTGAATTAAGTCTAACAGTGTCCCCCCTACAATATTATATAAAATGTACAAATAAATAAATAAATAAATAAATATGAATTATCACTATTAAATTAGATTTTAGTTAACAGAAGCATGGAAATATCACAAGAATTTTTGAATCAGTGCAATGACAACTGAAAAACAGCAGATAGCTGTTGTTTTACCATGCAATTAAGCTACATAAATGGATCAAATAAGTCAACCCAGTCCAGGAGACAGTATTTAAGCTTCATCAATTTAAATGCATGGGAAATTCTCTTTACTTAACACTTATTTGGAAATCTTGACATTATCACTCTGTTGAATTGAGCTT
This sequence comes from Chrysogorgia sp. JL179-B06, assembly GCA_035772405.1. Classification (NCBI taxonomy): domain Eukaryota; kingdom Metazoa; phylum Cnidaria; class Anthozoa; order Scleralcyonacea; family Chrysogorgiidae; genus Chrysogorgia; species Chrysogorgia sp. JL179-B06. The sequence goes on from JAYKKM010000428.1 coordinate 4,226,474, forward strand.
TCGCTTGAATGTTAGTAGTATATAATCTGAAATTGTTTGAAATATTTTGGCAGTTTTTATTACCCTCATTTTTTTATTCAATCACAGGGCTCTGCCCAGGAGCGTGTGAGTTCCGGGGGCCTAAAGGCCCGGGGGTGAGCTCACACCCCCCGAGAATGTGTGAAAATATGATATTTACCAAATTGTGAGCAGGTGAAATTCATAATCCTTGCCATTATGTGTCATTATGTGTCAGACTAAATATTACAGTACTAGCATTTATGTATATAATATAAATTTTAATAACTGCAATGCACTAACTAAAAGGAGAGACATGTTTGAGTATACCAGTCTACATGTTTAATGATAAATCATAGGACCTTGGTGGAACACTCGTATATAAGTTGACTGAAAAAATCATGATTTTTACGATACCCGAAGTAAGTCGAGTCCTTGAAATTAAATAGTTACAAGACACAGAATAGTATTCACAGAAACTATAATAATATCTTCTGTCTGAGTGTCTTTTCATAAATCGACTGTTAGAGGTGTGCAAACTCCGGTTTTTCAGCTCCGTTCCCGGCTCCGGCCGCTTTTTTGTCCCCAGGGTCTTCTCGCGAGACGAATGGCCTGCTTTAACGCGTCTAGCTCTCTCGTATCTTTCTTGTCAAGAAAGATACGAGAGATGTTGTCCACCGTCCTCTGATACGTCTTAGCGATCTTTTCGTTAACGGGGAACATCGTCTCAAAGAAGCGTTGCGCACTCCTTCCAGGCAACATCGGTCACTTAGCGTTCATTAAATTTAATTATAAGAAGTTTTAAAAACCCTTACAATTTACATTTCGTTATTTGTATTTTGTAGTAGCATAACTTGTTCGGTTCTATAAAGTTTTCCTAATTTCTGGCATTCCTATAGTTGCAGCATTGCATTTGCTTGAGTTGAGTCGCTTGACAGAATTTTACGGCTTTCACCGGTTTGATTCAACAGACAAGACTTCAGATCATACGCACATTCTGCAAATTCAGTGTTGCCATTATTTTTGAACAAAGCTTCGTCGAAATTGTCATATTTTTTGTCATTCTGATTTTCCAGCTGGAGCGGGAAGAAAACAACCCAACTCCGGCTCCGGCCAGCTGTCTGCACAAAAAACGCCGGAGCTCGCTCGGGCACCTTGGCGCACAGCACTTAAGCGACTGTACATGTACCAACTTTTCTGCCCTATGAAGCCAACGATCTTGCTCTTCTTAGCCAATGCTTTGGCTTGAAACATTATTTGGTTTCTTGTACCCATTGATGATTTGTTTACACAAAAAAGCACAAGGTTTAGAATAAAATGCGTCAAATTAATGCGTCGATGACTTATCAATTAGATGCATAGAGAGGACTGGGTACTAGTATACTGTATATCCGATCTATGATTTCGCGCATTATTTTATGACCCTTTGTATAAGTCGAGGTCAGTTTATGACAGTTTTAATGTCAATTTTGGGTCCTAGAAAATCCACTTATACACTGGGAAACATGGTAGTTTTAAGAGCACATGTTGGAATTTTCTTGGGAAAATTTCTTTGTATAGTGACTCATGCGTACAACTGCTTATTTTCAACACACAACCACACTCTTACACCGGTGTATCATCTGACAGACATTAATAACAAAGTGCTAAGAGATTAGCACCTGGAGGAATATTGTATTTCACCCAATCACCAAATCCAGTAGCTAATATTGTTTGCATTGTGGTGCTGAATTTCACCAAATAATATTGTTTAAATAAAAAAAAATTACCAAAGACAAAAAGATACAAAATGATGTATATAAATTACAAGATATATCAAAAATACAATGCAGGAGGTTTTCTTATCACATATTTCGAGTGCCGGGCGGCACTGGTTAATGACGGGCGCCGCCGCCCGCACCATGGGCAGAACCCTGCAATCACGATGTAAAAAGTGCAGTTTTGAAATTAAATTATATTTCAGAATCATAGTTCAGATATAATATTCTTGAAAGAATGATTCTGAAATAGATAAAATATATAATTGTATTTTTATATGTTAATATATACACTGCTGTGGTGAATGTGGGAGAGCTTGAAGCAGACAGACGATACATGGACGATCATCAAGGTCCCCAGAAAGATGTTTCTGAGTCCCAGATCGAACCTGTTACCTTCTGATTGCCAGTGAGACGCTCTAACTATTGAGCTTGACTGCCAACTCAGATGGAGAGCGAAACGTTGAGAACATAAATATTAAAGTGCTATTTTGATAACTTTGAACTGCATATGACATATGGCCTATATATGGGTTGTTTCTATTTGTTGGAGGTACATCATAGAGTAGTTCACTAAGTAGAGCAGTTGAAATTCTCCATGACTCACATGAACTTACAGTATACCAGCAGTTCCAAATGCCTTTGTGATTTGTCTTCTTGTAGATGGTAACCATATTAAAGCAGATTGTTTTCATCAATAACCTGTCACACAAATCGATTCCGGCCATAACTCGCCCATCACTTCCAGTTAGCAGTGTAAAATTATAAAAGTACTGGGGCGACACGCGATTATAATGGTTGACAGTTGCAATTAAGCCAATCAGAATTCCATACTCGCTACATATCAACAGTAAAGAACATCCCCTTGAAACTTTCAAAAGACTCGATGCATGTGCATATGGAGGCTGAAGAAAAGCCTCAAACTTTTACCTTAAAAGCTCGTGAGTGGTTAACCTCCATCACCTTTGACACAAATGTTATTAGAAACAATCTGGCATGTGATGGTTGCCTAACTTGTAACAAAAAATGCCATCAAAGTTCTTTTTTGCAGTCTTGGCTGGGCATCTACTGGGCTGGCTTGACTCATAGAAACGTAAAACAGGTCCTAAATAATTTTATTATAACTTTACCTTCTGCATATTCCATTATAATTACCAATGCAGTTTTATCAAAGAAGTTTGCATAATGTCCAATAATATTAGGGTGCTTTAGTTTGGATAAAATTTTAACTTCATCAAGTGCAGTCTCTCTCTCTTTAGCTGTCATGTCTTCCACAGGTATTTGTTTCATTATAACCTGGGTATTGTCTGACAACCTTTGACATAAATACACAATTCTAGAAAAAATATTTTAAAAGCTGAGTGTCTAGAAAAAAATCAGTGGCGGCGCGAGGGGAGGGGCAAGGGGGGGGGGTATCCCTAGGTTTAGGGCCCCCCTAGGTTTAGAGGTATTTATTTTGGAACGTAAATACAGTACATCATAATTGCGTATTTGCGCTTCCGAAAGGGCACAAGAGTAACTCAGTACCAATAATGAATCTACTAAATTATTATAATGAATCTACAAAGAAGTGAATTGTTAGAAACTTTCCAGTTTACACTATACTTGACCTTAGCCCTTAGGATATCTCATTTTTTAATTCGCAAAAAACGTCAATTACAGTTTTATAACACTGTTGTGTGAAAACGGTTTTGCCCCCACCCCCAAGTTAGTTTGCCCCTCGATTGCCCCCCCCCCAAACTGCGAGGCCTGGCGCCGCCACTGAAAATAATTATTTAGGTTATATCGAATTAGAATTTCTTAAAGGGGGGGGGATTGGGGGTACTCGAACTGCAATACCGCAAAAAAAATTGTCAAATACCGCAATACAGTGTCAAAAACAAACGGAATACCGAAGGTCCGAAACTGCATTTAGAGCCCATTTCTAAACATCAGGTAATTATTTACATTATTGGCAATGCCTAATTGCATGGATTTATTTTGTTCAGAATTACCTCACGCACCAAGTGACTACGTGTTTGGGTGGCGATTGATGGTATATCACTGCCTGTTCGCTAAATGACCTAAATTCCAAGGAAAATATCATGCGTACAACCGACTGTGTTGGCAAGTAGACTCAGCAGCATCTTCGGTTCGATCCACCTCAGCCATATTGATCCCATATATATTGTTGCCATTGTTGACTACAAGTCTCAGCGTCTGCCACGCCGTCAAAACTTGCACTATGGATTATGGGACATATGGGAATTTATTTAAAGTCCATGAAGATCCACAATGGTCCCAACATGTTCAGAATCATGGAGCCCATGGAATACCACGAAAATATCGTATCGACATTTTCTTTTCTACCGGCCCTACCGAATACCATCGACAAAACCCAGAAAAACCGAATACCGCATGGCTGGATAAAACCATTATTCCGCACCTCTAGAGTGAAATTACCGAAATACCGTACAAAAAATACCCCAAAACCGCCAATGCCCCCCCTTAAAAAGAGGCATTAATATGATAAAAATCATAAATAATACTAAAGATAATAAAAAGTCATGCACATTAACTATTGTATATTTAATAATATAGCACAATTATAATATAAATTATACAGTACACATTGATTATACAGTAAGTTCCATACATAACTATAGAACATTAACGCAATAGGTTGCGATCGATTTACGCAAATGATGATTTACGCTAGCGCAGAAGAATGATAGGTTAGGCCTGTGTTTTAAACAATATGGTGTGACTCATGATATCTACGAGCCAATTGTTTTAAACAAAGACTGTTCTAGGATTCGCTTACCCAAATGCACCTTGTCCAACAACACGTAATTTTCGGTATTCAGTAATTTGGTCTCGCTGATCTTCCCTGGGTTTCGACATGGCTATGTAACTATGCATGCAAACCCAAAATTAAAGGTTCACGGAACAACGCGTCCTGTCGGAGCTCTCAACGGGACAGGAATTAAAGTCCTCCAGTACCGGGATTGTATACCCCGTCATGTGTCAACAAAGCAAAAAGGAAAGGAAAATTGTAATTTTTGCTGGCTCTTGTCAATGCCTGAGGATCGTCTCGTTCCTTTATAGGAGAATCCAAGAATGGCTGTAAATATGGACGTGAGAGTCCTTGAACTTCAGAGTGGTGTCAATCTGGAAAGAAACTTATATCGTCTGCAGAAAGGTACAGACCTAGCTGTAAGCTGTAGATTTTCTGTCGTATCATATGTATATACACTGTATGTCTCATATAAAACGAGGCCTATTTTCTGTATGTTAATGTATTTTTGTTGTAGTTAACTGCATATTTAAGTAAGTATGTAACTGCATATTTAGGTAAGCTGAAGATTTTCTGTCATAATTGTATACTGTATGTCTCATAAAACGAGGCCTATTTTCTGTATGATTCGTTAATGATTGAATAATGTATTTTTGTTGTTATTGTTAAGTGCATATTTGACATTGTACTTACTCACTACCAGGAAAAACACGTACTATAATTTTAAGATTTATTTTTTGACAAAAATAACATTTGTAGGTGAGATTACGTAACCAGAGGTCGAAGGTGGGGTCACTGCCAAAAGGGACACCATGGTTATTTTCAACACATAATATGGACATATACTGATAACTGATATAATAATAATAATAATAATAAAATACATTTCTATGTGCACAAATCACTAATGTTCTAGGTGTTTTACAGTACTATAGTAGAAATTTTACAATAAAACTATATAAAAGTAAACATTAAAGACTATTAAGAAACATTTTACAGCAAAAGCAACAAATTTATAAAAGGGGGCACATTTTCCAATTTTGAAAGACGTGGGGGGAGCTGCACCCAGTGCTCCCTGGTACCGTAGTCTCTGGTAACTCAATTCAGTCAACTGTATTCAGTGCTGTAACAGTTACTTTTGGAACTAGTTACAGAATTATAGTTACATTAGAATAAATATAACTAGTTACCTGAGTACAAGTTACAAGAAAATAACTAAAAAGTAAGTGACCAGTCATTATTTGTAGGGTTTATTGGGTCAGGAATATTTAAAAACTGAATTCAAATATTTTCATGAACCGTTCTATCATTGAATACAATTTTAAAGCTATATCCAAACATTAGCGTAATTGGTGAATTTAAAACCTGGTTGATCCTTGTCAGATCATTCAATATGAAAATGCATGTTGTTGATTTAAAAGTTGCATGGCTGGTGCATTTCCATACTGGTGAGACTTTTAAAATCGTGTTTCACAATGAACAGAAATACTGTAGGAAGAAAGTTTATGGTTCAATGTGTCTCACTAAAAACACAAACACTATGTGTTTTTTATGTGTGCTTGTGCTCATCTTATTGTGTTATACACTTTTGTTTTTGATGAACAAAAAATTTTCATAGCCCGTAGAAAGGAGGGCAAGATATTTCATGACCCTTTAGGGTCAATTTTACCTGATCCAGTATATCCATAAAATTAATGACCGGTCCCCCTTACAGAAAAAGTCTATTAAGGCACCTATAGGCAATGTTCCAATTGCCTATAGAAGCCTATATAGGCACCAGTAATAAAGTATAGGCATCTATAGGCTCCCTTACAGAAAAAGTCTATAGGCGCCTATAGGCAATGTTCGAATTGCCTATAGAAGCCTATAGGCACCTATAGGCGTCTATAGGTTAATAGATTTCATCATAGGTCGCCTATAGAAAATGTTCCAATTGCCTACAGGTTTCCTATAGGATCCAGTATATCCTATACGTTGCCTATAGACATGCATAGGCAGGCCAATAGACTAATAGGCAGATAATTTTTCTCATCCATTTTTCTCATTCAAATCTAACCTTTGTTTTCTTGCCTGATTATGAAATTGTATGTTGTAACATTAAATAATTTAATCCCTTAATACATTTCTGTAAATTGTAATGTCTTAAGTCATGTGGTTGATGACATTATAGAGAAGACATATTAAAAATACTTAAAACAGCCATATAACTTCTCCACTATTTGCTCTATTTTCATACAATATAGTTATATTGATGAGAGCTTGCATAGCAATATTTGATACTGCAGATTCGTGTATTTTTCTAATGACATCAGATCTAAAAGGGTTGCCACCTACCTATACTATCAAGTTTTGTGATTGGCTAATTAAAACAATAAAACAATAGAATCAACCACAAAGAAACCAATGTCCTAACCCTAAGCACCGTTGTTCCAATAGCCAATCACAAAACCTGTTCATTTTAGGTACGTATTTACTGATCTAAAACTGTGCATTTTGTGGGGAGCAGGAGGTTTGGTTACCCTTTATGCATTTGTATTTGCTTTGTGCAATTAAAGCTTGATTTCTTATGTTGTATTGTCCAAAAGCGCAATTGTATCCTTGAAGGATGACATATCACACGGTCAGTAATTCAAACGACTCAAATATTGAAACAAAGATTAATTGATGAATTTGGTTCTGATATTTCTTTTTACAATCTTGGTGGCAAGAGCAATATCATCCATGCATCAGATATCAATCTGTGCGAGTACAGTGTATTAGAGGTGTGCGTCGGATCGGATTGACGTCTTTGAATCTGAAGGTTTGTCTGAGTTCTTAATCCGAATCCGAAGCTACAAAATGTAATCCGATCCAATACGAAAACAGTTTATTAAACTGTTAGAAAGTGCTCGTCAATACAAACTCAAATATATATTATATATATTTACCTTATTTATGAAAATTGGCCAAATACTGGAGACATTATGTCTGTTTTAAGTATTTTTAATCTCTTCTGATGACGTCATAAACCATGTGACCTCAGACGATTTACAAAAATGTTGTGGTCTTAAATTCTTTATTATTTTCATAATCAGGCCTGGAAGAAAACAAAGATTACTGTAGGAAACACATTGATGGATGAGTTACAGTTACCATGTGTATAATAGGTTACACCTATATTTATTTTCAATTACATCTGTGGTTGGTTGCCTTTCTTAAAGGAAAGATATTTTTACCATGCTGAGACGAGAAATAAATTAATATTGGAATATGCTTGTATTGCTATTGCAATGGTTATTTTACATGCTGCATCAAAATTTTCAACCACAAGTAATTATAGTTGACAACAAAAATTAAGCAGTTAGGAACTAAAGAAACCAAGGAAATTGAAAAGACATTTGACAAAAGAGTGCATAAAATCAACTAAGTAACAGAGTGTAGGAAAAACGTGGAAAGGATATGGACGCATCCACTTTTTGGACACGCCCACTTGCCGGAAATTTTGAGGACCCTCCTCAACCTAATGATTGTTTATTTATTTGTTTGCGTAAATTTTCCATCAAATACGTCACGCCATATTGTGAGACGCTCCGTTGTAAAGACGCTACGCTACGTTGTGAGACATTACGCTACGTTGTGAGATGTTACGCTACGTTGTAAGACATTACGCTACGTTGTGAGATGTTACGCTACGTTGTGAGATGTTGCGCTACGTTGTGAGACATAGCGCTACGTTGTGAGACATAGCGCTACGTTTAAGACATTACGCTACGTTGTGAGACGTTACACTACGTTGTGAGACATTACCCTACGTTGTGAGATGTTACGCTACGTTGTGAGACATTACGCTACGTTGTGAGACGTTGTGAGACGTTACGCTACGTTGTGAGACGTTACGCTACGTTGTGAGACATTACGCTACGTTGTGAGACGTTGTGAGATGTTACGCTACGTTGTGAGACGTTGTGAGACGTTACGCTACGTTGTGAGACGTTACGCTACGTTGTGAGACATTACGCTACGTTGTGAGACATTACGCTACGTTGTGAGACGTTACGCTACGTTGTGAGACGTTACGTTACGTTGTGAGACGTTACGCTACGTTGTGAGACGTTGTGAGACGTTACGCTACGTTTTGAGACGTTACGTACGTTGTGAGACGTTATGCTACTTTGTGAGACGTTGCGCTACGTTGTGAGACGTTACCCTACCTGCCTTCGATCCCAGTCCGGGATTTTATGAGGATTTGAGCTTGACGATCGTCAATGTATTGTCAATATAGATCGTTTGTTGCACTATTTGTTCTATTCTGTTGTCATTTTGTTTGTATCTGTTAGTAAGATTCTCCAACACCTATACGTATTATTGCAATATTTATACAATGAAAATTAATGCTCAGAGTTTGACCACACCAAGCCCTCTATTAAATCTTTCCTGTCCGTCCCAGTCAAAATGGGTCGTACAAGACTGATGAAGTCGTGAAACGAAAAACACGGCAACACAAGATTTGAAAATCGACAAACGCCAGGAACATGAGATCCACTTGCACACCAAGTTTGATTTATTTCATAAAAAAAACTCTGCGATTGGTGGCATTTTGAATTTTCATGATGCCATGCGGGCATGCAAGATGGGCTTTTCTAGAAAAATGAAAGTTTTTCAACCTAATTTATAATAATTATTGCTAATTTATATTAACATAATGTAGTCTTGTTTGGGAAATTTAAAAGCATTGGTAAAAGCCGGTTTATTAGGCTTTCAGAAAATGTATAGCTTTTGCAACAGTTATGGTTATTTCCAGAGGTATCAATAGAACAAAGAGGTGATTCAATTTTGGATGTTTTTCAACCGAAGCAGCCACCTTTGTGATGAATAATTTAGTGCCCGTTTAATAAAATATTTGACTTTACAATATGTTGCCGTAATGTATAATGTGAATACTTTGAGAGTCTGTTGAGCCACATTGTTTTTAGTTCGAATAAAAAAACTCTAAAAGGTTGAATCGTGTATAAAATTATATTCTAAATTTTAGTATTCATTCTATGATTGTCAAGGTATAAAACTGAAGTTTACATTGAGCCCCTTACTACAGCCTTACCAAGGAAAGTTATTCTGTAACCATCCTGATCGAGGAAAATTGTTTAAACGAACAAAGTACCAGGAACTAAAATGGCAGACATCTTCAAAATGCAAGTGTGATGACGGGGATCGTTATGCTGAGCTAGAAACTCATATTTCAGGATCGTTTCATTTCTATTTCCAATATTTGGACGATGAAGGAAAGTAAGTAGTGACACATTTGCATCTCAAGTTATACAGCATGTGGTGTTTTCTAAAAGCCCATTTTGGTGAAAAATCTTGAATCAACAGCTTACAGACAAAGCTTGCGTTTGTAAAGGTTACTTAGGAACTTTGTCTAGGGTCATTTAGATTCAGTTGCCCGTTTTCACAGCCGGTGGGGTGTAGATAATAACGCGGGCTATTCAGACCGGTTTGAAGTCGTTCCGGTATAGTTGAACCGAAATGAGATCTTCAGACCGTTACGAGATTTACTTCATGTAAACACAGACCTGACTGTGGCTTAGTAAAGCGCATGCCATGTCATATGTTACCCAAAATGTTACATGTTACATCTCAGATTATAAATAGAGATTATAGTAGAGAAATATAGAATTTTCACTTAGTAGTTTTAAAGTGCCTAGGAAGCGAATTTTCTTCTCTAGTTTGCAATGTTAAATTATTATAGAACACAGTTTGTTTTTTTTCTAAAAATATTCTAAGATGTTGTTTCAAGCCACAAAATCGAACAGTTTCTTAAATTAAATATCTATCCCAGGGATTGGTGCGAATATAGTTTGAAAATGTACTGATGACGTCAAGGTGTTCGATAAACATGGTCTTATGAAATCTAAACTATATAGTTGTAATTCTCTACTATATGGGCATAATAATATATCATTAACATAATATATTAGAGTTGTTTTGCAGTTGCCCGGTTTAAAATTATACTAAGGGCTATAATACATACGATAGATGAAGTACTCCCCTATTTTGGTGAGGAAATCGCTATGAAGTTGCTCCTGCCACACTGCATCCGATGATCGACAGTCGACTCTTAATTTTTCGGGCAAAAATATTTCCCCCCCCAAACATAACTGGTCAGGTACGCCTATGGTAACTCACATCTTTCATCTGGATCGCAGACGACCACATTTGAAACCAAAGTAAAGAATGAAACATAATTAAAATAATGAGACATAGAAATTAGAACTTAAAACATTAAAACTAAAGTTTTGCTGAACCAAGATTTAAAATAGCGACATTGGTTTCCTCATCCGTCCTGTAGGGCTGCAATAAACTTCCTCCAGGTTACTCGGTTGTTGGCCAAACTTGTTATTTGACTTGGTTTTAGAAGGTGATCATAGTCACCTAAACGGTCCTGTATATACATAAGATAGGATGTACGCGGTCTTCCTCTCTCAGCGGCCGCGGAAGCTATTTTGAAGTGGGGTGGCTAAATTCTGAGCGCAAAGCGCTCGGCCAACCTAGAGGGGTTTTGAAATTTAGGGCCTCTGAAATGGCTAGAAATGCCTCCTTTTTGCTAAAATAGCTTCAAACAGCTTTCAATTTGTGGATCAATTTAATGGTGTTAAATTTATGTCCTTTCTCGATGCAAACTTCCCTCGCCAACACCGCAAAAGCGCGTCATATTACACCATAAACGTCCTCGTGTTTACCAAATGTAGGCGCTTATTTTACAAAACTAAAATCGACGTGTCCTTTCTCAAATTCAAAATCATGCCTTCGATTGACTGCTCAGCGAACGCCGGAATCGTACTCCATATTACTAGTATCCGGTAGGCAATAGTTTGAAAAATATTCGCTGTATACTGCTGAGTAATGCATCAAGTTGAAGCTTGTAAATAGCAGATTTCATATTTCGAACGTTTGGCAACAAATTATAAAAGCCTCGATCAACGAAGCCTCTTCCATACTATGTAAATAATATGTAAATAAATAATTTACATACTAATTGTAGTTGACATACTATGTAAATTGAATGTCTTCTTTTGTAAACTATTTGTAAATTCACAAGGTTTCTCCTAATACCTGTTAAACTGTTTGTCAATAGTTTCTATCTATAGTTTGTAAATTATATACTGGGATTTCTTTGTAAAGAGTTTGTAAATTACTGGGAAGTTGTTTGTGAAATACGTGCAACTTATTTCAAGTTTAACGTCTTGAAAACCCTGCCGTCAGATTACAAACTCCTGACATAATCGAAAATTAAAGCCGATTTTACATACCATTTACAAATAAGTTGCCAGTAATTTACAAACTATTTACAAACGAGTTGCCATATTACAAACTATTAACAAATCAGTTGCACGTATTTTACAAACTATTTACAAATAAGTTGCCAGTAATTTACAAAATATTTACAAACAAATTGGCAGTAGTTTACAAACTATTAACAAATAAGTTGCACGTATTTCACAAACAACTTCCCAGTAATTTACAAACTAGATACAAACTATTGACAAACAGTTTAACGAGTATTAGGAGAAACCTTGTGAATTTACAAACAGTTTACAAAATGTTTACAAAGAAGGCATGCAATTTACATAGTATGTCAAACTAGAATTAGTATGTAAATTGGATTTACAGTCTATTTCCAAAGTAATTACATATTATTTACATAGTATGGAAGAGGCTTCGTTTTTCCAGCTAGCATATTTTAATGCTGAACAACGCTGTCCAGCTCAAGCTATTGCGAAATTTTAACTTAAGCCCTAACTAGTTCGGATCAGCGGACTATCACAGATGACCCTTGGGGGACCAGCGTCGGTTTGCGCGCGATTTTCTCCGCTTACTTGTGATGTCGTTTTGATTTCGGAAGTTTCCACCAAGATTAGGAGAAATACGCAATCATATATAAATAAACATGCATAATCGGCGATTTTTTATTTAATTTGTTTTAATTTGTTTTATTTGTTTTATTTATTTTATATATATATATATATATATATAAATAGTACAATATCTATACAGACACGTGTTTCGCTGTAGAGTGTATCAGTGTAGCTTGGTACAATCTAGATATGGGCATGAGAACTAATTATACACAAACGATTGCCAGTAACAACCGCTTGTGGGATAAACAGCGGTCATGCGCACATATAGAGAGCGTGAAGCGGTATATATATAAGCGGTATATATAAGCGGTATATATATAAGCGGTATATATATAAGCGGTATAGGGCCAGAGTGCTCAAACTATATATATATATATATATATATATATTGAATATATATTGTATATATATTTACTACATATATTGAATGATAAGACTTTCGCTTCATAGCACTTTAAAATAAAGTTCTGTTGTCGTAAGCTGCTGTTACAAGAGGCGGATTTAAACGAGGTGTCAATCTTTTGTGCAACATCATTTACATTAAAATTCTAGATTTAATTCTAGTTTAAAAACTAGCTTTACATCATTTTTCCTCTCCCATTGGAAATAAACTAAAGTCAGCAAGATCTTTCATACGAACTACTGTACGTTTGTATTTTAACTGGAGTATCCGTTTAAGCGTGTCCGCCGGTGTCCGGTTTCACCACATCCGGCAATAATTGTTGGTTTGGTTGAAATCCTGGAAAATAAGGTACTACTGCTGGAGTGTCTGTTAGTTATAACTTTATGTATTTTGTATTTGCTATAGGGAGAATAAACAAGTTTCAGGATATTTTGTAGTGGATCCAACATTGGGTTTAGATGGTGGAGAACATTTACCACTAGATTGTGTTGCCTTGCAGACGTATTTGGCGAAATGTTTAGGACCGCTCTCAGAATGGAAAGGACGACTGCGTGTAGCCCACGAAGCTGGTTACAACATGATTCATTTAACTCCTGTACAAGAACTGGGTGGATCTCAGTCTTGTTATTCACTGTATGATCAACTTAAGCTAAACAGTTCCTTCGATGAACAAAACATGAAAAAGTACAATTTTGATGATTTAAAAACCCTCGTTGAAACACTTCACAAGGAATGGAAAGTGTTTTTTGTCTGCGATATAGTTCTCAATCACACTGCTAATTGTACACCATGGTTGAAGGATCATTCAGATTCTGCTTATAACCTTCATAATTCTCCACACTTCAGGCCTGCCTATGTTGTGGATGAAGCTATATGGAAATTCTCTTGTGAAATAGCAAAAGGTGATTATGAGTGCCATGGCATTCCTGTCAATATTAACCATGAGGGACAACTTGGTGTCATACACAGAATTCTAAGGTAAGGAGAATTATTTTTGTCATATTTTTAAACAGGTTTTCTTATATTTGTATACTGAACAGTAAACAAACAAACTCTAACGATACTCACTCTATCTCGGAAGACCCTCAGAAACATTTTCTGAGCATTGAGCTTAACGATCGTCCATGGCATGTATAGTCTCTCTACTCCAAGCTCCATCATTCATATACATGAGTATATAAACTCACGCATTTGTTACCATGTATAGTGACTATGGTATAAGCATAGCATATATCGCAAAATCGCCCGAAGTACACCATTGTAACTTTCGCTCTCAGTCTCAAAGGCAGGGATGCACCGGATAATGCTTTTTACTATCCGGCCGGATACCGGATTTATTATAGGTAATATTTGGCATTTCACTCGATCAAACTACATGTTGAAAGGATTTATGGTGAAGGAAAATTTCGAGTGTTGCTTGCTGGATAGTTGAAAAATATCCGGCCGGATACCGGATCGCGTCCCGAATAACCCCTCCCACGGGTCCACTTAATAATTGGAATACCAATGTCAAATGTTTTCCATGCTTTAAAAATATTACATTTTAAAATAAGTATTTTATTAATGTATAAAATAATTTGAGAAATACGCATTATTCGCAAGCATTATCCAATGAATTGAGTAGGGTTTTCGATTTTTGGCTACCATTTACTGAATTTGCAACAACGGAACTGGTGTAGGGAGTTTTGACGTACTGTGTAGATCAAGGTATTCTGATTATACACGTCACTGTCACTGGATTGTAAATACATCGTATGTTAAATTGTGGCAGACTTTGATTGGTTGGATCAGATTATCAATATGTACTTATTCTGGGATTATACCGCATTAATTTGTTAATTTTCGATTTGTCAATCTAAATTTAAAAAATTTTTATCCTAGTCTACTGGCCATCACTCCGACTATTTTTTTCTTGGAATTCTTCGATGCGAGTCATGCCACCACGACGCTTGTGGCTATCTTGAAACTTTCGTAGAATCATTCTCAGGGTGAAAAGATTATTTCATGATATTTTGACTTAAATTCCCCAAACTTATAGTCATTACTGGGTTACTATTTGTTTGGTTTTACTCTGATGAAGGGCTCCGCTCGAAACGTCAGTATTTCGTTAACAAAAATCTTTGCAGGTTACAACCTTTTCACTTTGCTATATTTCCAAAACTCTGCCTACGCAGCACTCTACTTTTTTACTACTAATTGTCTTGATTTATAATAATTATTCTTATTTCTTTTTGCACAGTGAGCAAATTTTACCTGCGTTAAATTTATGGCAATTTTTTGGTGTTGATGTAAATAAAGTGGTTGAAGATTTCAAGAACGCTTTAGTCCAGAAAATGAATTCTTTGAAGAATTCACAGACTACGATTCATCCAACGAATGTCTCTCCTGAAGTTCTGATTGTACAAGATCCCGATTATAAACGGTTAGGAAACACTATCGACTTAAAGAAAACTGTAGACTGGTATTTATTTACAAAGTAAGTATGATCGAGCAAGTATAATTTTTTCATTGTTATATGGCCGACCCACTGAATCACGGGGAGGAGGATATGAGATATGAAGGTTAAGATTTCACCTTTGCTACCCTTGAAAAAAAAAAATAGAAAAATGTGGAGATAGAGGAGGGAAAGGCGGAGGTGGCGGGAAAGATGGAGGGAAAGATGGAGGGAATGTTGAAGGTTGAGGGAAAGGTGGAGGTGAAGGTGGATGTGAAGGTAGAGGGAAAGGTGGAGGTAGAGGGAATGATGGAGGGAAAGATGGAGGTAGAGTTAAAGGTGAAGGGAATGTTGAGAGTAGAGGGAAAGGTGGAGGTAGAGGGAAAGATGGAGGTGGATGTAGAGGTGAAGGTGGAGGTGGATGTGAAGGTAGAGGGAAAGGTGGAGGTAGAGGTAAAGGTGCAGGGAAAGTTGAAGGTGGAGGGAAAGATGGAGGTGGAGGGAAAGATGGAGGTAGAGGTGGAGGCAATGTTGAAGGTGGAAGGAAAGGTGGAGGTGGTGGGGAAGGTGGATGTGAAGGTAGAGAGAAAGTGGAGGTAGAGGTGAATGGAAAGGTGGAGGTGCGGGAAAGGTGGAGGTAGAGGGAGAGAAATTTATTTGAATACGGTAGTATTTTCAATTTACAAAAGTAAAATTATACTATTCTAGATTATAATATATGATATTTACAAACATTTAAAAACTATAATTACAAATTGAGTTTCTAAAACTTTCAAATTTCTCACTAAATTTAGCAAACTGTTCCATAACACAGCACCGAGTACAAAATTGCAGTTGATCTGACCTTGAAACCAACCCTAGAAATAATTCTTGCAGCTCTATTTTGCAATTTTTGTAATTTGCTTCTAAAGGTTGTAAATTTGTAATTTGGTTCTCAATTAGCCTATATTTATTTGAATCATTTTTAGCATTGCCTTTATAGATAGGGAAAACTTCAGCAGTTTTCCAACTATTTGGAAATATAGGTCAATCTATATAGTCAAATATAGGTCAGAAATATAAATAATATTTGATTAAATATAGGTCTATATAGATATGACTGTTGCAGCATTTTTAATGAGCCTATATAGAGATATATTATCAAGGCCACTGGGATTGACAGTGTTCAAGTTAGGATTCAGGTGACACAAACGTTGGTTGGACAGCTTTACCAACTTTACAGCCAATGGTAGTAAAATGCTCATTTAGATCATTTGAAATACTAATCGAAACGGTGTAAACGGTTTCATTTAATTTTAGTTTAGACATACCCCTTACTTTAGATTTTCAGCCAAACATCAACTTAATTGCCTTCCAAGTACGCTTACTATCACCATTACCATTAGTTACCTCAACAGAGGTAACTTCGCTTTTTAATGGCAATATTGACTTTGTTTCGGCGGCTGTATAAGCCTCAAACAGTACAAGAACCACTGCCTGCCTTTTTAAATAGTCTCTACGGTAAGCGAACTTCTTAGTCATTGGAGAAAGCCAAGAAGGGTTATTTGTAATCCGTCGTTTTCTCAAAGGTGCATGACTATTAACCACCTCCAAAAAAAGTGTCTACGTTTATCTATATCATCGTACTTAGAAATATTTACTCTACGTCCATTAACTCGATCCTTCAGTCTTTCCTCATGAGGTGTCATTTTGCGTCATGGTGTACCTAGTGTAGGGAATACTTGACAAATATTTTGCCATTCAACAGATGCGCCAGGACTTTGAACAATTAAAAAGTGAGTATAAAAATAAAAATAAAAATGAGTGATGGAGTTCTTGTTTTTTATTTGTTCAAAGTCCTGTTCACGCGATCCGATTAATTCTGAAGAATTACAAATCGTGCTACAAATCGTACTAATCGTGCTACAAATCGTACTAATCGTGCTACAAATCGTACTAATCGTGCTACAAATCGTGCTGCAGGCCAACCCGGACTTTACGTCTCACTTTCTCCAAATGTTCGAATTTTTCGTTAGAACACCAACATTTAAGAGTTTTCGATTTGAAAGTCAAAGCTCAGATCTGTACACCGGACAACGCGTTAGTCATATTTTTAACAACTTCATATCGCAAGCTCTTTTTCTTTATTCCTTATGTGTACGTTATAAATTGACAACTGCCTACAAAAGTGGGGATTCGTGGCAAAATAAATGTATTTAGACTATGCTAAGCGAGTCATCTTGGGGTGGGAGGGCTTGCCCTTCTCGTGTAAACCCGAGATGAAAATGCGGTACCTGGGCCTTCGTATCGCCTTCAGTAAACACCACTTAGTAAAATGTTCTAAAACATTTTATGTCCGCAATGTTCTTATAATTTTCCTTTTCTTTCCTATTAAGTATTGTATAGGGTTATTATTAAAGTCTTATTGACTGAGCGGGATGTTCTAAAACATTTTATGCCCGCAATGTTCTTATAATTTTCCTTTTCTTTCCTATTAAGTATTGTAGGGTTATTATTAAAGTCTTATTGACTGAGCGGGAGGTCTTTACTCCAAAGTTATCCTGCCAACGGTCTTTCAGTACATACCAGGCGACGAAGGGGCGAGGTCAGCTGTGATCCTGTCACTTTGTTTTGGCCGTGTTGCGGGTTACGTGGCGACTTACGTTGCGGGTTGCGACTTCGTTGCGGGTTAGATGGGGTTAGGGTTAGGGTTAGAAATATATAAAAATAAGGACAACAATGTACATCTACGCCATATTGAACGAAAAAACAATAGGCTATTTTTATCACCATGTAAGTCGCAACATAAGTAAAGTCGCCATCTAACCCGCAACGTTAGTCGCCATCAACCCGCAACACGGCCAAAAAAAGTGACAGGATCACACCGTAAAAAGACCAAGCTAGGACAGGATAATTTCGCCGTGAAGACCGACTAAACGAGTTTAATAAAGTTTTTATTAAATGGCTCTTTTCAATTTCTCACATTTCCTCTCAATTTTTTCGCAATTTTTTAAAACTTTTCAGTTGTTTCCTAATGACCGGTCAATTTGTAAAGACCGCTCAGGAACCAAGCCAAGCCATATACTATAATTGCTTAAATAATTAACAACCGTCTCCTTGTTTATTCCAGGGACCCTTCCTTGAGTGAAATGGAATGGATCAACCATTGTTGCTGCTCACTGCGGGTTATTCTCGAAAGCTTAAATAACAAGATTCTTCATGAAGACATTCCTGACCATATTCGAGCCATAACACACAATATAGTATCCACGGTGCGTTATGAGAGAATTGACGAGAAGGGACCTCAGCATGGATATTTAACTAAAGAACATCCACTTGTTTCAAGGTAAAAAAAAACGTTTGTTTTTTCATTCTACAGTGTGTGTATAAAAAAAACAACCGGCGTAAAATTAATTAATATTCTTTTCAAACAACCTATTGTAGTAGTTTGAAAGTCCTAGACACCTCTGAGCCACGAATGCGTAAAACATGGTTTTATAAACCTCGGGCAATTAAGATAACTTTAAATGTATGCATGGTGAAATGTATTTAAAAGCTTTTTCTCTTCCTGTGGCTCAGAAGTGTCTACCGCAATAAGTTGTTTTATAAGAATATTATATATATATATATATAAGTAGATAAATGAATAACTTGGGTATTTTCCAGAAGATAGAGAAATACAAACTTGTTGTAGAGCTAAATAATATATATTTGAAATTATATAAATGATATGTTGTATATATTTTAGATAATTCCAAATATATATTATATATATATATATATATATATATATTAATTTTTTTGCCACGATACGGACCCCGATACCGGACCGCTGTGGATTTAAAAACAAAAACAAAATAGTTTTTTTAATATTTCGTATACTCGTCGCTTTTTACTACCTTTTGAGACAATAGACTGCCAGTAAAAACAAAATAAGAAGGATATAGTGACAATGAAAGCTATCACAGCGAAAGCGAATTTTATTTTCCCGAAGTTGAAGATTTTATATACGAAAAAGAAAAAGTCCAGCGAAGTGGCAACATTGTGCAAGATAACTTGGACGAAATTCAAAATTTTATTTAAGAACAACGGCCTGAAAATACAGTTAAGTGTACCTACGAGATGAATGTGCAGTGGAATCGCTTCTCTGCTACAGTAACGAACATGAGAAATGTTCTTTTGTGTCGGTTTTTCATGACCATAACAGAGAAAGACGGCAATGTCGGAAAGGCTTGATGCTTTAATACAAAGCAGCTTCAGGCCTTCAGTTGTCCACCACCGCAATATTTCAAACGTCCCGAATTGCTTAACAGTATCGCAATAACGTCAACAACCACAGCAATTACAGACTTGTTTTCCGGAGCAAAAATTGGCAAGTTTCAAGGATATATACTTTCAATTTCAACTTCGCTTCAACTTTAGTTCTGGCGACACATCGAGTGAGAAGCCGACAAAGACAAGGCAAGATTCCGCCATTATATGTATCATACGAGACAAACAATTGTTTTCACTTTGCTTTTGCATGATCAATGATGAATATTAGTCCTGGTTAAGTCCTGGTTTGCTCTGTTCAACTGTACCTGTCGAATTTCCAATCTTGTTTATTAAAAAGTTGACTTGAATGAGTTTGTCCTTTGTCAGGTGATTTTCTATATATGGTTCGCCTCTTTCCAAATATGGGCAGCGGAAGTGACCACTAGCGCTTTAGCTTCCTGTGGTTTGTTTTTACACGGCGGCAGATTTTCTTGTCTTACAATTATTTATAACAAAAAAATAAATATGTTATTTACCGTTTTGGTCGGTCCGTATAGAAAAATATTTGCCCTCGGTCTTAAAAATGTCCCTCGGCCTGCGGCCTCGGGCCATTTTTGAGACCTCGGGCAAATATTTTTCTATACGGACCTCCCAGCCGGTAAATAACATATATATATATATATTATATATATATATATATATATATATATATATATATATATATATATAGCAAAGTGAAAAGGTGGTAAACTGCCAAGAATTTAGTGACGAGATACTGACGTTTCGAGCGGAGCCCTTCATCAGAGTAAGACGAGATGAAATGAAATAAATAGGGCTTATATATATGCCAAAAGGGTGTCACAAGTGGAAAGTAGCCAATCAAATGCACGGGAGATAAACAAACTAATAATTAATGAGATGGGAAACGTTAGATCATTTGCTATTTTTAACAGTCGATCAGCAAGCAGACTGAGGGGGCGGGAGAGATGACAGGTCCAATATTCAAGGGGATTAGGCGATAATATTAGCATAAGAAACAAAAACTTGAAAAGGAATGAAAATGCATACGCGAATAATAAAAAATTAATAATAATAAAGGTTCCAAGCAAACTAAAATAACCAAAAACTTGTAGGAAATTAAATAAAAGAAAAACGTTCGTTAAGACCAAGAGGATGTGTGGTGCCAAGTTTAAAAATGAGACGCTTCTCTTGCCGCTTGCGGTTATCGTTGCCACCGGAGATGGGAAGGATGGCACAGACTTTCATGTCTGAAACCAAATGGTTGGAGCTGTTGAAATGGCGGGCTACAGGTTTGTCACCATCATTGATCCTCACGGAACGAAGATGTTCAGCAAACCTGTCTGAAAGACGTCGCCCAGTTTCACCGATGTAGATTTTAGGGCATTTATCGCATGAAATGCAATAAATTATGTTGGTGGACGTGCATGAAAAAGCATGACGGATTGTGTGGTCGAATTTGGGGGCAGTAATAACTGTAGTGGGATTGAGAAAAGCGCACGTGTTACAGCGGGAACGGCCGCAAGAAAATGTTCCCGCTGGTGCCGAGGTATTTTGTTTAAGGGCACTATGTACTAAGGAGTCACGAATGTTTTTATTACGGCGAAAAGATACCAAAGGGTTGTCGGTGAAAATGGCTGACGTCTCAGGATCATTTTGTAAAATGTGAAAATTCCGATTAATAATATTTTTAACTTTAAAATTGAAAGGATGAAATGTTAGAACTAAAGGAATTTTATTGTTTGAAACTCGTTCCAAAGATGGTTCAAGGGCGTCTAAACGGGGGACGAGAAAAGCTTTCTGAACGGCGAGGTCTAAAAGGTTGGTAGGGTAACCACGTTGGACAAAAAAAAGATCTCATTTCCATTGATTTGACTTGAAAATCTTGGTCGTCGCTACATAAGCGGCGAAGACGCAAGAATTGAGAGTAAGGGATGGATTGCTTAGTGTGGTTGGGATGAGAGGATGAAAATAGAAGATAACTATGGGAGTCAGTAGGCTTGTACGAGACCGACGTTTTCAGCGAATCACCATTAATCGAAATTAAAATATCAAGGAACGACACAGAGGTCTCGCTGATTTCCCACGTGAACTTCAGAGCAGGATGAAAATCATCAACAAAGTTGATGAACTGCTCTAAAAGGACACGTGAACACGACGCTGTTCCTAAACAGTCATCGATAAATCTTCCGAAAAAATCAGGCAAGCGACCCGTGTATTGTTCAAAGATCAATATATATATATATATATATATATATATATATATATATATATATATATATATATATATATATATATATATATATATATATATATATATATATATATATATATATATATATATATATATATATATATATACGTGTAGGTTTTGGTCTACGAAATGCAAAGAGTGCTCAACAACATATAGTTAGAGCAAATAATAGATTTTCGCTTACCTCAAAACTGGTCTGCTACAACTTGTTTCATCTGTAAAATATATATATATATATATATATATATATATATATATATATATATATATATATATATATATATATATATATATATATATATATATATATATATATATATATATATATATATATATATATATATATATATATATATATATATATATATATATATATATAGGCGAGATCTCGCTAAACAGGCCAGCTCGTTTACCGGGACCATATGAATAGGCCCTTAGTTGATTTCAATTATAATAAATTCGTGTGAGTTAAATTCGACGATTGTGCAACGTTTGAAACGGGCCTATAAGATTGTGTATCTGTATTCATATAGAGCGTTTTCATTTGACATCATAGCCGCTATGTTAGTGTACCTCAAAAATAGATTTTTGATTAGTTTCTTTATGGCCGCCACACCATTCCAGTATCAGGGGATTGAGTGAGAACGCTCTATAAGCACCTTCGTTGAATTCAGGGGACGTTGCAAACTCACTTTGATTGGGGGTGTCAAGTTAAATTTGCCCAAATATTCTATTACTCGGGCTACTTGTGGTAGCCGAGTTTAGGTTTCGTTGGCTTTCCTTTTTTTTATTTTTCGTATCGACAATTTGCAATTATTGCATCATCCCGATAGGCTTTGCGAAACCACGCGTTGTGCTCATCTTCATGTGTCATCTTCTTTGGTCGCTATTGCTCGAGAGTGTTTGCTCAAACTATCCAAAGAAATATAGTAAATTTGTCATAAGATTCATAAGGAATGTGGCTGGCAAGTATCTTGATCATAAACACGCGCTCACAATGCTTACAATCGCACACACCGATCAACGGTTAGCTGTACCTTACCTAGGATTACAAATCGCGGAATTTGCAAAGAGAACATTGATTTGTGTCTATACTATTGTGTGTTTTATTATAAGTAATACAATGGTTTTTAAGAATATAGTGATTAAATCTCCCGCAAACCGAGGAATGTTTGTGAAAGTCCCGAGGGAAAGCATGAGGGCGAAGCCCGAAGGCGTCCCGAGGGACTTTCACAAACATTCCGCGGTTTGCGGGAGATTTGATCACTATATTCTTAAAAACCATTGTATTAGTTTGTAATACCATGATGACCGAGGTGAAACTAGTGTTTTCATTGTACAAAACTAATTGATAGTAGGAGTATTGTGTAATACAATGCATGATCAGTGATGTATTCAACAATTTTCCATTGTAGGAAATTAATATAATTGTGTGAAATGTTTAGTGAAAAGTGAATATTAATAAGTCGAGTAATTAACACTTTATCTTACTGTCATTAACATTGTAGTGTAATTATTTTGTTTGTTGTGTAAAACGTATTAACAAAACTCTTTGTCGTGTCTTTGAATTTTGGCTCATGAATTTTAATCAGGGAGAAATTAGAAATCTGCCCGGCTTTGCCGGGAGATTTAGAGATCTCCCCGCTAAAGCCGGGAATATCGTGATTAAACCACCCGGCGAGAACAAAAGAACCCGAGGTCATCATGGTATTACAGGACACAATTAAGCGCAAGTAGCCCGAGTTAACGCCTAGCGGGCGTCTTATTTCTTTATAAAATTATTTTGCGTGCATTCAGACGTCACAGATAGAAATATTGGTATATAGGTTCTATCTTTCAACAACCAAACGTCAAATCTAACAATGTTTACTCATTTGTATACGCACGCCCGGCCTAAGTAACTGTGGGTCGGCGTTAGATCATATTGAGCTAACGTATACAGTGACGTCTTTGGGACAATGTTTTTATATTACGGTTACTGTATTAAGTTTACTAGTACGGTTAGTATTAGGCTTATTCTTTTGAGCGAGCTATATAATCGTCAGAATTTTGTCACTTAACCATGCAAATAACCACTAACCCCAAAACAACTTGATCCTAACTCTAACCGCCACCTAACGAGTTTTCTAAGCCTAACCCCCCGCCTAATGAGTTTTTCTAACCCTAACCCCCCGCCTTAAGTGGTTCTTCCTAACCCCTCGGCTGTATTTTCCCCATTCCTATCCCCCACGCATCCACTCCCATATTTGAAGGTTATACTAAAAACATCGTCCTATAAAAGACGCGGCCTGTATATTAGCTCAATATGATCTAACGCCGACCGTAACTATCCGTTTAACCCGCATAATAATGTTTTTATACCCAGTAGCGACGCCGCTGGCTGCATCGCTCACCCCTTGTTTATTTTTGAAGATATTTCATTGATTTGATGGCGAATGACGACGACTTCGATGAGTTTAAAGAATCTATGATGTACACAGAGCATGGCAAGTATGTAGCCGCGCATCCTGGCTGGATCATGGACGCTAATGCTCTGAATGATTTTGTTGCACCTGGCTCGTTTGCATACTTACGGAGAGAAGTGATTATCTGGGGAGACAGTGTCAAATTGCGATATGGAGACAAACCGGAAGATGCACCATTCTTATGGAATCACATGTTGGAATATGTCAGATTAACTGCAAGGTAATAGTAACTGCAAGCATGATATAGAGGATTAATAGTTTTTTATATATCAGTAAAATAAAAAAATATTGATATATATAGTTTTATATATCAATAGTTTTTTATTTTATTATTTTTTATCACAAGAATATTATTGCGTAAAGCCTGGTTATAAAATCTCTATTTTCACATGTGCCTATACATCCAATCAAAATCGCGTAAGCTCGTTAATATGTGAAAATATAACCAATGGCACACAAGATTTCCTGTCCAGCTGAAAAACATCCAAAATTAAACCGTCTCTTTGTTCTATTGATATCTGTGGAAATAACCATACAGGTAACTGTTGCGAAAGCCTAATAAACCGGCTTTTGCCAATGCTTTTAAGTTTCCCGAACAAGACACATCATGTTAATATAAATTAGCATTAATTACATAAATTAGGTTGAAAAACGTTCGTTTTTCTAGAAAAGCCTATCTTGCACGCCCGCGTAGCATCATGAAAATTCAAAATGCCAGCAATCGTAGAGTTGTTTATGAAATCAAATCAAACTTCGCGTGTGAGTGAGGGGGGCCATCAGCCCATCCGGCAAACTGCCTCTTTCGATTAATGGTGCTATTATTAATAATATTTTCTTAAAAAAACTACAAAAAAGTGATTTGTGGTCTTTAGATTTTACTCAAAAGTGCTCTCAAAATGCAGTAAACGCCATTTCAGAGACCATAAATTAAAACATTTTCTGGTAGAGAACCCCCCGGACCCGCTAGATATGTCGTTATTTTGTGGGAGGGGCCCCAAAATTTTTTCTCGCACCGGGGCCCACAATGAATATATACAAACGTCGTGCATGAATATACACAAGTACTCTTCTTTTTTCGACATATTGAAGTTCTCCTATTTCTCCTTTTCATATTATATCCAGTTCTTTTGAGAACTGAGCAGCTTTTATATTTCTTCTTACTTTCACATATAACATTATCCTGACGTATGTGTTTTACTCGCTAAAGTATTGAGAATTGCACATTTATTTTCCAGCTCTTCTTGTGATGTAAGACAAACAAGATCAAAGTATCTAATTATTTCAAATGATAATTTTGTTTTGTTTTTCTTTCCAGTATTTTTCATGGTATTCGTTTGGATAACTGTCATAGTACACCTATCCATGTTGCTGAGGTAATGAATATTTCCCATACTCGACTTTCAGCCCATGAATTCTACTAAAGAAATAGTTGATAGACAAGCAATTGTGTTTGTTTTTTACAAATTCTTTGTTTTCTCGTAGTTTTTCCCTATTATTGACTACTCTAAATCTCGTTTGTAGTATATGATAGACGAAGCTCGCCGTGTTTGCCCCGATCTTTATGTTATTGCAGAACTTTTCACTGACTCTGAGAGCACAGATAATATATTTGTCAATCGTCTTGGACTAACGTCGCTTATTAGAGGTACTTTATTGTAGCCTTTATGTGTCCTTACTTATGATACATCTAGTGACCCACAGTCTATTGCTTCTAGAAGTGTTAGAAAAAGTTTTTAGTTATATCTATCACTTGAATTTTGTTCCGTAAAGCCTGCAAAATCTATATTTTCACATGTGAAAATGCGATGGTTAGGGAGAGGGTTAGGATTAAATCCGCGATGGGGCTTAGGTCTCACGTCGTTGACATTTCGTGAACTTATAGATTAATGTAAGACATCACGATTGTGGGATTAATTTAGCCGTGGACATGCGCACTTAGTGATGATTTGCGTGGTTGAAGACAAAATTCCATATTTTTACGAGTTCTGGAAACACGATTTTAAGCCATTCACTACGCAGATTTTCGAAATTTTATTTTCTAATTATTTTCAGAAGCCATGTCTGCTCACGATTCTCACGAGCAAGGTCGTTTGGTGTATCGCTATGGTGGTGAACCTGTTGGAGCGTTCTTTCATTTAGCTGGAAAACCAATGGTGAATGGTGTGGCGCATGCCTTGTACATGGACGTGACTCATGATAATCCCAATCCGACTGAGGTATGTTTGAAAAACAGGTACATGTGATAATACAGCTGTATATGAACTGCTTTTCAAGATCTAGATACTGTAACCATCATCGAAATTATGATAATGATGCTTATTATTAATCATTAACTCTTTCCTATCGGGCTGCAAAACATCCAAAATCGTATCACCTCTTTGTTCTATTGATATCTCTGTAAATAACCATAACTCTTGCAATAGCTGTACATTTTCTCAAAGCCCAACAAACCGACTTTTACCAAATCCAATGCTTTTAAATTTCCCGAGCAAGACACATTATGTTAATATAAATTAGCATCAGTTATCATAAATTAGGTTGAAAAGCTTTCATTTTTCTAGAAAAGCCCATCTTGCATGCCCGCGTAGCACCATGACAATTCAAAATGCCACCAATTGCAGAGTTTTTTATGAAATCAAATCAAACTTGGCATGTGAGTGGATCACATGTGCCTTGTGATTGTCGATTTTCAATTTTCAATTTTTAATCTTGCGTTACTTCATCAGTCTTGTAAGACTGGGCCGGACAGGAAAGATTTAATCACTTAATGACTGGTTCCGAAGGAAACAGCGCATTAAGTTTCCGAGAATCGCAATGTTTCCCGAGAGCAAGTAGAGGGAAACATTGAGATTTGAGGGTAATGAATCTCACTGCTTTCACGAGAGAACAGCCATTCAAATGCGCATTCGGGGTTTGTCTTCACTGCAAGTGAAGAAATACTGTAGCTTCTCATACGTTTTAAATATTATGGCGTCAAGGGAATACGACTTTTTGTCATTTTCGAAAGAAAAAGGAAATTAAACTAGAATAAATTAGAGAATATATTATGTGCATGCGCGTTCATGCATTGATATGACGATATGGCGAAACGGTTTGGTAAAGCGAAGAAGAGAGCTCCAAAAGATTATGAAATACAATTCCAAAAACTACCCAGTACAACTCAGTGGGGTATTCATATTTTTGAACCCTGGAAGATAGAAAGAGCCAACGACGATACGATATGTTCTAAGGATTTATGGTGAAGGAAAATTTCGAGTGTTGGGATACATGCATTTTAAGACCAAACCGGGACCAGTTGCGAAAAATGCGCGACCCTGCGATGCTAGTGCAGTGCTCTGACCAGCCTAGTCTAATGTCTTTGGGCTCGACGTATCAGTTGTTTAAAACCTGAAGACAGAAATGTTTAGTATGACTGCGAAACTTGTTAATATAAGTATGACGAAATAGGCGTTTGTAAGAAGAAATAAAGTTTGTTGAGTGTTGTTTGTTTGGTGGGATTTTAGGTAATTAGATTTTAAATATCGGAAAAGGTCCAACTATCGTAACAAGAAATTCGGTTCTAGATACTGTATTGAGAACAAAATTTCTAGGTTCAGTGAATACGCTGATTAGTGATATATGGCAATGTGTATCTCACTCATAAGGAATTTTAATGATACCTCCTATATCCAGATATATCTCGTGACTGATTTGGCTGCAAAAGATTGAACCAAACCTCATGAATTATTAATGAGTTTGAGAAAATATTTTACAATTCTTCTCCAGAGATTCCAAAGATCACAAATATGTAAAATCCCCCGAACACCGATAGGCACTTTAAGTGATTTGCAGGAAACTCTACCATTTGTTATACGGCAAGGAATTGTACGAAGTAAATATATAAAAACCCATTGCATCATATCACTTACGCCGTAAGCATGAGATTGTGAAATGTCACCTTCACCATGTTAATGTAAACTCAATTTTTGATAACTCTAAAAGGTTGGTGTACTGCCGCAATAGTGTTATATAACAATAACTATTATGTTGGATTTATTTGAAGTTTCGGAGACATCGCGTCAGTGATCTAAACGATTAACAATGGCTTTTCTTAGTTAAAGTCTTATTAACAGACACAACAGACGTGTGACTTTACAACTGTTTAGCTCGAACGTGGCCGAGTCAAAGGTATACGAATACCATACGAACACCATACTTTTAGGTATACTGCCACCATACGAACCAGCACAGCTAAGATCTAAGTGTTGATTTTAATGAGGGAGGAAAACCGGAGACCACGGAGGAAAACCCTCGAAGCAGGGGAGAGATAAAGTAATAACTAATAACTCTACTCACATGAGTTCCAAGCTCGCGAATCAACAGGAGGTTATTCCCAGATGGTCATCCATCCAAGTACTAACCCCGACCGGGCTTGACTTAGCGGTGAGTGGTAGCGCCCTGACAGCACACGCCACCCGTGCTTAATTTTACTTACGGCTTTTATGTCAATTGCTTTTACATGTAGTATCTTTATTATACAACCATCTTTGTCAATCTTCTTATATATTAGGCTCGCTCAGTGTATGACCCTTTCCCAACTGCAGCTTTGGTAAACATGGCATGTTGCGCAACTGGTAGTACTCGTGGAAACGATGAGTTCGTGCCACATCATGTAAGCCACTTTATTATTATTAATCATTAATTCTCACTATATTTCGATTTTGGGAAATATATGCAGTTTCTCAGTTGCTTCACAAAATAATCATATGAATAAAATATCTTAGCTTTCTTTCATTCATTCACAGGTTAATGTCGTGTCAGATAACAGACGGTATTTGTCTTGGAAAATTGAGTCCCCATCTAGTTCATTCCTTTCATATTCAGTCATCGACTCAGGAATGCTCTATGCAAGACGAGCGTTGAACAGACTTCATAGAATGTTGGCAAAGGAAGGATATAATCAGGTTGGTTTGGAATGGAAACAAAAAATGACCTTGACATTGTTCCTGACTTAGGCCATCTTTACTTGGTGGCAGGTTGATGTACTTGGAATGCTAACTAAAGTAGACATTCAGTTTACTTTCAAATTGTAGCAAACTAGTTGTCCACAAGTATCACGGGAGTTTTTCGGCGTCAGCAGAGTGGAAGTGGCTCGGCCGTAGGTACTTTATTTTATGGGATATAGTAGATCCGTAGTTAGGATTATTTAAGATTAGGTTTAGGGTTTGGATTAGGGTTAGGTTTATCTTTATATTTAGGGTTAGGGTTAGGGAGTTAATTAATTTCAGGATAGCTGTTTTGTAGTAATAAAATAGTGTGTTCGTGCAGCCGACTCGAGAAAGTACATCTTCTGATGGTATATCTCTGGGTAGTTTAAAAATCATTCTCGCAGCTCTACAATGCAGACGTTCCAATGACTTAAAATTATCCTTGTTGTTACATCCGCCCAGCTAGTAACAACAAGGATACAGTAACGGTCTTATACAGTGACGATCTTATGATAAAATGGTAATATTCATTGATGATTTATAGATATACTAGATACTTAGTTGTAGTAGTTTTATTTACGTGGCTAGAAGAAAGATTCTTAACAGAGTTGTCATAAAACAATTTGTGGCAATTAGGTAAATTCCATTGGAGCCACAGCATTATTTCTGACCACACCTTTTTTAGAGAACAAAATAAGTACCTTGCGGGAAAGTTAGTATCGCAAAGTTAGTATCGCAAAGTTAGTATCGCAAAGTTAGTATCGCAACTCTCAAGCAGAAATAAGATGGGGTCTAACAATTGGTGGATAACAAAAGCAATGATAGGGCTTGTAGAAGGAACTAAAACTAGTATTGATGACAATGCCTTTCAAAAATGATAAAAAGGCTAGGTACTTCATCTGCAAACCATGCGTAAAAAACTACGCTTGAATATTATCAATATTGCTGGCGTCTAGTCATGTTTACTTACCCGGTTCTTCTACCATTATATTTAGGTTTATGTTGACCAAATGAGTTCCGACATCGTAGCTGTAACTCGACATTGTCCTGAAAATCACCAAACTGTTATCCTTGTTGCTCATACATCATTCTCTAAACCTCAAGAACACATGATTGCTACCGATGTAAATAATTACATACAGACCGATGGAATCAAGGCTTTACACGTTGAAGGTAAGGGGTCTGCCATGTCTAAACACTATTCTAGTTTATGTGCCAATGAGATGTGTGAATTAGTTCTATCATGCTTAATTAAGTTAGAATTAGGTTTGTCGTGCTGAATTAAGTTTGAATTAGGTTTGTCGTGGTGAATTAAGTTTGAATTAGGTTTGTCGTGCTGAATTAAGTTTGAATTAGATTTGTCGTGCTGAATTAAGTTTGAATTAGGTTTGTCGTACTGAATTAAGTTTGAATTAGATTTGTCGTGCTGAAATTAAGTTTGAATTAGATTTGTCGTGCTGAATTAAGTTTGAATTAGGTTTGTCATGCTGAAATTAAGTTTGAATTAGATTTGTCGTGCTGAATTAAGTTTGAATTAAATTTGTCGTACGTGCGGAATTAATTTTGAATTTATACATTTGTTGTGCTGAATTAAGTTTGTATTAGGTTTATCGTGCTGGACTATGCTATGCTGTAAGTCTACGTGGCGCAATTTCAGCATGAAATTTCGTTTTCAAATACACAGCAATTAGAGTAAACCAATCAGATACTTCAAGATGATAATAAGGCAATGACGTGACTTTTGGAGGACATATTGTTTATTTGTGGCCCACGTAGTAACATTTGCGCCCGAGCGGAGCGATGTTGTAAATGTTACTACAAGGGCCACAAATAAACAATATGACCCAACAAACGTCGTGTTATTATCATTGTTATCAATTATCATTCTAGTTAAAGATGCAGTTCATTATAAGATCAATGATAAGCAGGGCTGTAAACGTATTTGTGGCGCGACTAGTTCGTCATCGGCCCGCCGCTTGTGAGTATTTTCAAGAGGGCGATTTGGACATCATTATTATGATGATAACGATGATCACGATGATGGCGGTGATGATGATGAGAGTGATGATTATTATTATAATGGTGGTGGAAGTAATAACGATGATAATGATCAATATAATAATAACAACAACGATAATGCGATAATGCAAAATGATCACGATGATTATGAGAAGAATGATGACCATTATTATAATGGTGGTGGAAGTGATAACGATCATAATGATCCATATCATAATAACAACGATAATGATGATGCCCACCATCATCATTATCATCATCATTATGGTTGTTATCATTATATTGATCATTATCATCGTTGTCATACCCAACATCAGTATTATCATCATCATTATGGTTGTTATTATCATATTGATCATTATCATCGTTATCACTCCCATCACCATAACAATGATCATCACCACCATTATCTTCATGATCATAATGTCCATCACGATTGTTTCCGCCTTCACCATTGTTTCCGCCTTCACCATTGTTTCCGCCTTCACCATTGTTTCCGCCTTCACCATTGTTTCCGCCTTCACCATTGTTTCCGCCTTCACCATTGTTTCCGCCTTCACCATTGTTTCCGCCTTCACCATTGTTTCCGCCTTCACCATTGTTTCCGCCTTCACCATTGTTTCCGCCTTCACCATTGTTTCCGCCTTCACCATTGTTTCCGCCTTCACCATTGTTTCCGCCTTCACCATTGTTTCCGCCTTCACCATTGTTTCCACCTTCATCATTATCACAATGATTATTTTCATTATTTAAAGGAAATATTGATGAAATCATATTGGAAGGTAAAACTGTAATGAAGACTGGTACGAAAGAATTTCTGAAAAGTTCTGATTTTATTAATGGTCTTGAATCTCATGTCGTTGAAATACAAGAACATATTGGTGTTGCGAAATCACAGGTTTGCAGAATATTTAGTTTAGTTTATTAGATTTATCACTCTTTTAGGTGAACGGAATACCCCAACAGGCGCTAGAAGCCCAATTGATAGGGGTTCCGAGGGCCTACGATTTAAGGTCGTTATCCGAAAGTCTTACCATTTACTGGTATTATTGAAAAGGTAGCACTTTCTCCTCAATTACTTTTAAGACCCTGAGTGGTGGTCCGACCCAGGATTTGAACCTGTGTCTCCCAGCTCATAGACGTGTGTACTGTGTGGTAAGCACTGCACCATAACAGCTGGTTAGTTGGCTGGTTAGCTTAGCTGGCTAACAATATATTGAGATAAATGAAGCTTAAAGAAACTTCTGCTCCTGAAAATGTAATTTTCTTTCCTGTAGTTCGTTAAAGTGGAACAGAAGGGTGATTATCAAGAGGTTTACTTCAAGTCCTTCCCGCCTGGTAGCGTGATTGCTTTGAAAATTTCTCTCTTTCCTCATGTCAAACAAGCGGTGGAATCAATCAGGTAAAACTTCGCTAACTAGTATCATATATGAGCTAATCTGCAATCTGATTGGTTCTTATACTATCAGGCTATCAGCTCGTGTCTTGTGTTAATATACACACTGCTGTAGTGAATGTGGGAGAGCTTGGAGTAGACAGACGATACATCCAAGCTCTCCCACATTCACTACAGCAGTGTGTATATTAACACATCCAAACATTACTGATATATATATATATATATTAGTGACTGCCGCGTGCATAGGCAGTACATATATCAATCGCACCAGTACATCATTGTATATAACCTTCGCTCTCCATCTGAGTCTCGGTGGCTCAATGGTTAGAGCGTCTCACCGGCAATCAGAAGATTACAGGTTCGATTCCTGTCCGGGATCATTTTTCTGAAGATATGAGCTCGTATCTTATTAGTGATGACATGGCGGAATGTTTTGCTGAAGTGCATTAGTGCATGAGCACGAAATCAGGTATTTGCTTCATAAAACAACACGAAAAACACCAAAAAATACCACGAGTGTCTATAAAACAATTATATCATTCGCTCTCGTCGTATTTGAGCCGATCATAGCCAACTCTGGTCTTCGCGGCTCATCGAGCTTATATGCGACAAGAGGGAAATTCTTTGCTTTACATTCAATGTTTTATTTTGTGAAGTTTTCTTGGTGTGTATGAACTTCACGATCATCCCTCACTGTAGAGTTAACCGAAACTGTTTTTATTTGAGCGGGAATTTTAATTTGCACCTTCGTATCTGCACGTTTACAAGTGCATATCGGCACCTGTTTATATTACTGATTTACTAACTAAATATAAACCTACTCGTGCTTTAAAGTGGTACTACGATCAAATTTTTACCTATCGATATTTTTGCGTATTTATAAAGCAGAGCTGCTAAATATTACTTGGTCGAAACCGTTTTGCGATTCGACGATGGCAAGTATTATTTTTCTTACTCCGAATCTGGAGTTGTTATGTCCGCCATTAATCGATCATGTTCCTGACCAGCGTAACGAAGTGACGTCAGATTCTCAACGCGAAGACTCCACATGGCTAATTCTTCAAGTAAATCAAGGTCGTTTTTTTCAAACTCTTCGTCTGAAAGGCTGGACATTTCATCTACTTCTCGAAGAAAACAAGAAAACAAGTAACCTCGACTGAAATTCAGGCGTAGCATTGAGAATCTGACGTCACAAACAATATTACCTTTTGAAATTGCGGGCTCACTTGGAACACGTTCTTAGTAATGGTGGCCTAAATAGTAGTGATCTCAGAGCTCAAAATACCATTTTTTAGTTTTTGTGTTACTTTCGACCCTGAAATAGTATTCTATGCTAAAGAAAATCTAAAGCCGGGGGTGAATTTTCATCGTAGTGCCACTTTAGGATCATCTAACCGAAATCTGCTACTTGAGCCAAAATCCAAAATGGTGGCACATGGAGACAGAACATTCTCGGTTGTCGCACCAAAACTGTGGAATTCATTACCATAGGAAATTAGAAGCATTGATAAGTTAAGTAGTTTTAAGTCAGCACTTAAGACTTTTCTTTTTTAAAATTAATAGTTTTTTGTTCATAGTGGTAATATACATGTATGTAGTAGGCTTTATCTTATAATGAAACTGTAATTAGTTTTATAAGTAACATTAAGATTTTATTGTTGTAAGAGCATTGAGACTATTATATAATGCTCCTAATACGTCTTTTATTATTATTATATAGCATTATAACACTTTCTTATAATTAGAGAGCTTTAGTCGAATAATAAATATCTCACTTGAAAAGCTAGGAAGACACTCGGCCATTGTTTCACGCATCTCTTGTATATTTTTTTAACTTCCTCGTTGCCGTTATAACTTTATAATCGTACACGACACGTTTTTTTTTATTTCATAAGTACAGACCATTGTCTACACATTTTTATAGACTTGATTAGTCTACATACAGGAAATTAGAATTCTTCTTGTCACAAAGTGACGTCATATGTAGGGTGTGCGGGGAATTTTCTCCGGAAGATTTTTAAATTTCGTGTCTCTGAAATGGCATTTCCTGCATTTTGAGAGCACTATTGAGTAAAATCTAAAGACCACAAATCAGCTTTTTTTGTAGTGTATCGATTATTTTTCAGAAAATATTATTAATAATAGCACCATTAATAAAAAGAGGCAGTTTGCTGGATGGACTGATCGGCGCATCGTAGTGCCGCCACTGGTCCGCTGCTCTACCAGTTGAGCTACCGCGCCAACTGCGAACAGTTGTGCATGAAATATTTTTCGCGACAACTTAACGCTTGTGATCATCTGTAAGGATGTGTAGTGTTTCTATACTTTTTCAAAATCATCCTCAGAGTAACAGGGAAATTAATCAACATCATTAACCTACATGCACTACTGTGTCGGTAGCTGACTAACTGGGTAGAGTAGCTGACTGGAATCCCGAAAGTGTTCAAATCGCTCTTGAGTCAAACATTTTTTCGTCGACTCAGTAGTGTATACTAGGTTAATCATATCAATTGATTTTCATGTTTAATACCCTAAGGATGATTCTGAAATAGAATAGAAACACTACACATCTTACAGATGATAATAAGCGTTAAAGTGTCTATGAAGTGAGCTGTTTTTGCTTTAACGGACAACGTAGCACGGCAGGAGCGTACACTGAAAATTTCAAGTAAATCTGCTGCATAGTCTTCGAGCTATCAACTCTTAAAGTTTGGCATGGCTAAATGTTTTTGGTGAAATCTGAAACGCGCGGTTCATTGTCTTGTGACATATGCAGGTGTACTATGCATAAGAACAATGGATTTGAACATTAATGATCCACCTGCATACGTCATATACCACTTATATTCAATCCCAGTCTTTCCCTATTTTGTAACGTTAAACTATGCCAATGGACAAACTTTGAGAGTTGATAGCTCGAAGACCTATGCAGCAGATTCACTTGAAATTTTCAGTGAACGATCCTGCCGTGCTACTTTGTTTGTTAGAGCAAAAAGAATTCTAGCGATTTTTTCACTTTATAGACACTTTAAGTTGTCGTCAAGTTGTTGTTTTGGACTGCTTGTCTCGCAAAATAATTGTATTTATATTTTTTCTTAGAGCTGTGATTAGTGATTTGAGCGACAGTAAATTTGACAAGAGCAAGGCAAATGCGATATTTAAATCATTAAATCTCGATGATATTAATCGTATTTTGTATCGCTGTGATGCTGAAGAAAGAGCAGATGGTCATGGTGGTGGTGTTTATGATGTACCAGGGTTTGGGCCGTTTGTTTATTGTGGTATTCAAGGTACGTGCACCATGTGTTGGTATGCATGCATTGCCAGACTTTCCAAACTTCCCTGTTGTAGGGCGCATTCTTTTGAACTATTCCAGAATAAGAATACACAGAATGAAGTGTAACTGTTCTTTTGGACTATTCCAGAATAAGAATACATGGAATGAAGTGTAACTGTGTTCGTTTATGTTTCTCAACGTTTATGTTTCTCGGTGTAACTGTGTTCGTTTATGGTCCAAAAGAATGCGCCTTTAATATTGTGTATTATTAGATAGCTGCTAGTAGGATATGAGCTATCTCGCAATGTGATTGGCTCCTCTACTACTAGGCTATCACCTCATATCCTAGCAGTAGAGAAAAAACAAGATGGCGGCATGTTAAGCCGGAAAAAGCTGAAATCGATGGGGTTTTATAAAGAAACCCGAACTGACTAAGGCCTGTTTAAAACGTCGAATTTATCATGTGTCGAACGTAATACCAATTAAGTTCGACTAAATTCGACACAATTCGACTCTGGTTTCAAACGTCGAATTTATCATGTGTCGAATGTAATAACAACCTAGTACCCAGACTCTTAACTTTTTTTAGCGGTAATTGCGGTAAATTTAAATATGGCGCCAAATAACCGGCAAAACTTTGCTCGGAAAACTTTGATAATAAATACGATTTACAAGGCAAGGAACCGAAGGAAAATGATAGAATTGGTGTTAAATACCCTAGTTCATAGAAGATTGCGCTTGATGAAGATTTGTATGTTGCTAGTGCTATTGGCTTTAGCTGGAAAGAATGCAACAACACCGGTACGTCGCTCCTGTCGCCGACTTGCACGGAATAGAGGTTGGTGGAGGGTAGTATGGCAGACGTATTCTAGTAGAATATTTAAACAAGCGTTTAGAGTATCACGGGATACATTCATGTTTATTTTGGATCGAATAAAGCATGTCCTTGAGAGAAAAACGGTAGTAGAAGAACCTGTACCGCCAGAGCTACGACTAGCTATTTGCCTCTATCGTCTTGGCAGGGGTACATACTATTACACCATATCAGAAATGTCAGGTCTCGGACTATCAACAGTCGCCACAATCACCAAAGAAGTCTCTGAAGCCATAATTGAAATATTATGGGAAGAAAGCATTACCAAATATATGCCACTCTCGGAAGATGATTTTCGACAGAAGATCCTTGATATGGAAGAAATGTGGCAGTTTCCGTGTTGTTGGGCAGCCATTGATGGCTGCCATATTCCACTGAAATGACATCACTGTTGATCCCAGCACAAATGAGAAAAGGAACAGAGATACAATTAGAGATTTGCTGCAAATGAGAGAATGTCAAAAGATAAGAGATACATCGCCCGAAGCAGAAAGAATCCGAGATGCGCTTGCTGAGAAGTTATGGTTGGAAAGGGAGACTGGAGAAGTATGTTAACATGTTTACGCCAGTTCAAGAGCACAAAATAAATTCATATATAATTTGTTAATATCATAAGCTCATATGACTATTTACAGTATTAATGTCATATTTAGTTTCATATTTAATATTTAATATTAACTGTTAAATAAGTCTTATAAAATACTTATTAAATTAATATTTAATAAGTATGCCTAAAAACATCAACATAAATAAAATGAACATGAACAGTGAGAATTATGTGCCAAACTAACAATGCAACAATTAAGCACAATGTAAATCTGTCATGTATTACAACAATATATTAATCTTATATTAATCTGCTATATCAATGTGCAAAGCCATCCATTGTCCATATTATAATTGTTTGTAACACTGACTAACATTTTCCTGAAGGTTATAAGCAGGATGCATTCTGGGAAGCTGAGATGGTGGTGGTGTGAGGCATTGTGATGATGCAGGAGTGTGAAATTGGGAACTCTCCAGATGTTGAAAATTGGAATAAGCAGGCTGGTAAAATTCATGCGAGTTATAAGCTTGGTTGGTTGCAGGGAATGTGGTGGGATATCCTTGCTGCGGGTTGCATGGTACAGAGTTAGCATTGTTTAGCATAAGTTTTATTAACTCAAGCTCATGTTTTCTTGCTTTGTCAGCTTCTTCTCGCATGAAGTTCATGAGATCTTTTGCAGGATCCTGTTCAACAACACATTTTAGTAGTTCCACAGCTTCAACCACAGTATCTTTTTTTGAAATTTTCCTTTTCTTGATAGGAATGAATAACTTCTCTTTCGTACCCTCATTTTTACTTGCACTAACAGCATCCTGTTCACAGTCAGTTGAAGATGGTTCCTGCACATTACCGTTAGTTGAGGATGGTTCCACAGCTAATTCAGGCTGACATGAGTCCCTACTTTTGACAAGTGGAAACAGGATATTAAACCAGGTACCATATCCCTTTTCATCCTGAAATCGCTTAATTCCAGTTCCAGTTTTTATAGTCATGGCTGCCTGCTTACATTCACTTATACAACGCTTGAATTTATTTCTCAATTGTTGGACAGTAAAAATAATTACTTCGCCTCTCTTATTTGCTCTTTCTTTTAACTCATCCAAAATTTGTCCATAGATTGGGCCATTCTGTTGATGCTTTGTGTTTGTAAATATAAGTTTTCTTTGATAGTACTCACTACTTGCAACAATGTCAATAAAATAATTTAAAACATATTCACTCCATTGGGCCTTTCTGCCAGACTTTTTTTCTTTTTTGGCACTTCTACATTATTAGTATCTTCATCATTCTCGCTAGACTGGACACTTGAGGGAACATGGCTATTTTCACTTGGAATATTAGTGCTAAAAATGAGATAAGTGGTGTTTTAAAAATAAGCAAAGTTTTGTAATGAAGAAAGAAAGAAAGGCTGAGAAATTATAATTGCAGTGTTCAAGCTAGTCTTCAACGCAGGGTATTTTTAATCATTTACCGTTTATTGCCAAGAAAATAAGAAACAAATACACAAACTAACCTCATCTCTTCGCTTGGTGGACTTGCCAGGTAATTTTCCTTATTTAGAATATCCATATGGCATGTATTGCAGTAGCCAACGGATGCTCCTGCAGACCAACCAATAGTTTCTTCATTTTGTTCGAAAGTGGCACATAGATTGCATACTGGTTGAAAGCATTTTATACATCGATATTTCGTTATTTTCTCGCAACACAAAGAGCATTGTCGACCGTCGCTGGAAGACATTTTCAAAAGGCGCCAAATTCGCTGATGGCGAAAAAATAGTGTGATTACATTAAGTATTAATTATTAAACCTCGATCCAGTATTTTTGGACGAGGTGTATTAGATTCGACACATGTTAAATTCGACGTTTGAAACGACGTCGCACTTTGGTCGTTATATCCGACCGAATCGGTCGAACATAATATTGCGGTCGACCGCAATTAAAATCGTCGAACTTAATTGTTTCAAACGTCGAACTTATCATGTGCATAATGCGATGTATTTGATTCGACACATGATAAATTCGACGTTTGAAACGGGCCTAAGTAAAACAATTATACCATTCGCTTATATACCATTCGAGCTCATGGTATAATTGTTAAATATGTTGTGGTCATAGTATGAAAGCAACTGAAGCTTGTGTAGTTCCTTGAAATCAACCATTTGTATTCAACTATTTTTATTATTATCAACGCTAAGTAATTAATATTTAATTTCATACCGCTGTCTGATGGTACCAACAGCTCTGTTTATCTGTAGCCAATCATAGTAGTATCAGAAGTAGCTACGTTAACCTGTTAGACCCAATATAATCATAATGTTGGTGATATCAGTTAGTTTGAGTTCTGTAAGAGCGCGCTTGCGTTATTATGTACGTCGCATATAGGTTTGTTATGGTTTCGTAACAGTTAGGGTGGAGAAAGCAAATCTTAATACTTTAAAATGTTACAAACTAATAGACTTAAAAAACGTGCACCATGCATGAACGTAGGTAAATATTATCTGGATTGTAAAAATCTACAGGACGCTGTTGAAAAATATTTCTATGATGTGGCTAACCATTATTTCACTTTACGTTTCATTGTCTGACGAAGGGCCTTCGCTCGAAACGTTAGACTACTTACACGCTATTTTGGCAGTAAACCAACCTTTTTAGATATTTGATTTGTATTTCTACACTACCTATGCAACACAACACATTTTATCCTGAATAATATTGTTGTTGTTATTATTATTTGTTATTATTATTATTTGTTATTATTGTTATTATTATTTACAAAAATCATCCGTCAACTGTATGATCAGTACGAGACAACTGTCCTGCCGCTAGTAATATACCTACCAAGCTTGGTATCTATCACTGTGATATATAGGTATCAAACGAGTTTCTGTCGTGTACAGAACAACAAAATTAGCGTTTTCGGTAAAGTAGTTTTCAGGATATGTAGTTTATATATATATTAATATATATATTCATAGCTTTATTATTCTTTCATAAGAGGTCCTTTTTGAAAATCATGTAAATGAAAAAGTTTCCTCAATAAAGATTATTATTATTATTATTTAAAGATGTTGAACCATCCAGTAGAAAAGTTTCGTAATGTTCCGAGACAATCTCTTATGCTTGTCATGAAGAAGAGGAAGTTTGATAAACGTCCAGTAATTTTAATTTCCTTGAATATGAGCTCAAACAAGATGGTTATTTGAATAGCCAAACATCCTGTGGCTGCTAGTCTGATTGACCTTTTAACAGGGAAGAGCCATGTAAAATGGATCTGTTAAATAAACCATTATTATTATTATTATTATTATTATTATTATTATTATTATCAAAAAGAGATATCAAAAGAGATATAACATATCATTCTCCATCGTTAGATCTGCCTTGTTATGTTTAAGAGGCTCGAGAACAATTAGAAGAGTACAATCCAACATTAAAGACATAGACTTAGATATAGAGACCGTGATGGCAAGAATTCATTAGTTTTGTAAATTTTTATTATTATTAGTTAGTTAGATAATCTTATATATATTGGACTTTAGTTTTAAATTATTATTATTTTTATATGTATTTATTGTAAATAATTATCATAATATAGTTTGAATATATGGACAGCAAATTTTAAGAAATAATAACTATTCTATATTGAACAAATTTTATCATCAGTACCTTGAATGTAAAATATTTTGATATTGTTATTATTATTATTATTATTATTATTATTATTATTATTATTATTATTATTTATTATTATTATTATGTTAT
The DNA here is from genome assembly GCA_035772405.1 of Chrysogorgia sp. JL179-B06. Lineage (NCBI taxonomy): Eukaryota > Metazoa > Cnidaria > Anthozoa > Scleralcyonacea > Chrysogorgiidae > Chrysogorgia > Chrysogorgia sp. JL179-B06. Next base: position 4,267,554 of record JAYKKM010000428.1, read on the forward strand.
TATTATTATTATTATTATTATTATTATTATTATTATTATTATTATTATTATTAGCATCGAGCAGAGCCGTTCACACGCGCTCTGTACATGTCTATAGTTTTATCGCTGGTTTCTTACTTGAATCACACTAAATTACTCCAAATATAAATCTATCCAGTCTAGAAGATTTCTAATCATGATTCGCTCAAGCTTTATTGGTTTACTATTGATCTGCGTCGTGTGTTCATTCTGTGAGAAAGATTTCATTACGCTTGGCCGACACTCTTGGCGATGTAAACAACGAGTCAACCAAGCAGAAGAAAGCCGCTCACAAAATACAGCTCCAAGTGTACCGATCTCAACCCGCACTGTGATAAAATGTTGTTGTGGCAAGATTTGTAAAGGGATTCGTGGTCTCAAGATGCACCAGCGCAGCTGTAGAGTCATACATGGTCTAAACAATGAGCTGTGTGCAGATCTCGAAGAAGAAATCGCGGAGAGCACCACTGATGTCCCTGCAGAAGATCAAGTCAATATACAATCAAATTTGGCTACTGAGGAAGCTATACCAGTATTGAGAAAAGGCATAAAACTACCTAAAAGGGTCTCAGAATGGGCAATGGCCAACGATTATTTTAAATTTGCGATCCAATTAAATGGACCAATCAGAGAGCTCGACTTAAACTCAAGTATAAGGCATTTAAACGACATTATATACAACTACTTCGTTGAAAATTTTGGACATGTTGAAACGATACCCGACGAAAACCTTGTAACAAAGTATAAAGATCATACTGTAAAGAATCTGAAGAAGGCTCTAAGCAATCTTAAATCAACAAATTCTGACCTGTCTGAAGTAAAATACGTATCTCGTATCCTGCGTAATAAGCTTCGTAAGAACAACAACAACAACACTCAGACTGATCCAAACCATGACGAGTCGCTCAATCACGATAAATATGTCGAAAGAAATTTTTGGGGTTATGTTAAAAGCGTCCTAAAGAGAAAAGATGCCGTATTCCCATCCTTCAGCATGACGGAATGCGTAAATTATTTTACTAACACTTTAGCTGCAATTAATCCTAACAAATTGTTTCACATCCCAAGCTGGATTCCCACGTTATCTGATCCTCAAGTTCAATTTGACCTTGACCCGCCTTCCTACCAACAAGTTACTGCTGCTATCCGTAAAATGAAAGCCTCCGGTTCTCCTTGTCCGCTTGATCAAGTATCAATTATATGCTTTAAACGATGTCCCTTCTTAAGAACTTATCTAACTGAACTAATACGCGCTGTCTGGCTCTCTGGATCTATTCCTACTGAGTGGAAAAGAGCTTGCACTATACTAATTCACAAGAAAGATGACACAAGTATTCCCTCAAACTTCCGACCTATCACACTTGAAACCATACCGCTAAAAGTATTTACATCGTGTCTTCGTAACGCAATGTACACATTCCTCATGGATAATAACTTTATAGAACATAAAATACAGAAAGGGTTCACGCCTAATCTCTCTGGCACACTTGAACATACTGCGCAGATGGCTAATATCATTAACAAAGCTCGGATTAAACAACGCTCACTTGTCATCACATTACTTGACCTCAAGAATGCTTTTGGTGAAGTTCACCACAACTTAATCCAGTCTATCCTTGGTTATCATCACATTCAGGGGCGGATCTAGACTGTAGCAACTGTAGCGTATGCTACAGTCAGATTTTCCAGCAAAATAATATTTTTTGAATTTAATTAAAATTTCAAAAATATAAAACAGTTGTCGATGAGCTCGATATCTGCTCAATGTCATATTTTGGGGCATTAGGTTGGTTGGGGGGGGGGGGGGGGGGGAATAAATCTGCCGACGTTTTTAGCTCGTTTTTCGTGAGTTTCCGTGCAACGAACCGTCCCGCAAGTTTTCCTGCACGAACCCGCAGGTTTTGCCCGCCAGCAAAGGTTTTCTGGTGTGAAATGTTGTAGCATCGCGCACAAGGCGCTTTCGGTCACGTTGCTAGGAGGCGATGTGTTCACGATAAAGCTACGACGGCTACAGTTGTGCTAAATTTAGACTGTAGCCGCTACAGTTGACTGTAGCCAACCAATCAAAATGTTGGATTTTGATCACGTTTTGCTCCATTTCGCTCACTTCCGCTACAGTTGACTGTAGCCAAACATTTTCCGATCGTCAATCTACATTTGGACTATGATGTGATCTAATAATAAGATTGCGAGATCTCTTTCACCATGGCGGTCAACAACGTTTTGGAAGAACTGTTGCGCGTCTTGGATGGAAATTACTCTCCAGAGGAGAAGGCCGATAAATTATCTTCTCTTAAGCGTCACTGTGAGAACCGTCTTACGAGACTATTTGATAAAAATAAGGATGCAAGTGTTTATCTGTGCAACTTCGCGAAGTTACAGTTCCCGCGCAGCCAGGAGCGACGATCTTCGAGTCATGCGCCAGTGAGGTAAGCGTTAGTAGCTCATGAATAATAAACAGTTTGTCATATGGGACTAGTGATATGCAGTACTTGATATGCTAATGAGTCCGTTATTGTGTTTGTTGTGATGAAATTGGATTAATTTAACTTATCAGTGAGTCAGTGTCGCTGAGAACGAGTTACTATTTTTTAAATCATTTAATATATTTAACCAATGTGCCTGTGCACAGTGCAGTGATTGGGGGCCTTCCACTTTCACAGGACAGTCTTATCGTACTACACATGAGCTAAAAACCATGGTTTTTAGCCGTGTTCTTTACAGTATTACACAACTCTGTTGCCTGCCCTTTGCTAGTGCTGTGGTGTTTATTAAATTCATAATGTAGTACATGTAGTTTATAGATTAGACTAAACTATAAACTACATGTACTACATTATGAATTTATTAGTGGGAAATGGAATTTCTGCAGTCAAATCACAATCGACTATTCATTGACAAATCAATTGACTCTCACTAGTCCAAATCTCTAGCTACAGTACATGTACATTACTATCTTATTCTATTCTTGGCGAATGCTCAGCAGGCTGAGCTCAGCCATTTGGCAGCTTAAATTTGTCTGATTGAACTACCTTCAGTCTACCTAGTCCTACATGTATAATTATTTAATTATGACAACTGCATGCTGATGAAAAGCATTTGATGCATCGTACCAGAATAGTACAAGTGAAGTTGACTGAGTTTCCTATTTAGTGCAATACATGGATGCGATTGGTTTTTTTTTATCTGGTACTTTTAATAGTGTCAGACAATTTTATTCAGCACAGTGAAGAGCCCTGATGCCTGCTTGCCCCTTAATGAGTTAACAGGGCCAGGCCCACAAGCCTTTGAAGAATATACTAATACAGTATACTGTATAAACAAGCTGCAGAAGAAATGATTGCAATTGACCAAGTGTTAGCAGAGAATCTCTCTAACAGAATAGATATAGTGATATGATTTGCCTATAAGACTATAATGTCTGTTGGCTCACAACAGACAATTTCACTTGTTTTAAAGAATAGAAAGCACTATGCTGGAAAATAATAATAGAAAATAATAATAGAAAGCACTATATCACTATATTTGATATTTAATGAATTGTGAAACCTACAACCCCTCATGAAATGGGTTGTGGCCAATGCATTGCTTCATTTCACTGCTGTGCCTAAGAGAACACCGGGCAATTGTATGAGAGGCATGCCTGTCTCTTAGTGGGTTAAATGCTGATGGTTAACCCATGAAGGGGTAGGATAGGTACAGGGTACTATTTTACTTGTTTTAAAAGTGTTGTGACCACTTACAGTATGTAATAAACTAATGAGCTGTTGAATTTATTTGTACAGCAGCCATTCATTACAAGTTGTGTAATGAACAAAAGCCTAGTAAATGTGCCAGAAATCCAATCACATATTTTATGTGTACATTACTGACATTTGCCAATGTTGCCACAAACCATTTTTCATGTGCAAGAATATGCAGAGTATAACTATTCAGTATTTAATGTGTGAAGTACATATTATAATAGGACCCTAAATGAGTTCAATTTGTATCATTTCTCATGGTATTATGTGCATTTCTATATCTTTCAATCACCTTTAGAACTACAGGGGATGGCAACTGTCTCTACAATGCATGCTCTCTTGCACTGTGTGGTAGTGAAACCATGGCCATATACCTTCGGTGCCTCGTCAGTATTGAGCTTTATACAAATGCTCAGTATTATTCTTCTCACCCTTTGATTGAACAGCAACATAATAAAGGTGCATTTAGTTGCAGGGGAAATGCTTTTGCCATGTGTTTGTCAGATAAGGCATTGGATTCTTTGACACGGGCAGATCCTTCAAAGGCTGTTGTTGCAGAAGTTTACAATAATGCTAACAACCGTGAATATTCTTCGTTTCTTTGTCTTCTTTCACTATCAAGTGTACTTGAGCTCCCGATTGAATCATACTATCCAATTACCATTTCTGAGGTAGCTAGCGAGGAAGATTCCAATGATGGCAGTGCCCTTGAAGTGATGGATGCCAATGCCATTATGTTTAATTGCACTATTTTCCCCAGGGATGCAAGAGGAGATATGAGTGAGAGGATTCATATTTTCCGATGTGCTATGATGCCAATAGGGTACCTTGAAACAGCAACAATTCCAGCAACAAAAAACCATTATGTTGCCCTTTGTCAGCCAAAAAACACCAGTCTTTCGTTGAGTCAGGAACACTTCCTCATCAAGCCATTATTTCCCAATGTTACTTTTGACCCTGCTGAATCTTCAACGTCAAATACTGAAGCAAATACCTGCACTGATATTCCTCGGTTTCAAATTCCTGGAAATACTCTAAATATACATACAAATACAAAACGAAACGTCCAAAGATCTGGTGGATCTAAGTTAAAGCAAGCCCTTCTAGACCAGCTATTGCCAAGAAAAAGAAAGTGTGATGGTCAAGATGAGCAGGTACAGGTACATGTACCTTCCCAATGTAAGATGGCAAAAAATCAGATGATAGCTTGCCCTTCTACTCCTACATTAGACACACCAGCAGCATCGGCTTCTGAAACTACTGCCAGTAGTGACACAATTTCCTTTTCGAAAGATATTGGTAACTTTGTTAATAAGGCCGACTCGTTAACCGATCAACAAAAATACGATCTCCTCTGCAATGTTTGGAGACCTGAGCCAGAATATGTCTTTCCTGCAAATGGGAACAAGAGAAGGTTTCGTTATGAGTGGTTGAAATTGTTTCCATGGTTGGCTTACTCAAAGGTTCTTGATGGTGCATTTTGCGTGAATTGTGTCCTGTTTGGAGGCGAAAGTACCCATAATGCCAGCAAACTCCAGAGGCTTTTTAAAGCTCCCTTGAGCTCATGGAAAGTGGCAGTACCAAGATTTCGTGAGCATCTTGAAAAATCTCAACTCCATAAAACAGCCACCATTCGTGCGACACTGTTCAAGTCGTCGATGGAGAACAGGTCTACACAAATCGACGTGCAGCTGAATGAGTTGAGACGTAAGCAAGTTGAGGAGAACAGGGCAAAACTGCGACCCATTATTGAAGGTGTGATTCTTTGTGGCAGGCAAAATTTAGGTCTTCGAGGTCACCGAGATGACTCACGGGATCAGGAGTCACAAGACAAGAACCCAGGAAATTTCATTGAAATTGTGAAGTATGGAGCAAGATGTGCAGGTGTTTCAGACTCCGAGTTTCTTCACAGCAATCCCCGAAATGCAACCTACAGGTCGAAGACTACACAAAATCAGGTTATCCAAATCTGTGGTGAACTGATTTTAGAAAAGATTGTGGGCAAGATCCGGAAGGCAAAATTTTTTTCAATTCTTGCTGATGAAGCAACGGATTGTGCAAACCTGGAGCAGATGTCTCTTGTTATTCGTTTTGTGGATACGAAAACGTCAAATTCGAGAAGAGTTCCTTGGTTTTGTGCATTGTCAACTTGGTCTGACGGGGGAGGCAATATCTGCTACTATTTTGAATTCTCTTGATGAGCTTGGCTTGTCGATTCAAAATTGTCGTGGACAGGGGTACGATGGAGCGGGAAATATGGCTGGCAGGCTTTCCGGAGCGGCAACGCGAATTCAAGCTGTTCAGAGTAAGGCTGTCTATGTCCACTGCAATTCGCATGTTTTGAATTTGTGTGTGGCATCATGTTGTAAGGAGCAGTTGGTTAGAAATATGATGGAAACTGTTCGTGTTGCTACTGAATTCTTCAACTTTTCACCAAAGCGTTTATGCGTATTTGCAGAAGATCATGAAGGAACTATTTCCCGATTCTAAACGCACGCATCTTATTGATGTTTGTAAAACAAGATGGGTTGCGAGGATTGATGGCTTAGTCGTATTTGTAGAAGATTTTACCGCCATTGTTCGATGTTTCGAGGAAGTCAGGGACAACGACGACCAGTCTTGGAACAGAGAATCTACCCAGAAAGCAAGCAGCTTGTACTACAGTATTATTTCTTTTCAGTTTATTTTGACCCTTGTTGTCGTTTGCAGATGCCTCGAATTAACCCGCCCTCTCACCCTTCAGCTTCAGTTTTCTGCAATTGATGCTGGTTCTGCACGCGAAAAAGTGTCTCTGCTTTATGTGATGCTTGAGAAGTTTCGTTCTGGCGTGAAGGAAAGACATGCTGTATGGTACGAAGAAGCGGAAACCCTAGCCCAAAGTGTCGGAACAGTGCCAGAGAAACCAAGGACGACGGGTCGCCAAAAACATCGAGCTAACATGCCTGCTGAATCAGTGTCCGAGTATTATCGTCGCGTGGTTACAATCCCATTTTTGGACCATTTAATGACGCAAGTTCAAAGTCGCTTTTCTGAAACTAACCTTAATGTGATGGAAGCTGTATATGGGCTACCGAGGAACGTCGTTAGCAACCCCGACTGGAAAACTCATTTCGCCCAGTTTCTTGAAATATACAAGGATGACCTTCCAAGCCCACGTTTTCTCGACAGCGAATTGGAATCATGGAGTGAAGTATGCCGCAAGACTAAAGGTAGTCTACCATCCAACCTCACTCAAGTTTTGCCATTCATAGATCAATTCACCTTTCCCAATATTCTTACAGCATTTCGCATTTTTGCCACCATCCCAGTCACAACTTGTACTTGCGAGAGGTCCATCTCTGGTCTTCGGCGTTTGAAAACGTATTTACGTAATAAAATGAAGGCAGAACGGTTAAATGGTCTGGCCCTACTTAGTGTTCATAGGAAACATTGTCCTAAGACAGATGCCGTTATTGACAGGTTTGCTGCCAAACATTCAAGAAGAATGACTCTGTGTGACATTTCGAATGATGATTAACTCAGAATTTGAACGAAGAGCGAAGGCAATTTCTATTATCCTACCGTTCTGTCACTGTTTCAGGATGATTTTAAACTGAACATTCTTCCTTCTTGTTGCATTCTTCCTTCTTGTTGCTGTTTCGAGATGATTTTGAACTGAACATTCTTCCTAACTGCCATCGTGTTGGTGTTTCGAGATGATTTTGAACTGAACATTCTTCCTAACTGCCATCGTGTTGCTGTTTCGAGATGATTTTAAACTGAACATTCTTCCTAAGGGACCAGTCATTATTAATGCCGGGTAGGGGGCCGGAAGATATTGTGAGGGGCCACGAAAAATTTTTGAGCAATGAAGGGGGGGCCATGAAAATATTTTGGGCATGGAAGGGGGGGCCACAAAAATATCAAGAGGTCTATCAAAATAATGTGCACTATATTAAAAATTGCAAAGAATATAAAATAAAAACAGTAATGAAGGAAGTATTATTGTATATATTAAAGTTATGTTTTAATAGTCACTTTCTTCATCACTAGAACTTAAATTGTCAGGAGGGTACTTGTCCTCGGCATTTAAAAATGCAGCTTGAATTGATATTTGCTGTCCAGTTTTCTGCTTTCAGTACAGCAGACAAATTATTCTACTGGGATAAGCCCTATCTGACAGATTTCATTGAGAGAAAAAAATAACTCGACTGTCCCAGGTCACAACTACTTCTCAAAGTTAGAGAGTTTTTCAAAGAATCATGTTCGGACAGGTAATAAGTACTTTGAGATTGTGAAATTTGCTTGTGAAGACAACAATGACTCATTGTGTTTCAAACTGTCCTGTATCTGGGTGGGTTGATGCTGTTTGCCAACGCATACCAGAGTCGATGCCTCCTGATCCCACCTCTAATAACTGTAAGTACTTTCATGTCAAAGATACACCTAATAAGATAGATGGGGTCCCTAGATCAGTGAACGACTTCAATCCAAGGATCCAGTTAAATCAATTGTTCCAACAGGGTGCGGTGAATAATGAAGACCCTTCCACAATAACTATAGTTTTGCAGAAAGGTACATTGTTGATGAAAGTACTGTGAAAGTTGCTCTTGATGACCTGATTTATAAACACATCACCAAAGAGGTGCGAAAAAGAGAAAGTAGAATCAGAAGAGAAATGGAGAAAAAGCAGAGTTTTGATGACATCAACTGGTTGGGCAAAGTTGAGGATGGAAGCATTAAGAATCTGCTTGTAGAAACCCTCAATAAATACTTTCTTAAGCACAACATGATGGGGTGTTTGAAACTAAAAAAGACAGCAAAGATCGAGGTTTTTTTTCAAGACATGTGAAGGCACAAATTAGGTTTACATGTATTAGAGCACAACATTGTGGACCATGAAGGTAAAGAGATGGATGTGGGGAATGATTCTGAGTTATCAGATGATGATATGGATGAGGTGAGTTCGTTATTGCTATAATACATATATGTGTAAGATGATAGTCTTACATGTGTACATAGATTAATAATTTAGACAATATGCATGCTTGATGTACATACTATTAAGTGTACTGTTGTAGATATTCCAGTCATCTGCAGTCCCTTCCTGACTCTAGGCATAAATGCAGAAGTAATTTACATATTTTTTGTCTATTCTCTTTGTTTCTTTAATATAAGATCATTAACTGCACAAGTGATCTTGAAGATGAAAAGGATGAGGACCATGAACCATCTGATGTTGAGAGCCAGACAGAAAGTTTATTTGTGTCAACAAGAAGTGGTAGGATTGCTGGGAATTGGAGACTTTCTTCATATATTGGTAAGAATAACTCTACCTTTTTATTTTAATATACTGTATATATATTTATAGCTGTTATCAAAAATTGTCAGACTTTTCCTTTTATTAAATATTATTATTTACAAATACACGATGAACTTTTTTAGAGAGCTACAAATTTAATATTAATATTATAAATAGTTGACTGTCACATGTGGACTACAGTTCACATATCATATAATCAATTCAGCTTTTACTTTAATAAATTAAATAGTAATTTATATTATTCATTTACAGCTGCAAGTAAACAAATATGAGTTGAAAACAAAAAATGGTGACAACTGTGAGTGATTGAATTCAGAGACAATTCTATACTAATAGCATTGAGTTTCACTATTATTAATATAAGTCATATTATAAATAATAAAAGAATAAGGTATTTTGTTGTTGTTGTTTTTTTTTGGGGGGGGGGCTATGAAATATATTGCCTAATAATGGGGGGGTCATAAAAATATCTTGTTAAAAAATAAGGGGCCACGAAAAATATTTTGTGTTCAGAAAAATATCTTCCGGCCCCCTACCCGGCATTAATAATGACTGGTCCCTAACTGTCCTCTTCTTGCTGTTTCAAGATGATTTTGAACTGAACATTCTTCCTAACTGCCATCGTGTTGCTGTTTCGAGATGATTTTGAACTGAACATTCTTCCTAACTGCCCTCTTCTTGCTGTTTCAAGATGATTTTAAACTGAAGATTCTTCCTAACTGCCATCGTGTTGCTGTTTCGAGATGATTTTAAACTGAATATTCTTCCTTCTTGTTGCATTCTTCCTTCTTGTTGCTGTTTCGAGATGATTTTAAACTGAACATTCTTCCTAACTGCCATCGTGTTGCTGTTTCAAGATGATTTTAAACTGAACATTCTTCCTAACTGCCCTCTTCTTGCTGTTTCAAGATGATTTTGAACTGAACATTCTTCCTAACTGCCATCGTGTTGCTGTTTCGAGATGATTTTGAACTGAACATTCTTCCTAACTGCCATCGTGTTGCTGTTTCGAGATGATTTTGAACTGAACATTCTTCCTAACTGCCATCGTGTTGCTGTTTCGAGATGATTTTGAACTGAACATTCTTCCTAACTGCCATCGTGTTGCTGTTTCGAGATGATTTTGAATTGAACATTCTTCCTAACTGCCCTCTTCTTGCTGTTTCAAGATGATTTTAAACTGAAGATTCTTCCTAACTGCCATCGTGTTGCTGTTTCAAGATGATTTTAAACTGAACATTCTTCCTAACTGCCCTCTTCTTGCTGTTTCAAGATGATTTTGAACTGAACATTCTTCCTAACTGCCATCGTGTTGCTGTTTCGAGATGATTTTAAACTGAAGATTCTTCCTAACTGCCATCGTGTTGCTGTTTCGAGATGATTTTAAACTGAATATTCTTCCTTCTTGTTGCATTCTTCCTTCTTGTTGCTGTTTCGAGATGATTTTAAACTGAACATTCTTCCTAACTGCCATCGTGTTGCTGTTTCAAGATGATTTTAAACTGAACATTCTTCCTAACTGCCCTCTTCTTGCTGTTTCAAGATGATTTTGAACTGAACATTCTTCCTAACTGCCATCGTGTTGCTGTTTCGAGATGATTTTGAACTGAACATTCTTCCTAACTGCCATCGTGTTGCTGTTTCGAGATGATTTTGAATTGAACATTCTTCCTAACTGCCTCTTCTTGCTGTTTCGAGATGATTTTGAACTGAACATTCTTCCTAACTGCCATCGTGTTGCTGTTTCAAGATGATTTTGAACTGAACATTCTTCCTAACTGCCATCGTGTTGCTGTTTCGAGATTTTAAACTGAAGATTAGATTCAATTTAAAAAACAACAACCTGGGATTGATTCCTGTTTCGCTGGATATGTGCTCGTAGGAATGGACATATCAAAAGGGCCGCATAATAATGCAGTTTTGCTGTTTTGTACAGAAGAACTGCATCATTAAGCATCCACTTTGAATATAACCCTTTTGATTTCAGAAACGAAAAATATTAAGGTAAGTATATTATGGTGAGGAGTGGAACAGCTAATGCAAAATTTTTGGTTTAATTTTTTATTGTTTTGTTCCATATTTTTGCCTAAATTTTTGGTTCATGCTTGGTGTTGGATACGTTGGAAATATTGCTCAAAATGCAGGAAATGGTGTTTCCGGGGTTTAAAATTTCAAAATTTTCCGGGGGAGAATCCCCCCGTACCCCCCTTAATTGGTGTCGTCACAGTTTCCGCTACAGTCAGATTTTTGGCTAGATCCGCCCCTGACATTCCTAACCATATCAATAATATTATAAAAAGTTTGTACACTGACTTTAAGACTTCCATAATTACTTCTGAGTTCCGTACCCCTTTTATACCTGTTGGCCGTGGTGTACTGCAAGGTGACTGTCTCAGTCCTTTACTGTTTAACATGTGTTTCAACACCTACATTCAACATATTAAAGCTGAAAAATACCGTCAATTTGGTTTCTCTCTCGAACTCCTAAATCCTATTCACTGGTTTCAATTTGCCGATGACGCTGCTGTTATTACCGGTCAAGAATCGGAAAACCAACATCTACTAAACCGATTTTCTATCTGGTGTCAATGGGCTAACATGATTGTTAGAGTCGATAAATGTAGCACATTTGGTACCAAGAAGGCGTTAACAAAATCTGTCCAATATCTGCCGAAACTACTAATTAATAATCATCTTATACCAACTATTAAAACTGGAGAATCATTTAAATATTTGGGACGATACTTTGATTTTGATATGTCCAATCAACAGCATAAATCTGAACTAACCTCCCTCATAAACGAACTGATGTCTGATATAAATCTTAAACCTCTACATCCGAAAAATAAACTTCTCCTCTACAGTAGCTATGTCTTGTCTAAAATTTCCTGGCATTTCACCGTTGCTGCATTATCTAAAACTTGGGTAACTGAAAATATTGATTCCATAGTAAACAATTACATCCGTAAATGGCTGGAAATACCTATATCTGGAACTCTTAGTACTGTTTTCTTAACCCGTAACAAGTTTGGTCAAAACATCGTCCCTCCATCCGTCAAATTTATTCAGTGTCAAACAGTTCTTCGCAACGCTTTAAAAACGTCTCCAAATGACTGTATAAAAGAACTCTGGAAGTCCACTAGTAACTACACTAATGTCCAATACGATACATACAACTCAACCAAGGAAGTACTAAAGAATTTTCATCTTGTACAAGAGGATAAACTTAGAAATCGTTTGACCTGTCAAGGTTCCTTTTTCTCAAATGTCTCAAAGTTTTCCCTGTCACACCTTAACGTCCTCTGGTCTACATCCCAATCAAAACTACCAAAAAACATTTTCAATTTTACAGTTCGTTACATAAATAACACACTTCCCTCACGAAAGAATCTTAGCAGATGGGGTATTTCACCAAGTTCTGACTGCTCGTTCTGTTTACGTCCTGAAACTCTTCTACATGTTGTTGCCGGTTGTCAACATTACCTAGAACGATTTACTTGGAGACACGATTCCATTCTCAGTTTTCTCGCAAAAAATTTTCAATCTATAGACGGATGTAACCTGTTCGTTGATCTTCCTGGATTTAAAAGCCCCTCAGTTATAACTGGAGACGAACAACGCCCAGATTTACTTCTTTCCACTTCAAACAACGACCTTTACGTCGTTGAACTTACCGTAGGATTTGAGTCTAACCTTACCAACAACGTTAACCGGAAGAAAGCTAAGTACAAAGATCTAGTAAGAAAGCAGAATGAGGACTTCACAAGTGTTAAATTTGTTAATCTCTCCATCAGCTCACTCGGAATTTTCGATAAAGAATGCCATACTTTTATTGAAATGTTAAATGATTTAGGACTCGATAACAAACATCAACAATACTACATCCGAAACATGATCTCTATCGCCATTAGAACGACGTATTATATCTTCTGTTGTAGAAACAAAGAATGGACCAATCCTGAACCACTATTTAGTGGTTAAACATTAAACATTTGAACATTAAACATTAATTTAATTATAAATTTGTTTCTGTTGTTTTAGAAATATTAATACTGTATATAATCATATGTGATTCAAGTTAGCCAATTGTAAATTACCTCAAGAAGTGAGATTTGCAATTGTAAATATATAAGAAAAATTTATATTAATAAAGTTTCCATTATTATTATTATTATTATTATTATTATTATTATTATAACAACATCAACACCATGGCAACAGTTATATACAACTACTTTAGCGAAAATTTTGGACACGTTGATAACCACAACGATGTAAATTTGAGAAAAAAGTATGCGAAATCCTCGGTCAAGGACCTGAAAATCGCCTTAAAGAAATTAAAATCAGAAAACGGAGAAGTGCTAGAAATCAAATTCGTAGCCAAGAAACTGCGCAACCTTCTTAAACCTAATAATGCCGATCAAGATAACATCAACAGTCAAAAGTCAGCGGAAATTGATCATGACAGTGTAATTACTAAAAACTTCTGGGGTTACGTTAAAAGAGTTTTTAAAAAGAAAATTTGCTCACTTCCATCATTTAATATGGCTCAATGCACATCATACTTCACTAAGACATTCTCTGCCATCAACCCAAATAAAGCGTTCAGCATCCCAAGCTGGATTCCAAAATTTGCTTCACCTCAAAAGCCATTTAATCTCGACCCCCCGACCTATCAAGAGATTACCAATGTCATCCGTAAAATGAAACCGTCTGGCTCACCATGTCCACTTGACCAAATATCTATAATCTGTTTTAAACGCTGTCCCTACTTACGTTCCTATCTATCCGACATAATCCACTCAGCCTGGTCTCACGGCGCTGTCCCTTCTGATTGGAAAAAAGCATGTACAATACTTATACACAAGAAAGGAGAGACAGACGAACCAGCAAACTTTAGACCAATAACACTTGAATCCATTCCACTTAAAGTTTTAACATCGTGCATTCGCAATAAAACATTTCAATTTCTTGCGGAAAACAAGTATATAGAACAGAATATCCAAAAAGGCTTCACCCCAAAACTTTCCGGAACACTAGAACATACAGCTCAGATGGCGCATATAATCAACAAAGCGCGCACAAAACAACGATCTCTCGTCATAACATTACTAGACCTAAAAAACGCATTTGGTGAAGTCCATCATAACCTTATTCACGAAGTCCTTGATTTTCACCATATCCCTGATCACATAAAGAATCTCATTAGTAGCCTCTATACCGATTTCAAAACTTCCATCATCACAGATGAATTCAACACCCCATTCATCACTGTTGACCGAGGTGTGCTCCAAGGCGATTCTCTCAGTCCTCTCTTGTTCAATATGTCGTTCAATACTTTTATTCAACACATCAAGTCTGAAAAATACGGTCAACTTGGCTTCCGGAAACCAAACGATAGTACTACCTTATTCAACCCAATCCACTGGTTACAATTTGCAGACGACGCTGCCGTTATCAGTGGTCAAGAAAAAGAAAATCAAATGCTTCTCAATCGCTTTACGATCTGGTGTCAGTGGGCCAACATGATTATACGTGTGGATAAATGTTCAACATTTGGCATTAAAAAGGATTCAACAAAATCGGTCCAATATCTCCCCAAACTGTTTGTAAATAACCATCTCGTACCACGTGTTGAAAATGGGAAATCGTTTCGTTACCTAGGCCGCTACTTTGACTTTAATATGTCCGAAGAAAATCACAAATCTGAGCTACACGACACACTAACCGACATCATGAATGAAATTGACGAACTGCCATTACATCCAAAAAATAAAATTATGTTGTACAGCCGCTACGCACTTGCAAAAATCTCTTGGCACTTCACTGTTTCTGACATAGGTAAAACCTGGGTGAATGAAAAACTAGATGGTATTGCGTCGAAATATATACGGAAATGGCTTGAACTTCCCATCTCAGCAACACTTAGCAACGTCCTACTTCCTCGCAGTAAGTACGGTCTAAATATCATTCTCCCTTCAACGAAATTTCTTCAATGCCAAACTGTTTCGCGAAAAGCTTTAAAATTATCACCAAATGAAGAAATTAGAAACCTATGGACTGTCACAAGTAACCACAAGAATGTGCAATACGACAAGTACAAAAACGCAAAGGACGTACTAAACACTTTCAGAAAAGAACACGAAGAAAGGCTTCAACATCACCTTATTTCACAAGGTTCATTCTTTTCCAACATCATTAAATATTCGACTCTCTCGTTCAACTCCACATGGTCCTCAGTCCAAAGCAAACTCCCTAAGAACATATTTAACTTCACCATCCGATACATCAACAACACGCTTCCGACTCGCAAAAACCTTGTGAAATGGGGAATATCACCTACATCTGACTGTTCATTCTGCTTGCAACCTGAGACCCTACTTCACGTCATTGCTGGTTGCCAAACATACCTAAACGAAGGGCGGTTTACTTGGCGACATGACTCTGTTTTAAATTTTATTGCCTCCTCACTCAACTCCGTACAAAATTATAGCCTCTACGCTGACATACCTGGCTACATCAGCCCATCTGTTCTCACCGGAGATAGATTACGCCCCGATCTTTTGGTAACAATCGAAAACAAATGTATATATATTCTCGAACTCACAGTCGGATTTGAATCCAACCTACTCAATAATGCCACCCGTAAGAGACAGAAGTATCAGGAACTAATTACGGAACAGAACAACAATTATGAACAAGTTAAATTTGTGAATCTGTCCATCAGCTCACTCGGAGTCTTCAGTCAACCATCATTAGAATTTATTGAAATGCTGAAAGATCTCAAATTTGACGAACGTTGCCGAAAGTACTTCATGAAAAGAATAATTAACATTTGTATAAGAACCTCATACTATATTTTCTGTAAACGTAACAAAACCTGGGACAACCCAACACTAATGCAAAACTAATATTATATATCATATATATCGTTAATTCAAGTAGACATTGGTGAACTACCTGTAAAAGAGAGGTTTATCATTGTAGTATATATCAATTATGAATAAATAAAGTTTACATTATTATGTTATTATTTGTTGGCTTGAGGTACCTATTTCTGGATCACTTAGTAACATTTACCTAACCAGTAACAAATTTGGTCTTAATATCATCCCCCCATCAACTAAATTCATACAGTGTCAAACAATCATCCGCAGTGTTTTGAAATCATCTCCAAATGAATCAATAACCCACCTATGGAAATCGTCGTCTAATCATACTAACATTCAATATGATCAATATACATCGACAAAAGAAGTAATAAAGTCATTCCGTGAAACTCAAGAAGAAAAATTGGAAAATCAGTTAAAATGTCAAGGTTCATTCTTCACCAGCATTTCAAAATTCTCTCTACCCCAAGTAAATTCGATTTGGCCAACCTGTCAATCCAAACTACCAAAAAATATTTTCAACTTCACCATTCGTTACATAAACAATTCGCTACCAACCCGTAAAAATCTTCAAAAATGGGGACTCTCGTCGTCTTCTGAATGCTCATTCTGCCTTAAACCTGAATCTTTGTTACACGTTGTTGCTGGCTGCAGTTCCTATCTCGATCGTTTTACTTGGAGACACGACTCAATCCTAAATTTTATTGCTAATAACCTCCCATCAGAATATATTCAAACCATTTATGCTGACTTGCCATCATTCTCTAATCCCTCTATTATTACTGGTGATGACTATCGTCCTGATCTAATAATTTTGACCAAAGACAATTTTCTGTATGTACTCGAACTAACCGTCGGATATGAGACTAACCTAAGAAAAAATATACAGCGCAAACACTCAAAATATAAAGAGATGATCATAGAACAAAAGAAAAAATTCCAGTCGGTAAAGTTCGTAAATCTCTCAATCAGTGCACTCGGTGTTTTTGAAAAAGAATCTTCGGTTTTTATAGAAATGTTGGAACGTTTGAACTTAGACAAGGCTCATGTTAAATATATCATTAGGAAAATCATTAATATTGCAATAAGGACGACATACTACGTTTTCTGTTCTAGAAACAAGGATTGGACGAATCCAGATTTAATGAACTTCTAATATCTTACTTTTTATATCATATATTTATGTAAATGTGTAGTGTAATATATAACCATTATAGTATATCAAGTAGCCAATTGTAAATTACCTTTAACAGTGAGATTTGCAGTTGTAAGTATATAAAAAAATTCAATAAAGTTTTCATTATTATTATTATTATTATTATTATTATTATAGTCTGATTGACCCGACATGCTTCGTTGCGCAAGAGAATTGAATGTTGATGTTGTGTTTAAAGAAGATAGAGGAGTAATTAAGATTGATGACAATTACTACAATGACACCTGTGCATTACAGAAGTTATTTTCAAATTAACGGTAAAAGATCCTAAAAGCTATTCATTTAAAAGCGTCGCATTCCATCCCTTATAATTCCAAATCATTTAGTAAAATTTCGATTAAGTTTGCACCCACTAACTTTACATTTCATGATCAAATGTGCCTCTTTTTGCCGACAACATACCTAGAGTACGGCACACTTGATGAACGGATTGCAAATAGTTTCATAATTATTACAATCGTCACAATCGAATAGTTGACAAAATAGCTGATGCATGGGATCAAGCAGCGTAGTCGCGTTTATTTAAATGAAATATTTGCAAGCAAATATGATTTTTATATCTTCCATCTGTCGAATTTATATTTTATTAAAGTGTCAAAGTGAATAATGTAATAGCTAATGTAGAGACTTTGTGACCCTCAATGTCATAACCGGAAGGGGGTCTGTCACTTCAGGTGTCATGTGATAACTCCTTCACATGTCCAGCCTCAGTTGCCCTGTCCTTCAAGAGGTGAAGATGAATCCATATCACTTTCCCACCACCTTCCCCATGGCTAGCCACCTTTTGGCTATATTGTATATTACTGTAGATTATGTATTTCTCTATTATCTACAGTATATTACTGTAGATTATGTTTTAGGCCCTCACCTTTACTGGCTCAATAATTTAATTATTTATTTTGAATAAAAGCGGCTTTGGTCCAACAGGACCATAGCCAATTTATCCCATCTGGAATGTGCTAGTTTCTTTCATTGATTGCCCAGTAAACAGAGCTCAGTTAATGCAGTGCGCATAATCCATGAGACACGGTGGAAGACATAAACAAATTGTTAGAAACCATTTTCCCTGAATTTTGCGAACAGTTGGTATTGTTTCATCATCGCAAACCTGATATTTTAGTCATTGATTCGGTGGTGAAGTCTTGTATTGTGGTCAAAGTGATTGTTTGCTACTATCTTTATTTTGATTACGCTTTTGATGGCACTAACTTTAACATTTACGAAACTATTACAAACTATTACAGCTCTAATCATTGTATCTTTTCAAGGATTTATATCCACAATGTCAGCAATCCGTGCCAACAATGATCTTGGTCATCCTATTTGTCAGAATTTAAGAGAGGGAAATTGGCTGATGGATTACACTGCCCAACGTTTAATACCGTTTGAACGGACAAAAAAGGTCTTTTTAGTGTTCTTTTCACTATTTTTTAAAGGTTTACTTTTATATCTTACCAAATAACCATTTTCCTATGCACTTACACTACCTCTTCCATCTCCCATACACTTGCACCACCTCATTGATCTTTTCCATGAACTTACACCTCCATCACCGCGTCCATCTTCCCATCCACACCACCTGTTCCATCTTCCCATGCGCTTACACCTCCATCGTCACCTCTTGCATCTACCCATGCACTTACACTACTGCTTCTATCTTCCCATGCACTTACACCACCTGTTCCATCTTCCCAATCACTTACACCTCCGTCATCACCTCATCCATCTAACCATATTCGATTAGCTTAAATGATGAATTAGTCAACCATTCATGGTAGCAGAGCTGTCAAGTAAATTAGTAAAATTTGTGCTAAATGGCAGATTAGATGTTCAATGTATTGGGCTAGTGTTGGATGCTAACCTGCATTAGAGATGTCCGTATTAGAGAAATGTCAGTATTAGGTGTCCATATTAGATATGTGTCTGTATTAGAGAGGTGTCTGTATTAGTGAGGTGTCCGTATTAGAGAGGTGTCCGTATTAGAGAGGTGTCTGTATTAGAGAGGTGTCTGTATTAGAGAGGTGTCTGTATTAGAAATGTGTTTGTATTAGAGAGGTGTTTGTATTAGAGAGGTGTCTGTATTAGAGAGGTGTTTGTATTAGAGAGGTGTCTGTATTAGAGAGGTGTCTGTATTAGAGAGGTGTCTGTATTAGAGAGGTGTCTGTATTAGAGAGATGTCTGTATTAGAGAGGTGTCTGTATTAGAGAGGTGTTTGTATTAGAGAGGTGTTTGTATTAGAGAGGTGTCTGTATTAGAGAGGTGTTTGTATTAGAGAGGTGTCTGTATTAGAGAGGTGTCTGTATTAGAGAGGTGTCTGTATTAGAGAGGTGTCTGTATTAGAGAGGTGTCTGTATTAGAGAGGTGTTTGTATTAGAGAGGTGTCTGTATTAGAGTGGTGTCTGTATTAGAGAGGTGTCGGTATTAGAGAGGTGTCGGTATTAGAGAGGTGTCTGTATTAGAGAGATGTCTGTATTATAAATGTGTTTGTATTAGAGAGGTGTTTGTATTAGAGAGGTGTTTGTATTAGAAAGGTGTCTGTATTAGAGAGGTGTCTGTATTAGAGAGGTGTCTGTATTAGAGAGGTGTCTGTATTAGAGAGATGTTTGTATTAGAGAGATGTTTGTATTAGAGAGGTGTCTGTATTAGAGAGGTGTTTGTATTAGAGAGGTGTCTGTATTAGAGAGGTGTTTGTATTAGAGAGGTATCTGTATTAGAGAGGTGTCTGTATTAGAGAGGTGTCTGTATTAGAGAGGTGTCTGTATTAGAGAGGTGTTTGTATTAGAGAGGTGTCTGTATTAGAGAGGTGTCTGTATTAGAGAGGTGTTTGTATTAGAGAGGTGTCTGTATTAGAGAGGTGTCTGTATTAGAGAGGTGTTTGTATTAGAGAGGTGTCTGTATTAGAGAGGTGTCTGTATTAGAGAGGTGTTTGTATTAGAGAGGTGTTTGTATTAGAGAGGTGTCTGTATTAGAGTGGTGTCTGTATTAGAGAGGTGTCTGTATTAGAGAGTTGTCTGTATTAGAGGTGGTGTCTGTATTAAAGAGGTATCTGTTAAGAAGGAGTTTACTCTATCCAGTATGATATTACATGGCATGATGTCATTGGAGTAACATCATTTTATTGCTACTTTTTTCTTACAGTTGGCATCCTGGCTTCATTCCGTTGTTGCTCACATTTCCAAACTTCCCCGATACATGATTCCTGGCTATTTTGATGTGTTTATTACGGCAGTGTACTTTCGTCTTCTTGAAATGGTTTTGGAACAAATGAACAGGTCAGTTCACATATATGTTGGCTATTTTAGCATATCACGCGACCGATATTTATGTTTTAGATTTTCATTTTTAATGTCAATATTACGGATTGTCTATTTTTGCTGCTCACTTTTTATTCGTGTGGTGAACATTTTTACATACGTTAAAATTTTAAAAATAGTTTATCGCTCCTTTTCATATATTAAGCTATACACTAACTTTTTTTTAGTTTTATCCAAAATGGCTCTGAATTTTTAATAGCTTTGGCCATGGGATCTGTACAACTGGTTGGATCAACCATCTCAGCTCCACTTCCTGGGCTATCTTCTCACCTTGCATCTCTAGACGCTAAATCAGCCAACTCCCCTCTCCTTACGATTGCCGCTGGCCTGACTCATTTCTCTGTTGGTCTGTGGAGGAGCTGGGGCCGAGACACGTTCATTTCATTGAGAGGTCTCTTGCTGGTAACTGGTCGGTATCAGGACGCTAGGTAACGATTTGTTCATGGTTTTTTATGTTTTTATCTAGTTTCTTGTTTACTTAAACACGGTGCGATCGCATAAGTAGAGAGTAGCTCAGTTATTTAATATTAAAAATATGCTTTCCTCGGCTTAGCATGTGGGAATTACATGTTTCGAACCAGGTTTTGTTTCTGTAGATTTGTGGCAATGGAAATCGTAGCAATGAAAACACGAGGCAGGAATCGAAGTCTTGTGATAAATATTATCGCCCAGAAAATATCTTTTATAACTATAATAAAATATCTTTAATAACTAAAGTGTTGTTACTTCACGAGTAACATCTTCAGAATAATGATTAAAAAGTAAATATCAGTTTAATAGCTGGACTGTTACAAAAACAGACATGAAAGAATGCAAATCATGAATAATAATGAGATACAGAAAGGCGGAAACAGTACGCGAGGAGTCAGAAAAGCGATAAAGGAAAATATCTAATATTTGAATTAAGAGGATTTATTTTGACTATTACTTTCTCTGAGAAGGTCGAAAATTATATGGTACCGGAACTTAAAATGGAAAAATAGTCAAACGAAACAATATGGTCAATTTGTCTTGCGAATGCAAACACACAAGACAAGGAAGAGCATAATAGCTAATTTCGTTTAGGCCGAAATGCCCATATTATCTGAGACCATGGTGCGTAAATGTCGACACGTTTCACGAACATACAACGCGTTACAGCATTAACATGTGAATTTATACACAAGACAAGGCAAGACAAAATAATTTAATTAGCACCAATAATAGCGGAGCGCGTTAATGCTATTTATAGAACCAAAACTCAGACAAACAAACCAAAATTGAATCTCAAGGGATTCCTAACGACTCTTTTTCTTTTGTTGGGAATGCAAGAATAAATTACAAACTCAGCCAAACATACATACTGACGTCATCGACGCTTCGCTATTACATCTTTTTGAGTGTACACATGTACACATCACTGACGTTATCTGCAATAACTAATGTTAATCGAGTCAGGTAACCTCTTATTTCATTTGAGACATGGGTTCGATATTTACCAATAAATCAGTAATATATCACAAATGTGAGATAAAAATGTTAATTGAAAGACATCAATTAAAATTTAACAACTACATCAAGCTTTTATACAGTTCCTTTCCTCACCAGAGGACTGGGAGTGCATTAATACTAAGTACAAGACTGATATGAGTTTATTATATTAGTAAAACAAAAAAATTAAAGATGGATTTGGATGTTTTTATATCTTCATCCAAATCATTCCATATTTTGTTTCTTGAAAACGAATAGAAAATGTTCCATAATAAGGTATACAATAAGAATTTTTAGAAGCTAGTCGAATATTGTGGCTAGGTATCCGCTCCTTGAAACGAAAAACTTGATAGTCGGCAGACCGATCGAATAGCCCTTTAAGCAGTTGCTATTAATAGCTCAAAATGCGGATAAACAAACCAAATTATTGAAAATGAGCTATTTTCTTTTGTTATGGCCGCAATAATTATGGGTAAATGAGGAAAAACATTGGTCCTGACGTCATCTGGACAACGTGCTATTACAAAACGTTGTGTGGGTAGACAGATGAAAGTAATTTATTGAGCTGTTAACGAATTTGTAAGGCATGATTTCCAGTGGATGATAACACAAAAGTAATCAAAAATTAACTTAACAGTAGGAGAGGAGATTTTGTCTAAAAAACTATACGATGCAATGGTTTAAAAATCTTTCGGGATAACCATTTTTAATGCAAACATTCTGTATCTCATTATTATTTATTTATTTGCATTCTTTCATGTATATTTTTGTAACAGTCTAGCTATTAAGTCGATATTTACTTAATGAAAATAGTTGTACAAATGCTCGAGTTTTTATTTTATTTTTGGCACTTCAATTAGGAAATGGCTTATTGTTCAAATGCTCAGAGTTTTTATTTTATTTTTGGCACTTCAATTAGGAAATGGCTTGTTGTTCAAATGGTCAGAGTTTTTATTTTATTTTTGGCACTTCAATTAGGAAATGGCTTGTTGTTCAAATGCTCAGAGTTTTTATTTTATTTTTGGCACTTCAATTAGGAAATGGCTTGTTGTTCAAATACTCAGAGTTTTTATTTTATTTTTGGCACTTCAATTAGGAAATGGCTTGTTGTACAAATGCTCAGAGTTTTTATTTTATTTTTGGCACTTCAATTAGGAAATGCTTGTTGTTCAAATGCTCAGAGTTTTTATTTTATTTTTGGCACTTCAATTAGGAAATGGCTTATTGTTCAAATGCTCAGAGTTTTTATTTTATTTTTGCCACTTCAATTAGGAAATGGCTTGTTGTTCAAATGGTCAGAGTTTTTATTTTATTTTTGGCACTTCAATTAGGAAATGGCTTGTTGTTCATATGGTCCCGGTAAGCTGGCTTGCCCACTTAGCGAGATCTCGCCTCTCACTTACTTCCCTATTGAACTTTCGTTTCTTTCATATATGAGAAGACTGGCTAGCTCGCTTGGCGAGATCTCGACAAGGGGGATGAAATTTTCGAACATAGACATTACACATGCGAACATAGCCATTGCTGACCAAATAGAACGCTTTGCCAATTTCATCCCGGTAGGCAGGATGAAACTACCATATGAACGCAAGATTTTGAGATCTAGGTAAAGCCTGGTTCACACGTGAGCATAAGAAGCATAAGGACAAAATAAAAGGCAAAACAAAGATAAGGATCGTCATAAACATAGGATCATAGTCCAAGCATAAGCCAAGAGCAGAACAAAAGACGAAACAAAGAAAAAGTCTTGTTGTTTTGTCTTCGCAAGTCCCTGAGGAGAAGTCATGCTTCTTATGCTTATGTCGCTCACCGAGACCATATAAGCAGGCCCTTAGATATAATCTTCATTAATAATTCATAAACCTAAAACAAAGAAAATCAACTGATTACGGAAGGATTGAAACATTTGAAACCGGAGGAAGATTTTACATACAGTATAGAACTTTCATATCGATTTTCTCTCAAAATACAGGTTCATTTGAGCTTGGCTTCGCCTCGTTTTTTGAACTCACTTCGCATTGTTTTGAAATCGGAAGAACTCTTACTCGTGTGTGAACTATTACCTGAAACCTTATTTGAAGTTTTATTACTCGCTATGCTTCAATGATCAACGTTTTATCGCACATTCATTTTCATTTTCAGCTATGAATCGTATCTACTTTATATACACAGTCTATTTTCTTTGAATTTCTTGAAGAAGCTAATTCTTTTAACTGAAGGAATATCTTCAACGTCGTTCTATAACTCCTAAATCGATCTTCCGAAGGAAACGAAACGTTGGATCAACGCTGATACTTTTAGATTTGTTTGCCGATAATCAACTCGCCATGTTTATGCGCTCGCTCCGTGTTTCTTGAAAAGTGGAAAATGTAAATTTTAATCTCAAGTGTTCAACAGTAAAGAATCACGAATATACTTTATTTATTAACATTATTTGATGCCTTGAATGTTTTTCTATGTATGAATCTTGTACTGTATATTGGTCAGCTTGCCGGTCTCGATCAGGCTACAGAGACCGGAAGTATAAGATATTGTTTCTGAATTACTTATACCCCGTTTACACTAGCAATTTAGACCAGGCCGAGCCCAATTTGTGTTTACGCGCAATTTTCAAAGCAATCATATTGGGTCTATATATTTCGTGTGTAAACGCAAACTTGGGCGGAGCCTGGGCCGGATTATAGTAAACTATTACTGTGCATGTTCTAAAATTAGCATTACAACAATTAGCGCTGGCCGAGTGCTGTTTTGCGTTTACACTGTAAAATCCGAGCCAGGGCCGGGCTTAGGCAGAACCCTACCCAATGACCAGGGCTACTTTTAACCCAGGCCCAACCTGGGTTAACGCGTTTACACTGGAAAAACTAGCCCAGACCGGGCCCAAACAAGGGTTCGGCCTGGGCTAGTTTCACCAGTGTGGGTATAAGGGGCTGTTTATATGTGCCTGGCTTAGCTTAACAAAGTTCTTATCACGGCTACTATAGACACCCAAAATGATATTTCAAAGCAGAACTGGCTTAATTTGGCTGTAGGAAGAGTATAAAGGTAATTCAAATGATCCTTTTGGGTCGAGAAAAGATTTTTGTGACAAAACTCCGCCCGGCTCATATAAACAGCACCTTAATAATAGAATACTCGAGAAGTCGGGAAAGCACTCGCCTCGACGGCTACTGCTTCTCCTGCACTTCTCTCGTGTTTTCTCTCGTGTCACTCAGGTTTCGATAACGTAATTATAGAGACTCGGGCAAACATATTCTATTATTTAAATCGCTATGCAAAAGAGGTTTAGGGCTTTATGCAATATTTTTATTTAAGGTGGTCTTGTACAAAATTTTTCCAAAAAATCAAATTTTCAAAACTTCAAAATTATACATTATTAATCATTGCTTTTTAGTTTCCTGATGTTAATTTTTTTATTCGTGCAGTGAAAAGGCGATAAATATGGCAAAGAGTGGCTTTCAGATCATGAGGCGACACAATGGAAAACAATGAAAATAATAGAGCGGAATACAATAGAATACAATAGACAATACAAAGTTATTCAAAACTTTAAACTCGAATTTCTCAAACCTTATTTTACTAGACATGGACGCTGTGCTACATTCAATATTAGTCGTATAGTCATCAAACTTTCAGAATTTGATCATTGAGTAAATAGATCTCAAACTTAAACCTCAAAAATTTAAATATATGTTTTACAAAATTCCTTTTTATTGATTGTGTGTATCCGAATTTTGGCATTGTTACAAACAAATTATATTTCTGAGATAAATATATATAAATTTATAATTTTTTGAGGTTTACATGTTGGATATATCTATCGGCTTTAGATTAAATCTAAATTTATATTTTCTAGTCTTTACTTTTCTTGCTATTCTGCCCCGAACAAGTGCCCTTTATTACTCTGTTGGGGGTCGTTTCTAGGTTACCATAGTAACAGCACATATGAAATTGACTCATTTAATATCAGCATATATCATATCATTTCCATCCAAAATGTTTGAAAATACAAACATTAAAGAATCTTATTATTTTTGTACAAGACCACCTTAAGGAAGGTAAATTTTAACCCTTCCTTTGAACATTTATTGTTTCTTCTAGAAACTTGATTCTTGCATATGCTGGTTGTGTTCGCCATGGTTTGATACCGAACTTACTAAATGGTGGTACTGGGGCCAGGTATAACTGTCGTGATGCAACATGGTGGTGGCTTCAAGCCATTCAAGATTACTGCCAAATGGCGCCAAATGGTGTTAATATTCTTACATGTCCTGTCACTAGAATGTATCCTAAAGATGATTCAGAACCCTTTCCTCCAGGAGAAGTTGTAAGTAAAATTACATTACGTGAAATAAATAGGGACTTTCACATGTTAAGGAGCAAATAATAATGAGATGACGAAGGTGGAAAGTCATTTTTTATTTTTATCATCGATCAGCAAACTGACATGGGGGGAATAACCAGTCAAGGGTGTCATGGCAACCAAAACGATCCTTTTATTAGTATTAAGGTTAGTATTAGAAAACCATTAGGCGGGGGGTTAGAAACCCCATTAGGCGGATGTTAGGGTTAGGATCTAAGTTGTTTTGGGGTTAGCAGTTCCATGATGTATTTCATCATACAGGCATGTCCGATCGTAACAATCTCTCATTTCGTCCAACCTCTCGCGGATACTAAAAAATATCGTCCAGAAGACGACTCAGACCTAGTACCTCGCGGTCACCTCAACTGCGAGTATACCATCTAGCCACGACCAAGTGTAATGGGACAACCTTCGTTTGCTGGAACAAAGGACTGGAAATCCTTTCTCGTAGATTTAAGAGAAATTACATCCATCGTTAGTTTTAAATGTAATATTTATAAACATATTTTAGAAAATAATAGAAATTAACACATCTCTATAGTATATAGGTTATTTTATTGTATTTTATTTTATGTTTACTCCCTGAAATAATTACAGTATATGGCACGAGTTACTTCCAGTGAAATCGCTATCTGATTGACTGAGACGTACTCTCTTTTATATCATGAGAATACCATGAGAATAAAGATGATTTATGAATTATTTAGGAACAACCTTTACAAGATGTGATTCAAGAGGTAATGCAGTGTCATTTTAATGGTATTAATTTTCGAGAGCGAAATGCTGGTCCAGATTTGGAGAGAAATTCTCGAAACGAGGCTTTCGATGTCAAAGCTGGAGTTGACCGAGACACCGGTTTCATCTATGGAGGAAGTGAATGGAATAATGGGACATGGATGGATAAAGTTGGTGAATCACATGTAGCTGGAAATGCTGGGGTACCAGCTACTCCGAGGTAAATTAATGGTTTAAAAATCTCGACATTTCTTGACATAAATTGTAGCATAACAAGGAATGTTTAGTACTCTAGGTTCTAATTAAAGGGGAAGTGTAGTAAGAAATAAATTATATTTAAATCAAAGACCTTCAAGTATTATGTTTAGAAATGTTAATAATTTATTAATTTAATTTTACGATATCCGCTATTGTACTCGAGAAATAGCGTTTTCATTCTCGTATTTTGTGCTTCTGGACGCAGCCATTTAGATTTCTCTCAATGGTTCAAACTCGTTGTACAGCGAGGATTTTGTTTCAATTTTCACAATTGAGTGCAAGGAACAAAAGACACGCACTCAATGACGTCAAAATTGGCGGTGTCCAGATATATAAAATACGAGTACCAGATCAGATACCGTAAAACTATTAACATTTCTAATTCACCTTTTATTTAAAAGTATTTATTTTTTACTGCAGTCGCCCTTTAAGATAATCCTCTCTGAAATAGCTTTAGGCCGGTTTCACGTTTTATGAACATGTTTCACTTGCACATTTTAATTCTCTTGCGAAATCGAGTGGACTAAAAAGTGTTTTCTTAGCTGAACTTTAAATTACATGCTGTGACCACCGGTTGATTTATTTCATTTACATCGCCATGAAAAAACATTAAGAAAGTAATAGGAACGGTAGTTTAAATCTAGAAGTTTCATATCTATAAGTCTCATATTTTTTATCTATAAGTCTAATATTTTATATATATATATATAAGTCTCATATTTGTTTATGTCTATAAGTATCATACTTTTTATCTATAAGTCTCGTATTTTTTATCTCTCAGTCTCATACTTTTTTATCTATAAATCTCATATTTTTATTATCTGTAAGTCTCATATTTTTTAAACTATAAGTCTCATATTTTTCATCTATAAGTCTCATATTTTTTAACTATAAGTATAAGTCTCATATTTTTTGTCCACAAGTCTCATATCTATAAGTCTTATATTTTTTATCTATAAGTCTATTTTTTTTGTCCACAAGTCTTATGTCTATAAGTCTCATATTTTTTATCTAGTATCATATTTTCTATCTATAAGTCCCATGTTTTTTGTCTGTAAGTCTCATATTTTTTGTCTGTAAGCCTCATTTTTTATCTATAAGTCTCATATTTTTTGTTCACAAGTCTCATGTCTATAATAATAATTCTCATATATTTTCTGTCTTTTGGTCTCATATTTTTTGTCTGTAAGTCTCATGTCTATAATTCTCATATTTTTATCTAGTATCATATTTTCTATCTATAAGTCTCATATTTGTTATCTCTCAGTCTCATATTTTTATCATCTGTAGTCTCATATTTTTTATCTATAAGTCTCATATTTTTATTATCTCTCAGTCTCATATTTTTATTATCTCTCAGTCTCATATATTTTAACTATAAGTCTCATATTTTTTTAACGTCATATTTTTCGCAATAAATCTCATATTTTTTCGCAATAAATCTCATATTTTTTTGCGTGTAAATCTCATTTTTTATCTATAAGTCTCATATTTTTAACTATAAGTCTCATATTTTTATTATCTATAAGTCTCATATTTTTTATCTAGTATCATATTTTCTGTCTATAAGTCCCATGTTTTTTGTCTCTAAGTCTCATATTTTTTCGCAATAAATCTCATATTTTTTCGCAATAAATCTCATATTTTTTTACCTGTAAATCTCATTTTTTATCTATAAGTCTCATATTTATATTATCTGTAAGTCTCATATTTTTTTCTACAAGTCTCATATCTTTTGTCTATAAGCTTCATATTTTTTGTTTGAAATGTTTTAATTGTTGAAAAAAATCTCATATTTTTCATCTGTGTCCACTCTGGTTCCTGGTATCGCATGTTTGTGGTTTTGATTACTTAAAAGTCTTACCTGCTTACTTATTTACATTTGTCTCCCTAGCGAAATCCTAACAATGCGAAAAAATTATTTTTTATATATAATGACATCTTTATTTAGAGATGGTAGTGCTGTTGAGATAGTTGGTCTTTCTAAATCTTCGCTGAGGTGGCTTTCAGAAATGTCGAAGAAGAAGGTGTTCCCGTACAAAGGAGTGGTGGCTGAAAACACCGGAGGTGTGTTAGAATTCGATGTCAATTTATCTCGTTTTTACTTAAACTGTTGCTGACAAAATGTAACCTAGATATAACCTACATGTCTGCCATGTTTGGCTTCACTTTTTGCCCGACCAAAGACCCACTATGTCTGCCATGTTTGTCTTCATTTTTTGCCCGACCAAAGACCAATACATAGTCCTCCAGTTATATATAGAGCTCACTATGTCTGCCATGTTGTCTTCATTTTTTGCCTGACCAAAGACCAACACATAGTCATCCAGTTATATATAGAGCTCACTATGTCCGCCATGTTTGGCTTCACTTTTTGCCTGACCAAAGACCAACACATAGTCATCCAGTTATATAGAGCGCACTATGTCTGTCATGTTTGTCTTCACTTTTTGCCCGACCAAAGACCAACACATAGTCATCCAGTTATATAGAGCGCACTATGTCTGTCATGTTTGTCTTCACTTTTTGCCCGACCAAAGACCAACACATAGTCATCCAGTTATATATAGAGCTCACTATGTTCGCCATGTTTGGCTTCACTTTTTGCTCGACCAAAGACCAACAACCCATAGTCCTCAAGTTATATATAGAGCTCACTATGTCTGCCATGTTTGTCTTCATTTTTTGCCCGACCAAAGACCAACACATAGTCATCCAGTTATATATAGAGCTCACTATGTCCGCCATGTTTGGCTTCACTTTTTGCCTGACCAAAGACCAACACATAGTCATCCAGTTATATAGAGCGCACTATGTCTGTCATGTTTGTCTTCACTTTTTGCCCGACCAAAGACCAACACATAGTCATCCAGTTATATATAGAGCTCACTATGTTCGCCATGTTTGGCTTCACTTTTTGCTCGACCAAAGACCAACAACCCATAGTCCTCAAGTTATATATAGAGCTCACTGTGTCCGCCATGTTTGGCTTCACTTTTTGCCCGACCAAAGACCAACACATAGTCATCCAGTTATATATAGAGCTCACTATGTTCGCCATGTTTGGCTTCACTTTTTGCTCGACCAAAGACCAACAACCCATAGTCCTCAAGTTATATATAGAGCTCACTGTGTCCGCCATGTTTGGCTTCACTTTTTGCCCGACCAAAGACCAACACATAGTCATCCAGTTATATATAGAGCTCACTGTGTCTGTCATGTTTTGCTTCACTTTTTGCCTGACCAAAGACCAACACATAGTCCTCCAGTTATATATAGAGCTCACTGTGTCCGCCATGTTTGTCTTCACTTTTTGCCCGACCAAAGACCAAACATACTCATCCAGTTAAATATAGAGCTCACTGGGTTGTGCGAAACCCAGAACTGAAATATGATTAGAATCGATAGCAGAATAGAAGTTCATTTTTCAATTATAAATTTGCAATATCTTGCGATATATTAACGATAATTCTCCTACATTAACATGCACAGACTATAGAGCTCTTTTACAACGGCACCCAAATTAAATATTCTTTTATATTCATTTAATAATTTAAATTCACTTATATCTCAGTGATTGCTAAGTTTACAACGTTCATTGTCATGAGGAGTTTGTGGAACAATCTTGAAGATGTAACTAATATTTTAATGAGTGAAACTTCTCTACCCTGCACCTGATGTCAGAGACCATCTCATTTACATATCAAACAAACTGAAATATTTCAAAAACGAAGTAAAATACGGAATAGTTGTAAAAGGTGTTACTCTATCATTTTACGAGTTCTTTCATATTAGACAAACTTAATTTTTATTGCCAATGTCCTTTAAGCTTTAGGTTTAGGGCTAGTATAACACATTTTGCGGGGGGTGATTTGGGGTTTAGGTTTAGTACCTTTTATTGCTGGTGACTAGGGCAAATTGATTTGAGTTATTGCTTGCTTTGTGTTATTGATATGTGTTATTGATATTGTTATTGATTTGTGTTATTGATTTGTGTTATTGATTTATGTTATTGATTTATGTTATTGATTTATGTTATTGATATGTGTTATTGATATGTGTTATTGATATGTGTTATTGATATGTGTTATTGATTTGTGTTATTGATTTGCGTTATTGATATGCGTTATTGATATGTGTTATTGATTTGTGTTATTGATATGTGTTATTGATTTGTGTTATTGATATGTGTTATTGATTTGTGTTATTGATTTGTGTTATTGATTTGTGTTATCGATTTATGTTATTGATTTATGTTATTGATTTATGTTATTGATATGTGTTATTGATATGTGTTATTGATATGCGTTATTGATATGTGTTATTGATATGTGTTATTGATTTGTGTTATTGATTTGTGTTATTGATTTGCGTTATTGATATGCGTTATTGATATGTGTTATTGATTTGTGTTATTGATATGTGTTATTGATTTGTGTTATTGATATGTGTTATTGATATGTGTTATTGATATGTGTTATTGATTTGTGTTATTGATATGTGTTATTGATATGTGTTCAGTTACCTTTGTTCCTTTTGAAAGCGTACTTGTCTGTATTGCCTTTGTTTTTTTTTTACTTAAATTGTCAGAAACATGGTCGTACGCCGAATGGAACGATAAAGTACAACGTGCATTCGAGGAAAAATTTTGGATTTCTGAAAATCCAGATTTAACTGCGGAGGGAGAAGAAACAGGGATAGTGAACAAGAGAGGCATTTATAAAGATTGCTACAAAGCAACACATCGCTTTACAGATTACCAACTTAGGCCCAATTTCCCGATGGCCATGATGGTGGTAAGTATACCTTATATGAGCATTGAGCTTTGTTGTCCACTCACTTTCCAAAGTTTTTGATGTTTTTCTTTTACATTGGCTGTCATTGATACATTTCTAATGTATTATTTATTAACTTCATGATGCCGATTGCGGTGACTTTTAAATTTCACATGTTTTTGGTATCATTCGCCTGTCAAAATTAATTCGATGGAACGACTTATTAAGTCACCATGACAACATGAAGGGACCCAAGCCTCTTTGTGACATTATATGAGACATCAAACTTGTTGGATTGTTTTTATGGATGCCCCTATTTTTAGTGTCAGTGATCCTATGTAAAATTAATGAAACTAACATCTGCCTGGTTATCGTTAATCTTGAGTTAGTGGAAATTGCAACTTTTCTCTCAAAGTCCCTTGCTCATGTGACTAACTATGTTTTTATTTTTAAAGTAAACATAATTTACTTTTTTATATTTTAAATTTTCTACAGTATTATTTTTAACTGTAGATTGGATTTCAATTTTAATTTAGGCTCCTGAAATGTTCAATCCAAAGCATGCCTGGACAGCACTTGAAATGATCGAAAAACATCTTGTTGGTCCCCTAGGTCTTGTCACCTTAGACCGAGAGTAAGCAGGGTTAGCTTATTGTTTGGGAAAGGGGCAAATGAGGAGAGTAAAAGAGAACACGTTCATTTCTTTTTCTGAAAGTGCCTATGAAACGAATATTTTTATTTAATATTTTGACTAAGGATTAGAAATTAGATTTCTGTCAGTTAAAACTTAACATTGTGTCCTTTTACATTCCAAAACCTCAATCAAACATGTCGAACTTTATGCGACAAATGCCGTGCGGCCAGAAATATGGGAATAATAGACCTGTGACGTAAATACCTTTGCAATCAGGTAGCCAGAGTTAATTTTCAATAGCAAAATTCGTGTCGGTTAAGGCTGTAATCAATCGCGTTTGCAAATGAATTTACTAGTCCCCTTATAAATTGTCGCAAAAATCAGGGTTGAAAGAGTAAGTGGAAAAGTGATTTTTCAGTGGCTTATTTTTACTTGAACAATATTTTAATATTGTTGAACAATATTTCCTTCAAAAATATCAAATAAAAATGTTTATTTCGTAGGCACTATAAGTCAAAATGAATTTAAATTATATAAACACAATTTATTATTATATTTCATCATCATGATAATGGCTCCAATACAATTTTTATGTTTTGATTTTTAGGGATTGGGCATATGATGGTGTTTATGATAACGCTTGTGATTCAGATGTTTATAAAAGTGCTCGTGGCTTCAATTATCATCAAGGACCGGTAAGAGCTTCCTTAATTTTGTTAGAACTGTAGACAGAAACGATGATATAGCAGCTTTTTGAGAGGATTTTTATAACCAGAATAATATTGTAAAATTTTCTGTTCAAATATTTTCTGATAATATACAGTCATCCTCTCTACATTATTACTCGGGCTACTTGTGGTAACACGAGTCTAGGTTTCGGCTTCATAGACCTATACTAAAAGATGACAAGCGATTTCGAAACAGGTTGGTCCGTGATCTCAAATGCAGAACATGTTGTGTTTATATTACCTGAAGACACGTATGTTATGTACTTGGACTCGGTAATTTCAAATCTGTTTTCAGAATTGAAATCGAGTAAATACTGACCGAAATAACGTTCAGAAATCTACGACGAAGCGGCCTTCATATTGCCGATTCAGGTTTTTACGAAGGGTATGGACGTTCCCGTAATATAACAGACACGTATGTTATGTATTTGCACTCAGTAATTACAAATCTGTTTTCAGAATTGAAATCGGTTAAATATTGGCCGAGATAACGTTCAAAATCTACGATTAATAAACATTCATCTTTTCCGATTTGTCATCAACAAATACAAATCCCGCAAGGGAGGGGGGGGGGGGGGGAGTAGATGAAACTCAAGGGGTGTTAGTTATGTTATTCAGGGAGTAACTCTTGCAAATTAGGATCATTGTTTCAGAGGTTTACTACAATTTAAATCCCCAAACAACAGTTAAACTGTAGTTAAGAGACAACTGCAGGCCCAAGTTTAGCTAATTTTAACCGGAAACGTCTGACAACTGACTAGTTTGGCAAAAATAATATATATACAGTATGCCACGATTGTGTTGGTGCCTCCTGTACACTTGAGCTGTTAGAACACCGAAAACAATTTTAAATTTTAAAGGAACCGCAACCAACGGGACATTCAGGAATTTTTAAACGCTATTATTTGCTTCAATCTCTATCGGGAAACTTTATTTCTCAAACTCATTAATAATTCATAAAGAAAATTCAAAGGAAAATAATATTTAATCAGTTATTTAGAAATAAGAGGAAGATTACAGCTGAATTTGTTGGAGTAGCAAGTTCTAACACTCGTAAGACCATATCTTAAGTCGTAAGACCTGACATGGAGTCCTAAAGACCAGTATAAAGAACATCATACTGTGTTAAACTGAAAATAATAATAATAATAATAATAATAATAATAATAATATTATTTAATTTCCTTTATAACAATAATAACAAAATATTTTACATTCAAGGTACTGATGATAAAATGTGTTCAATATAGAAAAGTTATTATTTCTTAAAATTTGCTGTCCATATATTCAAACTATATTATGATAATTATCTACAATAAATTAATATAAAAATAATAATAATTTAAAACTAAAGTCCAATATATATAAGATTATCTAACTAACTAATAATAATAATAATTATAATAATAATAATAATAATAATAATAATAATAATAATAATAATAATAATAATATAATAATAATACAATAAAGCTTATATACCGTGACCGAGGTGTTTAAGCGATATACCAACCCGAGGGCGAAGCCCGAGGATTGATATATCGCTTAAACACCGAGGTCTAAGGTATATAACCGCCTTTTATTATACAATACTCATACAATCTCGATTGTGATTGGCTAAAAACCTACGGACAATTCTTGATCATGTCTTGCCACCTACAAAATATCAAAAATTGTCTGTGACGTAATTGTCTTTGCGTGGCTTACTTCCTAAACTCCCTAAAGGCTTCTATATTTATAATTGTATAATAAAACAATTATTGGATTCGGCTTACACATGATATCAAGAATTGTCCAGACCTCTGTCAATGTTATCTTCTGTCAATGTTAGCTCTGTCAATGATAACATTGACCACGGTCTGGATAATTCTTTAAATATCACCATTGTTGAAGTATTCTGAAAATAATTTTGTATGTTTTGTTGTACCGGGCTGAATAATCTGTTGGATTTATAGGTTGATAACTAGTTATCAACCTCATGAATTAATTTAATTCAATAAATTTATCAGCCCCGCACTCCCCTGCAAATATTCAAAACCACCCCAACTTTACGACAGTTGGATTCTCATGCGTGTTACCAGAAATAATGACCTGTAGAGAACAAAGGAAACCGAGCTAATGTTGATATAAGCACTGGTAAGGACCCTGGTGTTAATTACCTTTATCGTCTTTGTACCTTCTTATTCTAGGAATGGCTTTGGGTTCTAGGACCTTACCTTCGTGCTAAACTCTATTTCTCTAAAGTCGTTGGTGGTCGCAGACAGTTCCTTTCGACAACACAACAAGTGCGCAAACTTCTTTCAAATCATTATCAATATCTTCTGAACTCTCCTTGGCATGGTCTACCTGAGCTCACCAATGCCAATGGCGCCGTATGCAAAGATAGTTGTGACGTACAAGCCTGGTCTATGAGTTGTCTTTTAGATGTTTTTTATGACATGGAAAAAATGATGGAGTAAAGAGGAATGTTGTTTGCTTCTGCGTATCCAACATATGGTGGGATTTTTACTGGCTAAGGCAATACAAAAACTACAGTATCACGCATGGTAATGCATGCACAATATAATTTATGCAACCCGTGCGATGTAATATACCTTATTCGAGGTGGGCTTTTGTAATTACAACCTTAAAACCGCCGAGCTTCGCTATGGCGTCAAGAGAAAATAT
Source organism: Chrysogorgia sp. JL179-B06 (assembly GCA_035772405.1). Taxonomy (NCBI): domain Eukaryota; kingdom Metazoa; phylum Cnidaria; class Anthozoa; order Scleralcyonacea; family Chrysogorgiidae; genus Chrysogorgia; species Chrysogorgia sp. JL179-B06. The sequence continues at coordinate 4,303,667 of JAYKKM010000428.1, forward strand.
AGTGATGAAGCGAGATATATTTTGTGTCACATTTTGTCATGAAGATAATTATCCAGAAAATATTTAGAAAAACAATTTTATTTTACTAACGTTTTTTTCAAGTATTAAACATCTTCAGAGTCTTATAAAATTACACCGCTTCGACTAATATACTTAATTGATAATCAGTATGAAGGGTTATAGGGTTAGTGTTAGTTAGTTAGTTATAAGGCCAAAATAAAAAATACCTTGGTTTCCGGTTTCCCGACCCTACCTAGTTTTTGGCCAGTATAACACAGACCCTAATCTTTTTATTGAAATTTTGAGAAGCCTGGGATTGCAAACATGGCTGCCGATGCTGGCAGCATCCTCAATATCAGCGTGGTTTGGTAAAAGCTATTGTTCGTCCATGCAATGTTTAGAAAAAAAAAGTTTAAAAAAAAACCCGACCTACCTTACCTAATTTTTTTCAGCACGAAATAGGAAACCCAGGTATTTTTTTTCTTGGTTTAACTTGCCAAATGGACAAGGCTAAAAGGGATGACTCCAAACTGGACCTTCTGCACATTTTCAAGAACTATAGACAGTCTAATCCTAACTCTAATCTTGATCCTAACCTTAAACCTAACCCTAACCGTAGCCAAAAATAAAGACGTGACAAAAAGAGAAAGGTCCTTTGGAATCATCCCTTTTAGCCATTTCCTGGCCAAACTTTCTATAGTATCTCCAATACAACAAATCTTAATACTACAATCCTGGCAAAAATTAATTGGGACACTTGTGTACAAAAGAACGCGATCGTCACAATTCACAAGATTGCCCAAAAGAACGCCACCCCCCCCCCCCGTGCAATGTTGGCAGGAAAAATATTAATAGTGTTGTAGGATTCGGGCGCAAGGCCGCAATGACTGCTGGGACCACGAGACAAGAAGAGAGACTTGAAGTGATATTTATGGTTTACTGTTTGTATATAGTATGTATATTAAATAATAAAAGCTAATCCCAATGGAATGACTAAACAAATGTACTCTCGCCAGTCACACACAATAATTTCTTGGCTATGTAATTTCTGAAAAAGGACGCACACCAGATCCTGCCAAGATAACAGCCGTTGCCTCCTTTCCTCAACTGACTTGTATCACTGATGTTCAAAAGTTTCTTGGACTAACAGGATACTACCGTGAGCACATACCAAACTTCGCAGCATCTACTTATAACCTCCGTAGGTTACTCAAGAAAAACAGTGTTTTTGTTTGGGGAAACCATGAATAAAAGGAATTCGATGCTCTGAAAACCTTTTTGTGCTCAGATACTGTACCTCTTCATCATCCCAACTGGCAGAGCGATTTTATCGTCCAAACCGACGCATCAGCTAAAGGCCTTGGAGCTGTTCTTTCACAAATTGGACCCGACAATAAAGAACACCCTGTACGTTATGCCAGTCGTGCACTTCAAGCCCCAGAATCCAAATGGACAACGCGAGAACAGGAATTGTTAGCTGTGATATGGGCTTGTGAAACATTCCACCGATATCTTTGAGGACGAAAATTCGTAATTCAAACTGACCATGCAAATCTTCAGTGGCTATACAAGACGTTAGTCCAAAGAAGAGTCGCCTAGCTCGTTGGGCAATGCGCCTGGCTGAATACGAATTTGATCTACAACACCGTCCTGGCAAGGAGAATTACAATGCTGACGCCCTGTCTAGATGCCCACAGATGTCAAGTACCCCTAATGAAGAATCAGTCAGCTTAAATGATGTGGAATCTCTCATGGACATCAAGACCCTAATCGTACTCGAATCTACATGCACCATCAGTCTAGATACTGGATCTCCTTCCCTCATCACGACTCAAAATCCTGAAAATCCTAAAGAACATGAGTTCGACGCGGATCACCTCATTGCTCTAAAACCATCACTATTAGAATTTCGTGCTGAACAACGTACTTGTTCGGAGTTACGACCTATCATCGACTTTTCTGGTACAACATTGGAACAGATTAAGGTGAACATTCCAAATTCAAAGGATATGAACTTAACCCCAATGATGGTTGTCTCTATTATCATGACTATACTGACATCAATGACAGTCTACTACTGGTTGTACCTACGACATTGCGACGTCAGTTTCTGTATGCACATCATAATGCCCCTCTATCTGGTGGACACAGAGGACGAGACGCTACTTTCTTCACTCTTCGTAAAAAGTACTATTGGCCTGGAATGGTTCGTGACGTCCGTAAATGGATCAAGAAGTGCATTGCTTATGTTAAACGAAAATCATGTCAAGTCAAACAAGGACTTATGCAAATCCGATCGTATCAAGAGCCCTGGGACACCGTTGGAATCAACTTAATTGGTCCTTTTCCCGAAACCAAAACAGATTACAAATACGTACTGACTGTAACAGATTTTTTCAGTCATTATACTGTTGTCGTTCCGATCACAGACAAATCAGCAAGAACTGTTGCACACAATCTCTTCAACCATATTATTTGTGTGTATGCCTGTCCAAAAAAATTCATGAGCGATAGAGGATCTGAATTCCTTAATCCCATCCTCAACGAACTCTGCCAACTCCTTTCCATAAAGAAAGTATACACGAGTGCCTATCGACCACAAGCAAATGGCGGTACTGAACGAGTCCACCGCTTCATTAATGACAGTGTTTCCATGTATATCACCAAGTTTGCAAGAGAATGGGACATTTGGATACATGCTAGTGCATTCATGCACAATACATCTGTCATTACTGGTACAGACGGACTGACTCCCTAGCTTCTATCTGATCTTTGGTAGAGATCCCGTCATGCCTATTGATGCAATGCTCTCTCCCGTCATCTCCGTTCCTCAAGACCAAAAAACATATGCTCAAGATCTACTCACACGCCTCTCCAAAGCTCGCAAATACATGTCCGTCATAACTGAAGAACTTCGCCAAAAACAGAAAGAATACTATGACCTTGGCAGAAAAACTGTTCAATTTCAAGTTGGAGATCTTAACATCTTGTTGTGATTCGTCGCCCACAGCGTAGCGTAAAACTGGAATTGCAACCAAATGGTTACCTCGCTGGCACGGCCCTTATCGCATCACAGAAAGAACGCCAAACTGCGATAATTACCGACTGGAACATGTAGAAACTGGAAAGTTACTTGACCCAACTAATGTTGACAAACTGATCAAAGTTGAACCTTGGTCTTTCAACAAATCGAATTCAGAAGTTGAAGAAACCAACCATGAACAGCCAAATCCAAACAAAGAGGAGGATACTCCATATGATACTCCATACGAGGATATTCCACGACATTTGACATCACCACAAGATTCGAAAATGGAACATTTATCGTTTACGAAAAGCTTGGTGACGTTCTCGATGATGACATCAGATCCATGATTGAAGAATTGTATAACTGGATGAAGTCGCAGAAGAACCACAAAGCATCAACAGGAGGATGTAAATATCTCTATGGTAAAAACGCTGAGTATAGAAAGATTCTCAAGAGCATTGATGGAATTCGACAATTATTACACCAGACACCATCAATACAGTTTGAGATGCAAGACGTATAGCTGGTGGAAATAACACCTTGCAGTTAATAGATGCAAGTCATCCAGTGAAATTCCATTTAGACCGTTTAGGAGGACGCTATGCTATTGGAAAAACAGGATGTTATCACGAAGATGAAGATGTTTACGAAGTAGAACTTTGGGATAGAAAATCAAAGAAAACGAAGTGGAACAAACCCCTGAGACCGCTGACTATCGAAGACAAACCTGTTATCGAACTTGTTCAGTCGAAGCGAATTCTTTGTCCTATTGAACGAGACGATAAGTATAAAATAGGACAGATTACCCAAAGTCAATTAGAAGATTTACAGTTACTTTATGTTTGTTATAAATTTTGATTTTCTGAACGAAATTTGATGTTCTGAATTTTGAAGGAATTTGATTTCCGGATCAATTTTCTACTGATTGTCCCAATAATTTTTGCCAGGATTGTAGGTTCCATTGCCCATCTTAGTAAGAACATTCCACGTGAAACTGGACCTTAAAGATGTTCTACATAATTACGTTATTTTTTGTTAAAGGGATATGGCAATATAAATTAACTTTATCTCATTTGAAAGAACTCGTAAAATGGTATAAGAAGACCTTTTACAATTTTTCTGTATCTTTCTTGGTTTTTGAAATATTTCAGATAATTATGACAAAAGACAGTCTACAATCCGCCATCTTGTTGTAATATTTGACCTAATTAACTAGGAAATTGGTGACGTCACAAGCAGGGTAAACCTGATGAAACTAGTTTAGTTTATTAGATTTATCACTCTTTGGTGAACGGAATACCCCAACAGGCTAGAAGCCCAATTGATAGGGGTTCCGAGGGCCTACGATTTAAGGTCGTTATCCGAGAGGACCCGAAAGTCTTACCATTTGCTGATATTATTGCAAAGGCAGCACTTTCTCCTCGATTATTTTTAAGACCCTGAGTGGAGGTCCGACCCAGGATTTGAACCTGTGTCTCCCAGCTCATAGACATGTGTGGTAATCACTGGACCACAACAGCTGGTACCTAGGTGACCATACTGGTACCTTGGTACCTAGGTACCATAGGTGACCGAATTTCCGCGGAAGGCTTTTTAAAATGTTGTGGGTCAATTGAAAATGGAAATAGTGCAACATAATCGAGTTTCTGGCTCATCATTTCGTAAGGTTGGCAAGATAAAAATTTCACTTTACCCATCGAAAATAATTCCAAGATGGCGGGCAGCACGCTGTCACAACGCTGTCTTTCGTCAAATTATTTCGGAAACCAAAAAAGATAAGGGAAAATTGTAAAAGGTCTTGTTATACCATTTCACGAGTTCTTTCAAATGAGACAAAGTTAATTTATATTGCCATATCCATTTAACAAGGAAGATGTTCAAGAAAAAAGAGATTTTCGCAATTTAAAAGAGGAAAAAGTTTTACTGTTACAAAATTTTAATTATTTATAGAAACATATAGTTTTATATAACATCAATCTTTTCGTAAATATTTCAGCGATAGAGATACCAGGCGGAAGACGTTACTTCTATTAAATCTTTATTCCTTGATGTATTCGTGTCTAATATGGTCTTTTTGAAAATTATTTGCTGGGCAATAATATTCATTACTCGACAACATCAATCGTATTACAAAATGTACATTTGATATATTTCTCTAAGAGTTGTTGAAATGATTTTCCATTGAATTTCCTCATTGTCCTTCTTTTGTGTTGCTTTCTTTTCATTAAACTTTCTGTCTGTACTATTGTATTTGCTTCTATAAAATAGTAAGGTCGTTAGAGTTTATGCCGTCGTGTCATGGTCATCAGTGCCCATTTTCCACTTACCACCAGAGCAACAATTCGCGGTGAAAAATTACGTGAGCGAAATTCTGCTGCTCAGTCCACGTTCGCGGGGATTTTCAAAACAAAGGAAATTTCTCCGACCATTCTTTCGAGAAAGTGTTTGTTATTGGTTGGAGAAAGGAAATTCTATGGACACGTAACGGCGAAGGACTCACAACACGTGACGACGAAGGCCTATACAATAATTAAATCTGAACGTTGTTATTGGATGACTGCTTCATTATACAGAAAATACAATACGTTCAGTGATCGTGAAAGTGAACAACAACATAGAACAATGACTTTTGCGGACCTTCCAAACCATCCCTTCTACTCTCCGACGAATTAAGCCTAGTTTTCACGAGCGACATAAACATAACGACATACGCAAGCGCATGGTCAATTTAACACTTTGTTCTTCCTAACTAGAAGTTAATCTACCATGAACTGCGCTTGCGTATGTCGTTATGCTTATGTCGCCGCTCGTGAATACTATGCTTTACAGCGAAAATAGAGAACATAATGCATCATGTCGAATTTTTTTGCTTGGGGTGAACGAAACAGTAAAGTGGAAAATGACATAGAGAGCTTTGTCGATTTCTTATCTTACTATACTATTATTTGGACATTTGCTCGCGAATGCTTTTTTTTCAGAGATCCTACGAGAGAGCGCATGCGCAAGCAATTATACGCTTGCTCTTGAAATCTACTGAAAATCACTGCAATACGTGACATCCGCGAGGATATCTTCCTTCAGATCGCTTCTCGGCTTTTTGGACGTAAAACGGCGTCTACTAGACGTAAAACAGTCCACGTCCGTATGGACGTTAACCATTCGCCTTCTCAGATAAGGGCGTAAAACTGTAGGTCCACGCCCGCTTCGGCGGAACAACCGTTCGCCTTCTCGGATAAGGACGTTAAATCGTATGTGCCCTTCCAATTCTGATTTGGCAGCCTAGTGAGGGACATGCCATATACGTGCGACGGGTTCGCTCATTGGGGCTTCCTTCGCGTTGCTGTACCGAGATTATACAAAACAGAATATCTTCTTCAACAATAACACATAGGAAGATAAGAACAACTCAATACACTAAAATAGGCGAAATATGAGCCTTCCCGCGCGAAGTATGCTTGACGCCATATTGCAGGATTCAATTCCCCAACGCGATTTGGAGGAAACAATTAACAAGATGACGAAACCCCGTCGGCGCAGCCGAGCATCATGACGAGGTCTCAAAACCGAGTAATGTTGACGTAGCAAAAAGGCAATGGACAGTCGAGCAAACATACAACCGAACCAAAGTTGTCCCCCAAATGAATGGGGAATTCTCAGCCTTTCATAGGAAAATTGATCAACTCACTCAAGGGCGGCGGAAGCGGGGTCAGCCGCCCCCACGAAACCTAAAGTGTGGGAGCATCGCCCCCACGATTGAGCCCAGCCTTATACGCATAATTTATGAGTATACTCGCGTGTCTTAATGGAATGACTATATAGGATGGAAAATTAGGCCCAAAAACTAATGTTCAGGACTTCAGGATGTATTAAGAGTACATTGATATACATAAAAGGAAGATTTTATTAAAAACGATTAAAACATCCACAATAATCAATAAGAAAAGCTGTGCATATATGAAAGCTTCTGTAATCTACGTAGATTGTAAAATTTTGTGATTTTTTCTCCTTATATTTCCTTGAAAACTGGCCCCAAAACGCAGGAAATCCTGTTTCCGAGACTTTCTAATACAACATTTTTCCGGGGCACCGGATCCCCTTCTGCGCTCGCCGGCCCCTATATTTAAACTGTTCCGCCGCCCTTGAACTCACTAATCACATGCATGTGGTGAAAGAACTTAAAATCGCCTATGACAAATGCAGCAACGAGAATACAGCTCGCTTGACGATGAACAGATGGACGAAGCAGAGGAAGATATTGATCAACCTTCGAACAAGAAAGACTACATCCTTCCAAGCTCAGTTTGGTCGACTCGCTAGTGTGCGCGAGGTTACGGAAAGTGAGAAGACATGTGAAGATGTCATCTTTTAGCATAGTTGCATCTGGTTTAAACGAACAGGTCCTATATACAAACGCAAGGAAATGATCAATCGACCAGCGAAAGTGAATTCGGAAGTCTGGAACGTCGCGGGAAAACAACACTCGCAGTATGGACGCTATAGACTTCAGAAAATGCAGGAGATCCTTAACAAAAAGGCCTATATACCATTACTTGTCTCTGAGTCTAAAATGCCATCCATGGAGCAATCTCCTTCGTGTAATGGGACACACAATGGACACAGACTACGTCATAGATACATCAAGGTTATTTTCTCAAGATTCAGAAGCTTTACAAGAACAAAAACAATAACCATAACCCAAATAAAAACTCTAGTCCTAACCCTGAAATAAAGGAATACTAACCCTACTTTTAAACTAAATATTTCAATGATGCAATATTCTGTGTCCGGTACACGAAGTAAGAGCCTCCATGCAGGGGATCTGTCTAACTCCGTTCTATATTGATTGCTGTACCCAATCATGTGTAGGCGTGCATGACATGTTCAAATCAGAGCTAGACGAAAGTTACAAACTATTTAAGGCTGCCAAACAACTAACAGGGTACAAAAATAAGTTTAACTCCAATGCAACAGATTACCTGTATCAACGAAATTCTCCTGCCACCTCCCGGAGAAATTTTTTATTCCAAGTTGATGAAGGCTGGGGACGACGTCGCTGGGGTGCCTTTGGGGTGCCCGCTCACGCCATACTCACCAGACACAAATACATAAAGGCAACACGGGATACAATCCAACTGGGAAAGGGGACAAATCTGCGAAGCAGAAGTAAACCCAAACAATGTAACTACAAGCAAACAATGTGCTGACAAAGCATCTAGAGTCTTTAGCGATAGAACTGAGTCCAAAAACTATTTCAGGGGAATAACAACGGTGTATGGTCATCCAGAGATTGAACCTCGCATACATTTCCTGACGAAACCCTATGTGTCACGGGGACCTGACCCACAAGCTGTTGCAGTGAATGCGTTCACTGCGGATTGGGATAACTACTTCTCTTATGCCTTTCCTCCCTTTAGCATCAAGTTCTCCAAAAATTGGAACAGGACCCCCACTCAGGCATGATATCCGAAGCTCCTGAAACTATTGATTGCCAATCCAATCCTGATTACTGCCTTTCAACTCAAACCAACCTCACCCACTAATCAGGAATCCCTTGAAGGTCAAGGAATTTCACCTTCAGCTCAAGAAGTTTTCCTTAACTCCTGGAGGTCAGCTTCCCAATGGCGGAGTTTTGCAAATAGACGGGCTACAGATCCCCCTTCATGTCCATAAACGAGCACATACAAACACAATGGTCTATTTTTTAAATGTGTATTAATTTAGCATTAAATTACATAATAATATAATAACATCTGAGTAAAGTATAATACATATAAACAAATAAACATATAAATTACATATGTATCTATGTATATTCAATAAAACATTCAATACAGTAATAATATTTAAAACATATTTACAACTTTAAGATATATTGTTAGTGTGTATAAATTGTACGTGAAATTATTTCATTAAGCTCCATAAACATCGAGCTCATAATCTAGTTATATATTATAATTATTATAATATATATTAATTAATATATATATTTACAACTTTAAGATATATTGCTAGTGTACTTAAATTGTACATGAAATTATTTCATTAAGCTCCATAAACGTCTCGCAAGATCTTCGATCAACACTTCATTCGCGTTTTTCACTTTACAGCATTCTATTATCTCGTGGACTTTTTCTCCAGGTAAATTTAAATTGTATATCAAATTGTAGTTACTCACAATACGTAGCACATCACTCGCTTGTAATGTACCTACACAAGACAGAAAAAAGCACATTTAACAAGGTACATTTAACTGTCCTATAAATTGAAAGTTTGTTTTTACATATTACAGTGCAAATAGGAGATTCAAGCTACATGTATATCGCATGCATTATTGTAGCAGCAATACCGATGCACGTTCTTACTATTATAGCTGCGTCACCTCAACTACCATAATGCATTGTGATACCAACTAGATAAGCTGCAAAGAGTGCAGAATGCTGCCGTCAGGTTGATTTTTATGGAGCATAAATTTTGGATTTAATTTTGATTAAATCGTCTGTCATTGGGAGGTATACTCTTCCATCATGTAAGACCTATGCAACATTTGGGGACCGTGCATTTATTACATCGGCTCCAAAGCTGTGGAACGATCTTCCGGCAGACATCCGTAACGCAAAGAATGTGGACTGTTTTAAGAGCTTCTTAAGTTTCTCTTTTATAGATTAGCGTATGTTAACTCTACCTAATCTTTCTTCTTATATTTATTATTTATATTACTTTATTTATTGTACTTATTCTACACTTGTATATGTATCTATATTTATATGTATCTAACTATTTTAATGAACATTGTAATGCGCATTCGATCATCACGTCATGTAGAACGCACGCAATATAAATTAATAACTTATTATTATTATTATCTGTAATTGTCCATTATAGCCTTCTCTGACTAGAGAAGGGGGTAGTTTCTTCCCCTATAGCATGCATGTATGTACAGTAGGTGACCTTAAACAACACACAAGCAAACAAGTTAAAATACACATGTAAGTATTTTCTTGATTTTGTTAGATGTTCTTTTGCCCAGTCACTAATACATTTCCACTTATACAGTAGTTTGAAGAAAACCCAGATTCAGAAATTCGCTAAAAATGCGTAATACTCTTAACTTAGCTAAAAGTAAACGTTTTAGTAAAAAGTATTTATGTTCACCGTTATCTCTCAGATCATTTGACATGCTCGCGGTTAATAGACAAACGATATGTCGAGTCCCAGACAGGGGACGAACCTGTAACTTTTCTATTGCTGGTGAGACGCTCTAACCATTGAGTTACCGATATTCAGACGGAGAGCTAAGGTTACGTACTGCCTATATGGTACAGTCAGATAAGTTGGTATCAGTTAAGAATCCTTTGAGCATGTTATAGCGAAGTGACTATTAAGTTCATAATGATCAACGTCCGGTACTTTCAATGGAGGATTTGACACTTTATTTTAACTCTCCAGACTTGTTTAGGTTCGTTTATTGCCAAACTGAATTAATTGAACTACAAAGGGAGGTGGAATTTATAATTTACGAGTTTTAATTAGGGGTGCACCGGATTTGAGGAATTTTCCAAATCCGGCATCCGGCCGGATTTTTTTCTAAATCCGGCCGGATTTACCGGATTTACAGGTCAATAACTTTTTACTTTTACATCAGCTTGCCTACAAATGTCTTGTTTAGTTGTTTATTTATATGTCATAGAATGGCAGAATGCCATACTATATACGTTGGGATTGTAGTTGTACAGTGTTCTACTGTGCTATAAACAATAGGGTTATAGTAAAGTTATTACATGCTCTAAGTACAATATAAAAGACAATCAACTGCTTTTTATAACCAATAGGGATAATTCATTTTGTTGAACAATTATTAACAATAACAATCATTAATCAATAACAATCATCAATCAATCATATGGCCGCCATTTTGAAAAAATAAATTATCCCCATTTATCCCAAATCCGGCCGGAATTTTTGCCCGAATCCGGCAAATCCGGTTCCGGCTGGATTTGAAAATTCCATATCCGGTGCACCCCTAGTTTTAATTGTTTCAGGGGCAACCAAGGTGAAAAGGAGGAGATCTAAAATTGATGACTCAAAAGGAACTTCTCATTTTCAAGAACTAGTCTAATCCTAACCCTAACCCTAACCTTGATCCTAACATTCAAGTTAATCTGGCCTAAACCTAACCAAAAATATAAAGACCAGACTTACAAAAATATCCTTTTGAGTCATCCCTTTTAGCCACTTCCATTATTATAATACGTCTATTACAACTAATATTATAATATTATTTACCACTATTGTCGACATCAGATCGCAAGAGAGCCTCAGTAAGATGGGAGAACCTTTCCAATTTATCGTCCAACGTTTCCGCATTGTGTTCATTCGCCGTTGTCTCCGGTTTTTCACCTGATTCATCACGGCTTTCAATAATATCAACGTGATCGCTGACACCACTGCGTCCACTTTCACCACTTTTAAAACGTTCAACTTTCAGAATGTTGTACGACCTAATAAAATAAGATTAAAAAAACAACATGTTATACATTTTGTAATTTTTATATTTTTAACTTATAGTAACTTGTGGTGTGCCTGAATTGACCATTAATGCTACAGTATGTCGTGCGCCTACCACAGATGACGGAAGAACCGACGTAGAAAATACAACTCGACGTGTGGTGTATCTTGGTCATTAATTTTGCACATTTGACATCAAATTGTGCTAAGAAGGATTTCACATTCAGCGTTTCTAAGATAATGGTACTCATTGGCATATAACAAGAAAATGACCTTATAATTTTTCAACCTTTAAGCATACTATAGTAGGGATTGTTTGGAAGGGATGGTTTGGAAGGTCCGCAAAAGTCTTTGTTCTATGTTGTTGTTCATGGTCACTGAACGTATTGTATTTTCTGTATAATGAAGCAGTTATCCAATAACAACGTTCGGTTTAATTAGTGTAGTCCTTCATCGTCACGTGTTGTGAGTCCTTCGCCAACAAATGTCCATATAATTACATTTCTCCAACCAATACAACCTCGTTCCCAGCCCTGGGAACGAGGGTGTAATGGTAATGGTTTATTAGTCACATTTCAATAGCAAAAATTACTACCAATACTGTAACAAACACTTTATCTAATACAATAACATGACCATTGCATCATCTTGAAAGACAATGGAGCTTCCAAACCATCCCCCTCTACTAACTATGATTTAACACTTTGTTCTGAGTCATCACGTAGCTGGTTGAAGCTATTTTTTTATTGGTTGTTGGTTACTAACCAACATATAACAAGATCCTATAACCATGGCGTGTTTACTGTTACTGTTTACTGTTTACTAGGTTCTTGTGTCCGATTGGATAAAAAGGTCGGAAAACGACCAATCAAATCTGTTGTTCAAGAAGCTACGTATTTACCCTTTGTTCTTCCTAAGTACAAACGGGTTAACCTACCATGAAGTACAGCTAACTGCGCTAGCGTGTGTCGTTATGCTTATGTCGCTAGTGAAAACTAGGCTTTATTGCCGTTTTATCAACAACGAAAGATTCATCTACACAATACAATGTTTTCTTACGATTGTCATTTTGATGTATGTGATTCACTGACAAGCGTGTAAAGGGCGTTTTGAAACATTTACCAGCGAATCATAAACAAGAATGTTGCCGCGTACATACAATTACATACGCCAGAAAGACAAGGGAAGATGGACCTTAAGATACTGATTTATACATACACTTGCTAAATACATGTTGAAATCTCTAACAATTTCTAGAGGTTGATTGCGTTTGTAGCATTTTTCAATTTGTTTCTTATATCCTTTGTTTGTTATATTGGGAAAGCTTCTTCCTTCTTTCACGTTAAAATTAAAACTTTCTATATATGCAGTTTACCTGTCATTCCTGTTCGTCGTATCCCACTTTTTTCTTTCTTTTGGCAGAATGTTGTCGTCATTTATGCCAAATATGTCCTTCACTCCACTGCCTTTTAAAAAGGTTAACATTGTAGCATTAAAGGGGAACTGTAGTCGAAAAACAAGGAACAAAAGACAAGCACTCAATGACGTCAAAATTGAAAAGAAACCCGCCGCTGTACATGAACTTTGAATTGTCCAGCAAACTCTAAAATGGCGGCGACCAGATGCATAAAATATGAGAATGAAAACGTTATTTTCTCGAGTACACGAGCAGATACCGTAAACTATAAACATTTCTAAACATTATAAAAGGCCTTTTAATATTTAAAAGTAATTTTTTTTTTAACTGCAATTCCCTTTCATTCGGGTTAATTATAATGCATTATGACATCAATTTATGTATTTCTTACAAATACATGTACTGTACGTAGTATTTCGTACATCGGTATACGGTTTCGTGCACCAAGAAAATAAAACTGCTCTTATGATTGACACAAACAGACAGATGTCAATGATCAAGGACTGACTAACACAGCATTTTAAGCAACATCATTGAGTATATTTTCAAATTGTGAGCAAAAAAACCTATAGCCACATTTCAAAAGAGTAACAATCACAAATATTAAATAAATATTAAATCATACGGCATTAATTTGCGTCGGTTATTTTAACACGCTTTGCAGGTAAATGGAAAGCATCCCCAATACCCCCTTCCATATACAAGAAACAATGAAAGTAGTATATACCACTCATTCGTGTTGACCTTTCCTCCAAATATTCCTTTTTTGGTGACACCTGTACTGGAGCAAGTGGCTTTTGACTTTCCCAGAAAGCTAAACTGGACGATGTAGCAGTTGGTTTATGGGACGAAATTCTAGAACTTTGTTGGATGGATAATGGAACAGCTTTTCCCAAAAAGTTGAGAAATTCCCTCCAGCTAAAGATTAAAATATTAAAAATGGTAAACTTGGTTGTGAGAAATGTCGTCAACAAACATAGAAGGATGAGAATAAAGGAACTGTCAGTATGGCATGATTCACTTGATGTACAGTAATACACCAATATGAGGTCTGAAAACCTTTTTGTTGGAAACATCGTCCCTCGTTTAGAGAACCCAATAAATTCGATTTAGCTTTAGTTTAGTTCTGGTTTGAACAAGAAAATTCGTTTTAGTTTTAGTTTAATTCTACGTATAAGACTGATGAAGAGTCGTGAATCGAAAAACACGGCACACGGTAACGCAAGATTAAAAATTGAAAATCGACAAGCGCCAGACATGCGTGTATGCGATCCACTTACACGCCAAGTTTGATTTGATTTCATAAATTTGATTTGATTTGATTTCTCTGCGATTGTTGGCATTTTGAATTTTCATGATGCAACGCGTGCAAGATGGCCTTTTCTAGAAAAGCGAAAGTTTTTCAACCTGATTTATGATAACCAATGCTAATTGCAGGGTTTTGGCCCCAGAGGGCCAAGAGGAGGCATATATTGTAGTCCCCGCACGTAATATGATATAAGTATATATATTAGTTATACTGTACCCCAGAAAAAATCTCGATTTGTTCAGTTTAAGCCCGCAAAGTGCTTTTGGGAAATAGCCGCAATTGGTATCGGGAATGGTTTAAAGGTCAACTATACCTTTTGAGGTTCTATTTTCCTCCGAAAGAGATATCATCTAACTTTGTAAAAGTGAAGAAAAAAATGAATTTCATGATATAGCGCAGGATTTATTGAGGAGTATTTCTTCGGATCTCTTGTTGCACGACCGCGTTTTGAGAAGAATGGCTCTATTACCGGTATGACGTCATACTGGTAATAGGTTTATTGAACAAAATAGTATTCCAGTGCTTGATATTTGGTTTGTCACTTATCACTCACACAAGAGTAAACAGTATTCCAAACTTCACTAAAATAAAACCAAAATATACAGTGTTTTCTCGCCGTATGACATCATTATGACATCACTTACCGGTAGTACCAGGCTTTCAGCTTCCCACGCGGTCGTTGTTCAACTGGCTCAAAACTTGATCTTTAACAGATCATAAAAGTAGAACCGAGTAACCAATTTCAATTATTTCTTCGGTTTTGAATTCAACTTTTCGAATTCTAACGAAAAATAGAATGACCTCAAAAGGTATAGTTGACCTTTAAGGTTTCTTGGTATCGATTTAAGGTTAAATGCCCACGTTCTTCAGTAAGAAAGTCAAGTGGAGTTTTTCAAGTTTCCTTTCGGTTCCGCCTCATCTATAAGTTCAAACTCGGGTGTCATGAACGTGTCATGTTCGAGCAGTAGGTTTTCGTCGGCGGTGTCAATGTCAAGGAGAGGCCGTCATCCTCGATCATTCCATTGTTTGACTTGTATGCAGTATGGTACGACTATTAGACTATGTATTAAATTATTGTGTAAATAACTTTACATTTATGACTATGAAGAGGCGCATTGTATAAACCATTAGGTGACAATTGGCAAAGAAGTTGCTCTTTGGACCTGGTTTAATACGGGCCACTAGATGTTACGGAATTTGCATGGCGAGCTTGGATGCGCTCTAAGCCTATATCCGTTCGCTACGGTATATATATTATATATATCTTAGTTTAAATGTAGCTTTGGTTTAAATGTAGTTTAAGTGTGGCGAAAATACCAATATACGCATAATCAGCCGGGGGCAGTCTTAGTGTAAACTATTTCTAGTTTATATTAACATAATGTGACTTGTTCGGGAAATTTAAAAGCATTGGTAACAGCCGGTTTATTTGGCTTTCAGAAAATATATCGCAACAGTTATGGTTATTTCCAGAGATATCAATAGAACAAAGAGGTGGTTCAATTTTGCATGTTTTTCAGCCCGTCAAGAAAGAGTTAAACAAACAATATTTTGTATTTTAGTTTTTGTAATAATTCATTCCGTAAATTCTAGTGTTTAGTTCTAGTTTAGTTTCAGTGTAAGTGTTGCACTGAGATAATTCCCAATCCTCACATCCCTAGTCACCCTAAGTCCCAAATCTTTCATCCCTCGCTTGACAAATGGCAGGGGTGAGAGCGGTCATTTAGGGGCGAGTACGAGTAGACCTTGCATCTACCACTGTTTGATCTAACGTACTCGGATATTCGTTATTACTTATAAGTATTGTTTTGATTATTTTGATCAATATTATCCATATAATTCCGATATTTAAGCATTCACGGGAACATCAGTCCATCCAACGGAGCCCGGTACGAAGGATGAGGCTTTACTACACAAGTGTCGCCAGCTCTGTGCGTTATCATTCACGACCACATAATTCAGTAGCCATCCACCCATCAGCACGATTGACACTTATCTTGGGTTGCGCCTATTTGACCCACCGAGGTGGAGGTATAAAGTTAGAGTTTCCTTTTCTTAGGTAGGTGCCGACCAAGGCTAAGAGCCCTACCTGCCTTGATGTGCTGCAACCCTAGCATGGGGGCTCTGGGTTGCTACTACTTGCTCAACTTATTATATTATTAATAATAATAATATAATAAGTTGGTGTGGGATTTTGAATATAAACTGAGAAATATAGTAAAGCCAGGAGGCCAGACCTCACACTGGAGGACAACGATGGGAAACGTAACTGGCTGGTTGTTATGGCGTGTCCTCAGGAACAAAATATCGAAGCAAATTAAAACATCGGGAAAAGTTAAACAAGTACCAGCAGTTAGCGTATGAAACGAGAGAGAACTAAGCGACCGGGATTCCACTAATAATAGGATGTATGGGAGGTGGTATCAACAAATTGCAGTAACAAATCGAGAAGTTGATACGATATGAGAAGGAAGCTCAATGGATAGTGAGAAGTATGCTATTGGCTGCCACGAATAGGCTATTAAGAAGCATAATAATAATAATTATTATTATTATTTAGATATATACTACATATATGTTATTTACCGGCTGGGAGGTCCGTACTGGAAAAATATTTTCCCCAAGTCTCAGGGAAAATATTTCTGAGAGAAATATTTCTGAAAATATTTCTGAGGGATAATAAGTCTGATGGAAAATATTTTTCCAGTACGGACCGACCAAAACGGTAAATAACGTGTTTATTTTTTTTGAGCAAAGTCAAAAAAATTGCAATTTTTTGGCGCGAAAAGTTGCGAGAGGTCCGTACTGGTGTGATACGGACCTCGTACTCAGCCAATCAAAAGGCTCTATTTTAGTTACGGACCTGAGTTACGGACCTCAAAAAAATAAATTATTATTATTATTGCTTATTACGTTTTATATTCTTTTAAAAACAGTTCTTGTAACAACTATTATACCTATACACCATGCATTCCCCATGGTTCGACAAAATCGTTATTCAATTGTTAGTGAACACAACTTGCTTGGATAAGTTAACTTGATAGTGACCGATCGTGCAGGAATTATGAATATTTCCCCAAACACGCGCGTGCGATTTTCCTTGTTTTGTCTTCTCGAACAATATTATTAAGAGAAACATTTAGTCGAAGAGCATTCTTTGACAGTTTGCATCGTCCGTGAACACCTCTGAAAACTTCAATAACTGAAACCATGAGGAGCACGCATACTTTTACGTTTGCCAGGTTGATCCTGTTGTGGTCTAGCATCACCTTAAAGTGCCTATCTCACGTTTGAGGATTTTACATATTCGAAATATTTGGGTCTTCCTGAGCAAAATAATAATATCTTGTCAGCCGAAAATTTCATCTTCATGGAATTATTTGCTGTTAAAGTTGTCGGATGTGATGTCACAAGAGGCATTTTTGTGGCAAGTAACAAAAGAAAACTGGTTTGGAATGAAGATGAAATTTTCGGCTGACAATATATATTATGATTTTGCTCAGGAAGACCCAAATATTACGAATATGTAAAATCCCCAAACGTGAGATAGGTACTTTAAACATATTATATATTTTTACTTACCTGATTTTGTCATTCTTTTTGAAATCAAATCTAATCAAAATCTTGTCTAACAATGTATCATGCAAAGGAATACGAAGCCAGGAGCATGTACGTTTTATCTGTAAAAAATCAGGAATCATAATTATAATAATAATAATATTTAATCAGGATACCACGTCACCGAAGTGTTTTTCAGTGGGTCCTGTAATACTTCACAATATTACATTACATCACATCACATCACATCACATCTCATCGCATCACATCACATCACATTACATTACTATACATTACATTACGCAATTAATACCATGCATACATATATACTGTATAATATAATATAATACAACACAACACAACACTGCATACAATACCATACAATACAATTGGTCTCCTCCTAAAAGAGTGGAAGACCAGACACAAAGCTGGCGCGCAAATTATAGCTTCTCTTTCTAGAGTAGTTATTTACAGTTAAAGGGTCATGTCTACTGATTTCCTTATTTTAGTTGCCTGATTCAATCCAATTGTTATAGCCAAAAACGTTCCATTCATGGTGGTCGAGAATAGCCACATCAGGGCCCATAGAACAGTAACCTAGTACGCTTCCTTCCCTTGCTGTTTGCGTCTTGAACTGCGTATTATGTACACTGTAGTGTACATATAATACTCATTATTATACATTCAAACTTCATTCTCGTTTCTTATTGGTCAACATACTCCAGTGAATTCTCAATGTCCGGCAGACGCGACGTCATTTCCGTCGAATACTGTGAATTATTGGACGGAGGTGTCCAAAAAAAATTATTGGACGCTGATGACGTCACTAGGAAAAACGCGCGAAAATTACAAAATAAAAAATGCCTTGTAGTAGATTACTACCAGACTGTCACTTTGTTTGTATATTTTTAGTAAGACTATTTTGAACAATGTATAATAAAACAATTATTGGATTCGGCTTACGCATGACATCAAGAATTATGCCTCGGTCTGGATAATTCTTGATATCATGCTCAGCCTCATCCAATAATTGTATATTTGGATTTATGCAATAAATAATATTAAAACAGACGGTGTAACGCGATTGCGGTCTGGGTCTCTAGGGTTGGTTTCCCAACAGCCAATCATTAGCCAGCTTATCTGTTTGACGTAATTGGGTTCCGCTCCTAGCTAGCTAACCTCGAGGATTTTCGCCCAGTGTAAAACAGTGTAAAACGTGGACTCGTGTGCTCAGGTTCTCCCTCCCCCCGCCCTGGTTACTTGTGGGCTTAGTGGTGTCACAGCCGTCGGGCTACTGTATACCGTGGTCTAGGAAACATCGGCGAAGTGTTCCTTCTGCCATTCACTTATTTACGTGATGGAAGATTATTGCAGTGTGGATCCTTTTATTGCATGTATCCAGTTTTTATGTTTTCCGGGGAGGAGGTTCCCTTGGTAGGTTGTTCTGCTTTTCATCTAGCCGTAATCTGGTTGCACGTTATTGCTTTTACCGAAGAGGGCACTCCCTCGGTAGATTGTTTACTGGCTATTGCTATGGTAAGGGACGCAGTTCCATTGTCGTATTTTAGGCTATTGCGTCTGCATGGGTACTTTCCCCGGGCAGTCAATAGCAGATGCAGCGGCAGGGCGACAAGGTTCCCCTATCACGCTCCTGGCAGTTTATTCTATCCGCTTCGGGACAGGGGGTTTCCCTTAGCAGTTTAAAGGCTTTCGCATCAGCGAGGTACGCGGTTCCCTGGGCGCTGAATAGCAGGCTATTGCGTGTGCATGGGAACTTTCCCTGGGCAGCGAATAGCAGGACGCAGCTGCAGGGCGACAAGGTTCCCCTATCACGCTGCTGGCAGATTGTTCTATCTGCTTCGGGACACGAGGTTTCTGTCGCTACTTTGAGCGCTAGCGCTATGGCATCTGGCGAGGGACACGGTTCCCTAGGCGCTCGATACAGTGTATCTGTCTATTGTGTCTGCATGGGATGACTTTCCCTGGGCAGCCAATAGCAGGATGCAGCTGCTTGGCGACAAGGTTCGCCTCGCGCTCGGGGTTTCCCTCGGTTTGGAAGGCTATCGCATCAGCGAGGGACGCGGTTCCCTGGGCGCTGGATAGCAGGCTATTGCGTCTGCATGGGAATTTCCCTTAGTAGCCAATAGCCGCATGATGTGGCAGGGTGACGAAGTTCCCCTCGCTTGGGTTGGAGCTGCAGGGTGACATGGTTCCCCTAGCACGCTGTCCGCATGTTATTGCATTTTTCGGGGGAATCTGAGTTCCCTCGGTAGATTGCATGCTTTGGCTATGGCATCAGCAAGGGCCGTGGTGCCCTGGGCAGATCATAGCAGTCTATTGGGTCTGCATGGGATGATTTTCCCTGGGCAGGCTAATAGTTGGATGGAGCTGCAGGGCGACTAGGTTCCCCTCGCATACTGCTTATTGCATCTGCTGGGGGACACGGGGTTCCTCAGTAGATTGATTGCTGGCTATCATATCAGCGAGGGACGCGGTTTCCTGGGTGCTGGATAGGAGTCCGTTGCGTCTGCATGGAAGGTTCCCTGAGCAGCCAATGGCCGTATGGAGCTGCAGGGCGGCTAGGCCCCCCTCGCTTGGTGGTGGCAGATTGATGCATCTGTCGGGGAAAAGGTTCCCTAGCGCAATTTAGCTGGGTTCGGGGCCCTGCAGGGAAGGAGGTTCCCTGGTGGGGTACGTACATGGTGGCCACAGCTGGGAAAGCGGTTCCCGGCACGTTCTTGAACACTAAGTGGAGATTGCTGTGGGACGAGGTTCCCTCAGCATGTGTTGCGGCGTTTTACATGCGGAGAAGAGGTTCTCCCGGAGACCAGGTTCTCCCGCTGCTGGCGATTATATTCCGCGGATGGGCCCTTCGGCAGTGCTACCGAAGGGTTACAAGCACAGACGTTACGTGTCTTGCTTTCCCTGGCTTGCCAGGTGATACTTGTTTTATAACTAGTGCATGTATGTGTTGTCACCTAATTGTCCTTGTACTGCACAGTTGCATTATGGCTTCCGTCGTGCGTGTCCTTTATGTACGTTGTGTGCATTGCTTGTGTTTGGTTTGTATTGTTTGTTCTCTTTATCTTAAGCTTTTCGCGACGTTCTAATCCTGTCGGCGGGTTTTGGTCGCAGCTTTCAGGTTTGTCTGAGAGTCTTGGCGGTAAGTGAATTCGTTATTCCAGTCTTGTTTTATCATCCTCCACTACTTCGGTAGTGTGACTTGCAGTCCCCAGGGTTTTCTGGGCCGCGCAAGAAACACCACAAACGACCTAACCTGGCAGTACAGATTATTGGCCAGGGCCACATGGAAAGGCCAGGCCTTGGCGTCTCGCAGGACTGCCAGGCCCGTGGCAGCTCACTAGAGGGGTGGTGTAAGGTATGCACGGCTCAAGAGATTCCCTGGGGACTGCGACCCTCCAAATTTGTAGTGTGCTACTGTGCTTTGCCGGTTCGTGTAGTGGCGTACACACCGGATTGTATTAATAATAATTAACGAAGAAAAGACAAAAGAAATCACTGCGGGCGTGATGGAGCTTGTATATCTAATACAAAATTCTGCTGATTTACATGAACTTTTCGTTCGATTTTCTCAGCCAAAATCATTTAATATCTTTAGGATTTTCGATGAATATGAACGAATGCATGTGCATTCGTACCACATGCCATATACAACACTTCCGTTCATGTTGTAAATATTACTTGTAGACTTGTAGTCATTCCACACGTCGGGTTAATTTACGTTAGTTATGGCGTGTTCCATGAAGAATTAATAACATTTTTTAAATCATGAAACAGAAAGTATTTTTAGAGACCATTTGACACCAAAATAAGTATATTATATACGAGAGTAGTAAAAAAGTACTCCCTACACATCACACACTCTACTATTAGTAGAGTGTACTGTGTAGAGAGTGTTTTGGATATACAGTAGGCTATAGCAAAGTGAAAAGGTGGTGAACTGCCAATATTTTGAGTGACGAAATACTGACGTATGACCAATGAAGGGCTCCGCTCGAAACGTCAGTATTTCGTCACTAAAAATCTTGGCTGTTCAACATCTTTTCACTTTGCTATATTATTATTATATTTCCGATGCTCGCATCCTATTTGTTCTCCGCATTATCTCCATAGCAGATCTGGATGCATGGAAGATAACTGAATTACTTCTTTCATGTCCATAGTCCCAGAAAATCACGGTTTCTAATTGGCTAACAAGCGGTCCATGTCAAAAGAGTATATAAGACTACAGTATAGACCTCGCAGGCTAAATCTACTGGCAAAAAGTTTAATTTTAAGTTTATTTAGTCTTTTTATTTTTTTGTACTGCAGTCTTAAGTGCAGACCTCGGCCTTCGTCCATACAGTCAAGACTTTGGACAAAGTTTTTTAGCACGGACCCAATGTTTGGTAAATAATAAAGACTTATTGACAGACCGGGGGTCTTTACTGTAAAATTATTCTATCCGCGGTTAGTATATACTGACGAAGGAACAAAATCTGTACGAAAATACCAAGGGTGGGATAATTTTGCCATATAGACCGACAAAACGAAATTAATAAGACTTTTATTATATATGGCTCTTTTTTCACATGTACATTACCTTAATGTTTTCGAAATTTTTTAAAACTTTTCCGCTGTTTTGTAATGACGAAAAAAATAACCTCACTCTCACAACGTCAAGGTAAAAGTCAAGGTAAAACTTGTGGTTTTATTTGCTTTTGTGACTTACAGTCTTATGCACAATATAAAGCGTACGTGTCTATAATTATTGAAATTTGCGATTATGTTTGGGGGAAATTCAAGAATCTTATATGACACCTCATTGGTTCTTTGACTCAAAATAAACCTAAAACTCTATTCTATTGGTTGATACAACAACCAGAAACCACGGGGTACATAACGAACAATATTATTGATTAAAAAAATTAGACTGAGAATGCCCACCACTCTTGTGGAAGAGGGGGCTTTTCTCATGCGTGACATATGGCACTCTTGGGGGGGGTAAAGGGTGAGGACCTGTATATATTGTCACAATTAAACAATGTTTATTGTTTTAAAACAATACGTACAGGACCTGGTCCCTACACTATATTTCACCTACATTTGCTCAAAGCTCTTGTTATCATACTTAAAGTACTTTGCATTTTATATATTTGTGACCTTTAAAATTTCTTGAGAAGAATTGTAAAATATCTATAGTCATCCAAAAATTTGATGTTCATGCCTTATTTTTTCCCCTTCTTTAAATTTTCCCCCTTCTTTAAATTGGCTTTAGCCAATTTACAGTACTATTTACAGGAAATGATGTCAAAGTAGGGATAACAGTGAAATACAATTTAGTTGAGCAAATTTTTTCAGCAAGTTCAGAGGCAAACTTTCTTTCTATTTCACTATTAAATCTCTTCTTTAGCAAGGGAAAAGGCATGAAGATGAAATTTTTCAAACAACAACATAGTGGGCTTTTATAGCCAGGATGTCAAAACTGGCAGTCCAAAAATTTTGCTGTGCATGGCCACAAAATATTTTTGGTGGGCATGGTGGTGAGCAAGTGAGTTTATCAAACGTATTAAACAGCGGTTTTTCTACTTCATGTACATAAATGTTAAATTTATGTACATGAAGTAGAATTGATATTGTAATCAATAGTCATGTCTGTGGGACAAATTAGTAACAAAACCTACACAATAGCTAAATAAACAGCAGTTAACAGAAATAAAAAAAACATTAGAAAGGGGGAAACCTGTAAGTTGTTGTTTGAGGAAAATATTTTGCCTAGGCCATGCAATCATGCATGGGACCGTCCATACGAAAAGTGGCTGTCCAAAAATCTGATTTTTCAAAAGTGCCCGTCCATAGGACGGCTGAACATATACATGTTACATTTCTATACATGTAGTACATTTTATTTCAAACCCAGTAATTATGCCACTGGATAAATAAATTAATCATTTCAACAGAAAAATAGTATGATGTGACATAATGTATTCCACGATGTTGTAGACCCCCTCCCACCCATCATCACAGACCAGTGCAAGTCTGATACACATAAAGGACTATTAATTAACAACCAAAATTTTGTCCCAAATTTTTCTTATTGCAGATTCAAACCTTAGAAGCTATAGTCCCCATCGTGGAACATGCGTACCATGATGCGGAACAAAACCTATTTGTCTATAATATGGCCCCAGCTTACTGTATATTAGAAGAATGTAGTACAGTATATATGGACCCGAGAGGCTAAATCCACATAAAAAAACTTAATGTGAGCTAATAATTAAGTTTTTTTCATGGAAAAACGAATATTAACTGTAGTCCATATGTGCTGGTATAATGTTGTGCTCTCCGTCTAGACTGCTTAGACCAATTAGCCTTTGGTTATGATCCATACAGTCCAAACTCTGGGCAACATTTTGCCAGTATACAGACCTCCTGTTTGGTAAATAACATACTGTATGCTGAGTGACTTTGGTTTTCATTATTTGTCTTATATTTACCTGATCTGCTTTGATGTATTCTGTGCCATTGCTCAGTTTACTCAAATCTTTCTTGAGTTTTTCAAGAACATCTACTATTTGGGGTCCATTTGCTTTAAATGCTTGCTCCATTTGAACCAATAAATATGCTTCTTCTCTATCATCCATTGCCTTCTTAACAAGACTTCTAGGTGAGACATAAGATGATTCTGAAGTATTTTCTGTGTCATGGAAACTACCAGGTCCAGGTACCAACTTATCAAGATTCATTTCATTTGATGACTTTCTAAGATGAGATGTTTTACTCTTAAGGCTAAATGAAAATAAGTACTTTATCAGCGATTCGTAGTTAATCATATTCGCATTTTCTTTTGAGCAGAACTGTGACAGAACAGGTTTTAACACAGTCAAAGCAATGGGGACCTTGTGCCTTTGAAGGCACGTTTTAACCTGATGCTCAGAGATGTAACCACTTAATCTAGAATCGTAACCAGCCATTTCCGTATAGATTTCTTTAAATTTGGAGGATGGAAATTGGAACAACATTCTCGATAACATGAAGTCAATTGCTTCTACAGTATCTGACGAATTAACACTCTGCTTCAGTTCATTTCCTGCATCCGTGTTCATTTTTGCTCCCCCATCGCGATGTGCCTTTGGGCCAATTTGTGCTGGAGGATAAGAGGATGTAATTGATGTCAAGTAGGGCTTATTTGACTTATAAATTTCGGCTGGGTAATCGTCTAAGTACCAAGGAGGACGATCGGAGAATTTATATGGAGTTCTTGACAAGCTTTCACATCTCCCTCCATTCCGTGCTTTTACTTCGAACGCCTGACTACCAACAATTTTAACGGCCAAATTTGGCTGTTCATCCGTTCCAAATGGAGCTTGTTGAGCCATACTTCAAAAGGTATCTTCCACTATTAATCTATAAGTTATAACGGTTAATCCAAGTAGAAGGCACAGCCAATTACACAGTATGCGCAGTGCCAGAGCCAATGCCCAAGCAAGGCAAGAATTTCTTTGAGAATTTTTTGAGTACTTGCTTCGTCGTGTAGTTAATCCGTATTAGTAACTAGATTGTATATTCTTGTTAAATCTGAGCTGGATAAAGATTAACCATAGTAACGTTGTATTTTTACAAATTCTTTGGACTATTAATATTTGATGTTTCACTAATCTGTTGCTATGCAACTGGCATTGCTATGCAACTGGCAAGCGATAGAATAGAGAGAAGTTAAAGAATCTGACTTTCATAGCCTCCTACATATGCACGCAGTAGTGTTTATAAAAGCGTTGCTAAGTTAGAATCTGTTTAAAAACCGCGATTGATGTGTTTAGCTTTCGATTTACGCTATTGAACCTACCGTAGAATCGCACTTTCTTGCTCTGCATATATTTGAAGTTATAAATATAGTTATCAAAATATGGTTTGTCATCAGTTTATGATCTTAATTTTTCTGTTAGGTAATTTCTGTTTTTAGTCCCCCACTTTAAAATTCGCCCTGCTATTTGCAAGCTTTGCCACATTGAGTAGCAGGAAAATCCCACAGAGCTTATCGCTCCATTACCTATTACGTTCTATCTAGGATTTTTCGTTTGGGGGAGAAGCAAGGATGTAGCCAGGATTCGGAAAGGGGAGGAGCGAGCGCCAAAGCCGCAAGCATCTATAGGAGACTCTTTTGAAGAAATTTTGAAATCTAGAGTCTCTGAAATGCCATTTCCTGCATTTTGGGGGAAGAGTTTACACAATTCTGAAGGTTTGGGAAAGTCATATAAAACACTAAAAACAACACAGGATTTTAAGTACATTTTATATTGTTTATTAAAATTTATATATTTCATATTGAATCAGTTAAGTTGAATTAAGTGATACATGCACGCGATACACCACCTTGTCTTGGACTGACTGGGAATACTTACTTCATGTACACCGACCTGAATGATCACAACCAGTTTTTGGGGGGAAGCTGGGCTATTTGGGGGGGGGAGCTTCCACCCCTCAAACCCCCTAGATAGAACCCTGATTACGGGGACGCTAAGATAAAAATAAACTAACAGCACATTTTAACAAGAAGACTAGACAGGGGACGACACAGGTGACATTTTACACATAGGCGTAGGAATCGGGGGACTTGGGAGGGGTGGCTTCACACCCCCCCCCCCCCCAATTTTAAAATCAGGACAGCGTTTCTAAATTTAATGTTTTTTTCCAGTTGTATTAGTACGACTATAGAAGCTAAGAGAGAAGCTACTTAATGGTTAATTATTCTACTTAATTACTACGGGCTTCGTCTACACGAGATTTTACAAACGGGTGTAGCCTGATCTGAAATGCCTGGAGTGTTAGCCAACCCCTAAACCCTTGCCACGCGAGTGTTATATTAATAAGTTCCGAGACCCTTCTGTCAGAAGAAGCAGCACGTGGTAAGCTTGGATTCATTTGAACTATGTTCGCTGTAGAATCAATTAGATGAAAAAGTTTGCTCAAATTGCTAGCAAATTGTCTTTCCAAGCTTCTACTTCTAATGAGATTTCAAAAAGAGAATGTACTGGAGAAATGAGAGAATGTATTATTTATTATTATTATTATTTAATCTTATTTGAGAACGATAACCCTTCAGATCTAATAACGTCTGATTTCCAAGGGGCCGTTACAGAAATACAATAAAAAACTATATAAAAAGGCATTCAACTATCCTAACACGATACAAAAACAATTTACAAGCAAATAACAAAATTAGGTTCTAATTACTGATCACACATTTCGTCCAATCATTCTAATCAGCTCGAGAGAATTGTTTTAATTGTCGAATAGAAACGTCGTTCATTTTAACGGCTTTCGGGAGACTATTCCATAGACTTACTGCTGAACTTATGCTTTTTTGTGAAATTTGTTTTAGGCTTTGGAAGTGCAAAATCAACATAGTTATTACGTAGGCTGTAATTGTCGTTTCTATTAATATTGAACATGCTAGATATCCTGTCCGGGAGTTGCTTATTTTTAACTTTGTTACATAAAGTACTATTCATAAAATACTATTTTATGAGATCTCCTTCGTTCCGCCAATGGTTGCCAGCCAAGTTCGGTTAGCATATCACTTATTCTTGTATCGTACGGCTTCCCCGTAATTACTCTAGCTGCTCTATTTTGCATGTTCTGCAATTTTTCTTGCAGGTAAACGCTACAGTTGTCCCAAACTAAACTGCAGTAATCAAAATAAGGCAGTACTATAGCTTTATAAACGTTTTCTAAAATTGGTGTCGGAACATATTTCTTCATACGACGTAACATTCCGATACCTTTTGAAGCCTTATTAACTATGCTTTCGATCTGGTTTTTCCACGATAATTGTTCGTCAACAATTACACCTAGGGTTTTTGTACACTTTACCCTGTTAATATTGTTTATGTTGATGCCAATCCCAATGCAATATCGCTTGCTCGATTCGCTATATCATGAGTTTTCTTTGATATAGTGATAATTCTGTTAAACGATTCTTTGGTATTGTCATCGCTCACCTCTTCGCTGTCCTCAGCTAATAGGCTTTCTACGGATTTTTCTAGATCAGCAGCTTTGTCGTTCTGGGAGCTAATCTCATTTCGCTTTAGGAAAGTATACACTCGTTCTAATACTTCGTTTCCCTTCTCTCCTTCCGAATTGTATGTTCTTGCTTTTCTTCAGCCAAGTAACTGTTAACTGCTTGCTTTCAAAATACCATTTCCCTCCGCTTGTCGACCGCCATGTAGTACTATCGGCTGTTACCTCGTCAACTTCAGTCAGAACGAATGCTTTCAAGTCTTCTAATGTTCCATTCCATTCCATTTCAATTTATTCTTTTTAGTATTAAAGTGACCGTACAAAACATTCACAACCGTTGAGGAAGTCATTAGGAAGCTAACCTTGCGAAATAGGTGCGAAACTAATAGGTGCGAAACTAATCAAAAAATATTGCGCATGTATTTCGGGGGTGGTCAAAATTGTCTATCTGGCTCTTATACCTGGCTCTTATATCTGGAGAAATGAGAAATGAGAGAATTTACTGGAGAAATGAAAGAATGTACTGCAGAAATGAGAGGATGTACTGGAGAAATGAGAGAATGTACTGGAGAAATAAGAGGACGTACTAGAGAAATAAGAGGATGTACTGGAGAAATGAGAGAATGTACTGTCTGAAGAAATGCGAGGATGTACTGGAGAAATAAGAGGATGTACTGGAGAAATAAGAGGATGTACTGGAGAAATGAGAGAATGTACTGGAGAAATAACTATAAGAGGATGTACTAGAGAAATAAGAGGATGTACTGGAGAAATGAGAGAATGTACTGGAGAAATAAGAGGATGTACTGGAGAAATAAGAGGATGTACTGGAGAAATTAGAGAATGTACTGAAGAAATGCGAGAATGTACTGGAGAAATAAGAGGATATACTGGAGAAATGAGAGAATGTACTGGAGAAATGAGAGGATGCACTGGAGAAATAAGAGGATGCACTGGAGAAATTAGAGAATGTACTGAAGAAATGCGAGAATGTACTGGAGAAATAAGAGGATATACTGGAGAAATGAGAGAATGTACTGGAGAAATGAGAGGATGTACTGGAGAAATAAGAGGATATACTGGAGAAATGAGAGAATGTACTGGAGAAATGAGAGGATGTACTGGAGAAATAAGAGGATATACTGGAGAAATGAGAGAATGTACTGGAGAAATAAGAGGATGTACTGGAGAAATAAGAGGATGTACTGAAGAAATGCGAGAATGTACTGAAGAAATGAGAGGATGTACTGGAGAAATAAGAGGATATACTGGAGAAATGAGAGGATGTACTGGAGAAATGAGAGGATGTACTGGAGAAATGAGAGGATGTACTGGAGAAATGAGAGAATGTACTGTCTGAAGAAATGCGAGAATGTACTGGAGAAATAAGAGGATGTACTGGAGAAATGCGAGAATGTACTGGAGAAATGAGAGAATGTACTGGAGAAATAAGAGGATGTACTGGAGAAATGCGATAATGTACTGGAGAAAATGAGAGGATGTACTGGAGAAATGAGAGGATGTACTTGAGAAATGAGAGAATGTACTGGAGAAATGAGAGAATGTAAGGAAAAATGAGAGTGTAAGGGAGAAATGAGAGAATATATACTGCAGAAATATGAGAGAATGTACTGAAGAAATGTGAGAATGTACTGCAGAAATGAGAGAATGTACTGGAGAAATGAGAGAATGTACTGGAAAATGAGAGCTTGGGAGAATGTACTGGAGAAATGAAAGAATGTACTGGAGAAATGAAAGAATGTGCTGCAGAAATGAGAGAATGTACTGCAGAAATGAGAGAATGTACTGGAGAAATGAGAGATTGAGAGAATGTACTGGAGAAATGAAAGAATGTACTGGAAAAATGAAAGAATGTACTGGAGAAATGAGAGAATGTACTGGAGAAATGAGAGAATGTACTGAAGAAATGAGAGAATGTAGTACTGGAGAAATGAGATAATGTACTGGAGAAATGAAAGAATGTACTGGAGAAATGAGAGAATGTACTGAAGAAGTGAGAGAATGTACTGAAGAAATGAGAGAATGTAGTACTGGAGAAATGAGAGAATGTACTGGAGAAATGAAAGAATATGAATGTACTGGAGAAATGAGAGAATGTAGTACTGGAGAAATGAGAGAATGTACTGGAGAAATGAAAGAATATGAATGTACTGGAGAAATGAGAGAATGTACTAGAGACCTGAGAGAATGTACTAGAGACCTGAGAGAATGTACTAGAGACCTGAGACAGGAGAAATGCAGAGAGGATGAGGACGGCTGGCAATCGAGCCCCACTATATTTAATATAATTGTCTTAGTAGTTTTCTACGATGTTGTCGTGATCCTCCTGGTTACTTTCAAAGAGACTGGGGAGATATATGGTGAAAGGACTGCACCAATTAACAAAGAACAATTCCCAAAATAACATAAGAACTTTCAAACGTCTGGAAATCATTATGCATCGAAATGTTCCTTCGCGGAATGAAACCCACTTCCGAGTCGCGATATCGCAAGTTGAAAGTCGCAATATCGCAACTTCCGAATGCTTCCGCCGCCTCGTGACCCTTATAACGCATTGCTCTGCATAAATTACTGCAAAACGTTCTGAAGGCTGAAGCTATAGTCGGTACTAGGTATTGATAGACGTCAGCCGTACTAGTTCTTATTAATTAAAAAGTAATTGTTGCGTGATGTACATACTACGGTATGTCTGTTACAATTCATATAATCGATCCCATTTTGGAAATTTTACCAAAAATTAGGCTTCGGCAGCACTTCCCTTGCGATAGTAACTTCTAGTTAAAAAGTAATTGTTGCGTGATTGCTGCGTGCATGGGCTTGTATCATAAACCAGAGCCCCACCCATGCAAAGTTGTGGGAGGGGAGAGGGGATAAAGTCTCAAGACTGCTCTAGAATGGAATTTATCAACGGCTTACATATCTCTTGTTAAAGATTAAAATATATTGAATTGGTTATGTTTAGTTTTCAGGGTCTCTACTGTTATCGCACTTGTTCGACGTATTTTTGTAATTTTAGTATTAGGGTGGGGAGAGTAAGTAAGGGGGAGGGTTGAATCGAGAATGAAAGTTAATTTTCAACCTTGCCGTCAAGCGCAACTTGATCTCCTGTGCGTCAGAGCATCTTGAGTTGAAATTTATTGAAAGGTTTAAAACTTATAATGTTGATACAGAAATATGCTGGACTTCACCTAGCTGTTAATTTGCTGTGTGTCTTGTTTGGAGTTGATTCGAACCAGACGATAATTGGTAAGTAATGATATGCGCTAAACATGGTATGTTTATGTGTATGACTTATGACTATGTGTCTATGAACTGTGATCTATCGATGTCAGGAGACGGAAGTATCCTCGATTCTC
This sequence comes from Chrysogorgia sp. JL179-B06, assembly GCA_035772405.1. Taxonomy (NCBI): domain Eukaryota; kingdom Metazoa; phylum Cnidaria; class Anthozoa; order Scleralcyonacea; family Chrysogorgiidae; genus Chrysogorgia; species Chrysogorgia sp. JL179-B06. The sequence continues at coordinate 4,334,881 of JAYKKM010000428.1, forward strand.
TCCTTAGATATTAAAGGAACATAACAATTGTTAAAAGATTGGTTTTGAAGTGCAAAGTACTTTCGCTTTTTTTAGTCCGCTTTGTTTAGGCGAATGATGGAATGTATTCTTTACGTAATATTAGATATGAACTTTCTGTGATTAAAAATATAATATGATTCGCGTTTAGTAAACAAGCTACTGTCTAATAGACACGTCTTGATATGAAAGGTTTTAGCGATTGTTTACCATAATTATGTTGATCACTACTTGTGTAGCTAGCTACTTGTCATACACAGTATAACAATGAACAGTTAATGAATGCCATTTCATAGTTTTTAATACAGAAATAGTGGCCAGGTGGAATCACAGGTGGGATGAAACATTATATATGTGTTTTTATGTCTACAGTTAGTTTACAAAGTCTGATTTCTGTTTGGTTGTTGAATTAATGCCATATGCACACTTCATCAGTATACAGCATCGTTTAAGTAAATATACAACATTTTATAATATCAGACAATGAAACTGTAAAGCCAAAGGCACTATAGCTTTGTGGTCACTTTTATAAATTATCCTTCTGCAATGTCTTAGCTATACAATGAATCAACATGACAACACTACAACAACCTGGACGATCAACTTCACATATCTATATATAATGATACTCCTACTGTAGGTTCAAACAATTTACTTTAATATTACAAAATTGTGTTGGTAATAATGTCTGGTATGACACAAAGTTTGGTCAAGCCATATTATTTGCTGCTCAGAAACACTGTTCTCTGAAAAATATGCAATTCTCTTTGACTGACTTTTGGCAAGAAAATGATTGACGAAAATGAATAAGAAAATAAACTTTATTATAGACAATTAGATTATATACAGTATATATATACTAATCTTGTTGCTCTACATGTAGGTTGTAATGCACACGGTTATTGTTAGAAAGCTTGCAGTTACTGCTGCAATCCCACCCAATTAAATCTGACAGTTATTGTATAGGTAGATTGTGGGAAAAACATGAACCTTTACCATTGCCACCATTATACCTGTATATACAGAACTTGTGACTATAGCAGTGCTTGCAGTGAATAAAATATGCGAGCACAATAAATTGCGCTTGCCAAACGATTGGAATACGATTTGTTTTTTCTAACAAAAACAGCGCCAATTTATAGTCATGGCATACAAAAGTATCGAAATAATTATTAAACAAAAGAAATAATTATTAAACAAAACACTTTCTTAAAATAATCAGTATCAAAATTTACTAGTGTCACTAACATCACTGCGGTATCATTGTCAACTTTAAATTTGTTGAAGGTTACTATCCATGTCATCTTCATCATCTTCATCATAAATTTTGTGACCGTCAAATGAATCGAGTGGGTTCAACTGAGTTTACTTCAGAGGAAAGTGTGGAGTTTGCTGAGATATATCTCTAACACACAATCGATAATTTCCTCCCCTTCCTTTTTGCTCCAAATGGAGTTGTTTCCAGACACAATCACATAATTTCCGAGGGTGTAGTGGCTCATGGAAAGGTGCTTGTCGGACAAGATATTTGTCACAATACTGAACATGCACTCAACAGAGGAATTGACCCTGATATGCTCATGATAAAAAAATGAAATGAAATGTGTTTATATTTCCCATTTATGGTTGGAGGAAGTTAGTCTTCCGGCAAGCACGATTTATGATAAATTACTCATCTGCCAGCGTAATTGATGGCACCGGCAGAACGAACTAGGGAGCGTGGACTACTGTAGGCTCTTGGCAACAAGCAGAGCTCAGTGGCAGAGCGCGCGCTGCACGGGTCATGGGTTCAATTCTAGTTGGAAGGCTTAATTTGATGTTGCATCACATCTGTCCTACTTACTACAGTACCCACATGTCCTTATCTACAGTCTTTTCCCATAATATGTTGTCTTTGGTCATCCTTTTCGAGCCAACCTTTCCAACTCTATTTCACCCAGTCATCATCATTGTCCTTTCCACATGCCCGAACAACATCAATCTTGCTCTCCTCAGGACCTCACCTATCCTCTCAATACACATTCTCTCCCTCAGATCCTTACTAGTTCTGTGCTCCTTCAGGGATACACTGCACTCATCCTCATATCTGTATGTTCCATCAAGTCATCTAAATCTAATTCACCTTGCATTGCCTATGTTTCCAAACCATAAATCCAATGATTTATGGTTTAGATGACCTGATGGAACATACAGACATGAGGATGGTCAGGAGGATGCATACACTTTCCCCTTCAACTTTAAATAAATATGCCTGTTGCTCTTGCAGTCAGAATGGGTGCCACCACTGCTGCATCTGCTCCACCACTGGTGCTTATTATGTTACCCAGGTACTGTAGCAAAAATCTAGTCACACTTTCACATACAGCTCTATCAGAAAACATAACATTCTCTCCATCTTGTAACTCACTGCCATTGACTCTCTTTTAAACAACTCATTGCACCACTGTATCTCTTGTAAACCCAAAGATTGCATCCAACTAGTACACTTGATTGCATTCACTTTCACATTCTTGCTACATACTCCACATGGCTAATCACATTCCTTATTGATTTTCTCTCTTCCTTTTTCTGCCAGCTACTGTACACATCACTTTCGTCTTTCATAAATTTACCAGTTCAGACCTTACAACTCCAGACTCTCCATCTTATAATTAATTCAGTTGTCATATATTGATATAAGATGACATGATTTTATATCAATTTCATAGATATAACCTGTTGTCTAAGAAGAACTACCGGTAGTCTATATGTAAATGTAAAACTACAGTTATGTCTTACTCTAAGAAGACTTTTATTGATGTTAACACTAGCTACTGTGCATTTCTATTTAATGTTAATTATCACTGTCACAAATATGTTTTTCGGAAATTTGGTGAATCAAAAAGTGATTCTGTCCATGAAGAAACTAACTAATACTGTAATGCTCCTTCATACGTTTACAAGTTATCTTAATTTCCCAGGTGTATTAAGACCGTCTTTTTAATTTCCCAGGAGTATAAGACCGTTTTCTAAGGGTTCAGTTTTTTTGATACACACTGTAGACATATTAATATTATTTGCAAAAAGGCTTATGCCTCGTTTTTCTAAATAATTTTGAAGAAATTAACGAACAATGTTTCTTTGCACCTTCATACGATTGCAAGTTATCTTAATTTCCCAGGTGTATAAATTAAGACTGACAGTTTTTAATTTCCCAGGAGTATAAGACCGTTTTCTAAGGGTTCAGTTTTTTTATACAATGCACTGTGGATATAGCAAGTAACACAGCGAATTTAATTGTAAGTTTTATGCTAAATAAAATATATAAATTATAGTACAATAATTGTTACACTTCTACTACTGTACATAACTGAAACAATATTTGGTTTGATTTTGCGAACATATCTTTCATGTGTAACACCACAAGCTCTTTAATGTCTTTATCTGTTCCCAGAAAATTCCCCAAGAACTTCAATAAACCTTGAAACCATGAATTATTAATTTTTATTCTATAAAACAAATAAATTATATTTTGTCACTGTTTGTTCAGTTATATACAGTAGGTACTAGTAAGAATGAAAAGTGTCTGGCACACGATGAGTGGCTGCACATTACAACTTTTCACTAGTACATATATACTGCAAAAATTCATAGGATCACTTTTGGATTTATCAATTTTGGATTCTGACTATAAGCACAAAAGCCAGCTTTGTGTACTACAGTTCTCAGTGAACAAAATCTCTGCATTTAGACTATGTACAGTAGATATCATACATAGCGCGATACATATAGTACATATAAGCGTTCGATCTCATCGACCATAACATTTTGTTATCAAAGTTAGGATCCTTTTGCATTGCACCGAAGGAACTCGCCCTTTTCGAAAACTATTTGAAAGACAGAACCCAGTTTGTTAATTTAAACGAGTATAATTCAGCACACAATACGATTACCGTTCGTTTGAGATATCAATATAGTTCGATAAAACTTTTTGGTATCTCAATATAGCTACACTGTACGGAAATATGGAGAAGTCAAAGAGAAACTCAGCAAAATCTGCATACTCGTGATATCTTCGTGATATCACGAGGTTTTCACGCTGACGTCAGCTAGTTCCAGTCTTTTTATTATCCATGGTTATACTGAACCAACTGGGAACATACAATGTGCTCATTTAATCTAATTTAAAATGCCTGTATAACCCCAAATACAATATTACTGATATAGATATTCTACATGAAGTAAACAGTTGAATGTCAAAATGTTTTATGATTTGAGATTTGCGTTGATGTTCTATAAAGGTTGGTTTGTCTGAAATGATAATGACTGTGACGTCAACCCACTGGAATTTGGATTTCTTTTCAGCTTTCGGTGTGATAAACTGGTTGAAGATTTGAGTGAAAAAGTTGATAAAATCTCTAGTACAGCGTTCAAGTACATGTGTACTGCTCAGAAATAACCTAACGAAAACCGCGGTTGAACCTAGGTCGAACCTAGGTCGAACCTAGGTCGATCCTCGGTCGAACCTAGGTCGATCTTCGGTTGATCCTCGGTCGAACCTAGGTCGAACCTAGGTCGTAGTCTGGCGTGACCGCAACCGCTCTTCAAGTTTCACACGATAGGAAATACGATCATTTCCGAAGTTTGCCTTTTCAGTTACGCGTTGTTTGGTGAAATGAGAAAACTGTCTATTTACTCATGGAATCGAATTATTTCACTGCAGTCTTCGGGAATAAATAAAAAAACTACAGATATTCTTCGAGGGGAAGGAATAGACACATCAAGATCTGCGCTTAGCTTATTTCTTTCTCGTTACCGTCGGAGTGGTAGTTAATTTACAGGATGCGCCTCGAAGTGGAAGAAAGCAACTTTTAAACGAACCGCATTGCAAATATATCGACGATAAGATGACATGAACGACGAGTTAACATCTGCCAAATTGAAAACTAAACTAATGGAAGAATGCGGTGTGAATGTTTTGAATTCTACTATTCGTCGGATCAGACGAGCAGCTTGGTTGGAAGCACGAGAAAGCATGCTACTGTCAATTCGTGCAAAGGCCAAACAAGCTTAAAAGATTGGCGTTTTGTCTCAAAGCTTTAACGGAGAAAGACACGTTTGAAAACGTGATACTCAAACGCACTAAAATAGATATAACTTGGCAACAATAATAGCGTTGAAACTTCCGTGTTCACATGTTACGAAATTCGACGTCTAAATCAACACGGCAAATTGAATTAAAGTTTGACAAACTCATTTTAGCTGCAGAACTTTTTCAGTGAATTGTATTCGGTACATGTTGGTCTATCAGAGCTAACAGTAACATCTACTTTGTTTCAGCAGATTGCATTAATATGATTACGATTATTTGGAGAACGTTTATAAAATCGATGTGGCTACATAGGTCCGGTAACCGGAACTTGTTCGGGAAAAACTAGAGGTCCGGCAGTCAGTAATCGTAACAATTCTAAAATAAAACCTAATCATAACCCAAATCCTAACCCTAACCAAAATACTAACCAAAATACTAACCCTAACCAAAGAAACTATGCAGAAAAGGCAAACTATACCAAACTATATTTTTATCAAACTCGATCGGAAATCGCGCGTACGTTGTGAACGAACGCCTCTATATATTGTTGTTTTACTTGTTTATATATCTGCCGGACGAATAGACACTTCGTTATAAAATTCCGTCGCCGTGTAAACGAGACATGAAAAAGCTTCACCTGTGTGAACAACTTCGCTCGAAACAGCACTAGAATATTCAATATATTCATACGTTCCTCGTGTTGTGGCCAATTCTATTCAAACCTGTCAAGTGATATTTTGATTTACGACGCTTTCTTCAACAAAGGCATTCGAATCTAATTTTGTTAATGATGATTTTTTTACTTCCTATTAACTTAAAATATTTTCACTAGCAGATACAGTATTCAATGACGTCGGATCGAAATTTCAATCGCATTGGAACACTCAATCCCCTCAAAAGAAATAGTGTCGATTTCTTTTGTTTTGAAAAGACGAGTCGATCCGTCATTGTAAGTCGATCCGGCATTGTAAGCCGATCGATTTTCGATTCGCTTCATGTAAACACAGAAATGGTTGAAACATCGTGCCAATCCACTTTTCGACACGTGAATTATTAGGAACTGATCTAAAATGCTAAAAGGTTTGGTGTAGTGCCGAAATCGTGAATAATAGGTCCAACAATTTCGAGAGAAGGCCTTCATCAGAGATACAGCATAGGCTCTTTCTAGTTTCTGCCATGGTATACGCGGCTGACGCACTGCAATAAATAATAATGATCAGGGAAAACGGTTTAGGAATTAAAACGGACACGCGCTCTGTCTCAATCATTATACTTTCGTAATACTATCACATTCATTAGATTCAACGAGGATTCACTGCAAACGGTGCCACGAGTGCAGTATAAGTCGAACATTACTTGAATTAGGTTTGGCACGGCGAAAGCACAACGTTTCAACTGCGAATCTCTTGCGCGAGTGTATTCTTGTCAATAGGACATGAAACAGACAAAGAATGAAGCCAAACATGAAGATCTATTTTGCTTGTAGTGCCCTCTCTACATTTTAAACTAAACGCTTTCCATGTCGGAAATAGTCGGAACCCAAGCCGTTTTCACACACGCTAATGTGTATCGACCGCAAACCGAACCGCAAACCGAACCGTAACCGAACCGCAACCTAACCCCAACCTAACCCTAACCGAACCCCAACCGAACCCCAACCTAACCCCAACCGAACCCCAACCGAACCCCAACCGAACCGCAACCTAACCCCAACCGAACCGCAACCTAACCCCAACCGAACCGCAACCGCAGTGTTAGGTTATTTCTGAGCAGTACTGTATATCATCAACGTTTGAATTAGGTCAAATTTCTTAAGCAGCAGAATATGATGTATCCGAAAAACAAACTTTTGCTCATCATCAACGCAAAGTATAAATCATGCATAAAACATTTTGGCATTCATCTATTCATTTAATGTAGAATATCTATAGATACCGTATTTGGGGTGTGCAGTTCAGCAGGTATACTGCACAAAGCTGATCACCATGCAGAATATAATGTACAATGTACATATAGGATTGAAATACTAAAGTGTACATCCCTTTCAGTGGTGCAGCAGGGGCCAGGGCCATAACCCTCCCACTAGTTTGATAGCTATTACTTTATGTCACCGTGACATGCCATTTATCACACACGTGGATATAATATGAAAAGGATAGCGGTATTGGTGGCACAGTGGGTAGCACACGTGTCTTTCACCTCTGCAACCCGGTTCTATTCCTGCTCAGTGCAGTTATCAGATTAAAGATTTCGACTGCTTCCAGTTTGACTTCAAACACCGCAGGTTTTCTCCGGGTACTCCGGATTCCTCCTGTAATAACACCGGACCAATGAGGGATGGCCCTTACTGGACCTCTAGGGAGAACAGTTTAATGACTGATAGGTTATCCAGTATAAATAAAAGTTAGTTTAGTTTAGTTTAGTTTAAAAAGGAGAAATATGAGAACTTCGTTATGTCGAAAAATGCATCGTCCGAAACGTCGTCCATGAATATACATGTACGTAAGTGCTCTTATACTTAAAGTGCCCATAACCTCAAAATGTTTTATTGCCTTGTTTGGAAGAACTTTTAAAATGATAAAGTAACTTCTTTTGAAGATTTTCGTTTCTTTGCTTTCTTTTTGAGATATATCAGTTTGTTTGATATGCAAATGTCTGGAATTTCGTCACACATGCATAATGCCTTATTGGAGAAATGTGTATATCTCTTTCATTCTCGAACGAAATCCTTTAAAATCAAGAAGTTTGGTGTTGTGGGAGAAGCACGCACACACGTGTTATTCACACTTTAGTGTTTTTATTTCATGAACGCAAAGATAACATTCTCTGATAACTCATTATGCATGTGTGGCGAAATTCCAGATATTTGCATATCAAACAAACTGATATATCTCAAAAAGAAAGCGAAGAAGTGAAATTTAAAAGTTCTTCCAAATAAGACAATAACAAATTTTGAGGTTAGGGGCACTTTAAGTATTTTTCGACATATTGAATATATTTTATTTCTCTTTTCATATTATATCCAGCTCTTTTGAGAACTTAGCAGCTTTCATATTTATTCTCATTTATTACACACACACCTTAAATCACTAAAAATTACTGCAGGATTTAATTTAATTTATTAGCTTCGCCAGACCACAAAAATAATACATTAATCACAGTAAACTGAGCAAGTACAAACGTACAAAGAAACAAAACAAACCCAGTACAAAGATGAAGACTGGAAAAATAAGGAATGATTGGAAGGGTGACTGCAACAGGGATGAGTTGTGGTTACTTTATTATTATAGTACGCACTGTATGTTCTTTTTCATGTTTAGTACTGTTTCTGCAAGCACATATGTCGAACAGCTTGTGCAGGTGTGAACTGACAAGCTTAAAATTTGTATTAAATAAATTTATCTCCTTTCCCTAAGTCTCAATCCATTCCATCTTGTGTGTCACACCGACTAGTTTTATGCTTTTTTGAATTTAGTCACGCCAAGTGTTACCAGGTCAGTCCAGAGCAGTCTATACAACTCACACTCACTGAAAACAACTGAAGTACCGCCTGTTTCTACACTATCCTACAAAATAACGGTTATTTTAGCACGTCATACAACTTTTACTCCAAACGAGAAAGATCAGAAGATGGAAGGCTATATCATAATCGTAATAATCACCTTGGCTGTCATAGCTCTTTTGACCTTCACTTTTCTGTTGGTTTTTTGCATCTTTAGAAAGTAAGTTCGTTCAATGTTTTGACTTTAGTGTGTAGGGAAATTATGTTATAATTATTCATAATGTTAGATGTTTCTCATGTGTATACTGTACATATACAACATATTGTAGATATGGATTTTGTGGTTTATTGTCCATGGAAAACTATTGCCATTCCAGAAGACATTTTAACGGACTTGCAACATGTAAATTAAACGACATAAAGTTATTAATATAATTATACATAGTTCCCACGAAATGACGTTACAGTTACACTGATTATCGGTTCTAAGATGCGGAATTAAAATCATGTTTTTAAAATAATGCATTATTGTGAAGAGTATAAGGGTTGGGATTGGGGTAGCTATAACCCAATTCCCTGCTGTAGTCCTGACGCTCGTTGAAATTCTTACAGTTATGGTAATAATCGAAGATATATTATTTTCAATAATAACTGTACTTACTAGTATACTGTATCAATGTTTTTCTGAATCCTCGTAGACGCCGTACCCAAAGATTGGAACGAGAAAGAAATCTATCGTACAACAATATGAACTACGAAAGGTAATTGCTTTTTTAGAAAGTGCAAATTCTGAGTGAAAAGTAGGTTTTCCAAAATTTAACAGCAGCATTATTTTTCACTGAAAAATACCATTTTCTTTTGATAAGCACTGTGAAGTTTAGCTTGGATAAAAATGGAGAATCTGGTGCTTTAGGCAGGTATGAATATAATCTTAATATTACACAATTATGTATCATTTACATAATATATTAAAACATTTCTGACAAGCGCTAACTTTTAGTTATTAAAATGAGAGAAAACAATCTGGTGTGAAGACACCTTACCCCACTCCACGAACCCGCACGCACACTACAAATTTGGAGGGTCGCAGTCCGCAAGAAATCTCTTGAGCCGTGCAGCATACCTAGGCAGTCCTACGAGATGCCAAGGCCTGGCCGTCGTGTAATTCGCCAAGGCCTGGCTTTCCATATGGCCAGGTTAGGTCCTCTCTGGTGTTTCTAGCGCTGCGGAGAAAACCCCTCACCCCCGGTCGGGACTACAAGTCACACTACTGAAGTAGTGGAGGATGACCTAACGAGACAGGAACTCCCAGGTCCGTAACGTATAGGTCGACAAGCTGAGATAAAGAGAACAAACAAAACAAAAAACAACACGCAACGTACACAAAGGACACACACGCCGCAAGCTATAAGGCAACTATGCACCGAACTTCTGAGTAGACAAGGCGATGAGACTGAGACCAACCGCTGTGGCCCAAAGCCCCAACACGATACACCGTCTGTTTTAATATTATTTATTTCATAAATCCAATTAATATTTGGATGAATTATTGTCTAATGCCAAGACAGTTACAACCTTTCGGAATATCTATATAATAATACGCTTGTTCGTAGGAGAATTTGAATGTTTTTAACATTATGTCTGAGTCTATAACTGAACAGTCAACGGCAAAATGGAATCAATTTGTTTTATACAATAAAAATTGAAAACAAACCATTCAAAAGGCTTATTAGCTCTTTGGCGATTTCTGGGGCATGAAAAAAAGATAAAAGCAGTCGGCTGACGTGATCTGACGCGAGCTGACGTGAGCCGTGCATCTGTCCTCTATTCTCCTGTCTACCTGTTTCAGCAGTCTACAAACGAGCATGAATTTACGATGGCTGGTTTCCGAAAAAAGGTGTATTAACACATGAGCAGTTTCAACACGGTTTTCGTTTTCTACATGTCAAAAGACATGAAAAACAACGAGCGACCTATGACCTCACGACAATCACTAAGGTATTTTTACTTATGCCGCCAATTTACCAAGATGGCGGCGTTCAATTGGTTACCTGGGATTTACTGAAATGAAGATTGGATGCCCCCTCTAGTTTTATTTATGATCTCTATGATGGAACTTCCACAGTGGGAGGGAGCCTGGGAAAGAGTGTTACATACCGACAGACCCCGGGAGCTGGTAATTGTACATCCGGGTGAGTTATTGTGCCGCCAACTGGGCCAAGATGGCGGCGGCCAATTGGCTACCCGATTTTCCTCAAAGTGCCCCCTCTAGTTTTATTTATGATCTCTATGAGTTCCATGGGGTCTTGTTAGTTTTGAATATTACATTTATAGAGTCGAACCCTTATTAAGTGCATACCTTTGGGACCTCGCTTAGGTATCCGCTTAAGAGCGGTGTCAGGGAATTTCTTTTTTTTCTTGTTATAGGTCCATTAACATTAACACCTATTAGTATAAATACACAGGTAATTATAGAAAATCGCACACGCTGATTGGTCAAGCTACTTCGGATTATTTCACGATAATCAGCTACAGCGTTTAGGCAAAATGACTGCCAGCCGTGTGACAGATACCTGTAAGTAAATAACCAATCTTAAAGAAAATGCTATTCGAAAAAGATCACCTGTGTATTTATACTAAAACAATTATTCACTTCAGTGTCGGTGAATAATGTGGATATCAGTAAATATGCACCACTATTCACCTCCACTTCGGTGAATAATTGTTAAATATACCTCATTAAAATTCATTTCCACTAATACAACCTCTAATGACGCCAAACCGGATCGTATTAGTTATAATACAACTTGGTTTGACGTCAATGGGTTCAAGGTATCTCCAAGACTGAACACGAGGAAACCTCTGCAGAAATTTACTAAATGACCCGAATCAAGTGCGAGGTTCATGGCTAATGCACTCTTTTTATGTTATTCCGTAGTAATACCATGTTTGCCGAAATTATTTACGTTGAAACGTGAACCGCGAACGGCAAACGCGATTGAGGTTTGCCAGAAAAAACGCCATGCTAAATGTCCCTTTACGTTTTGATAAATAATGAGTGTCGAATCATATACTTCGTTTAACGATACGAACAACTCGTGGATATAAAACCGTACGTCGCACATTGCGGTGTCCTTTAGCAGCGCTTTATATTTTATGTGTCATTTCGTTCGTTCGTTCGTAAGGAATCAATAGTAAGCGACATTTTTGACGCGACGTTTTTAACGAACGCCACAGGGCACCGCACTTTAGCACTGTCCGGTTTCTATTTACAGTAATGTATATTTGTAGTGTGTATGTCTTGTAATGTTTTCATATAAGTCGTGTTATTTTGCCATAAATTACTCAATGTCACAAAAAAAGTTTAACAGAAAATTATTGTATTTTGCATAGTTCTTCGAAGGACGATGTCTTTCCTAACAGGTAACGTATTATTTATATATATATATATATATATATATATATATATATATATATTATATATAATATATATATATATATATATATATATATATATATATATATATATATATATATATATATATATATATATATATATATATATATATATATATATATATATAGAAGCCGTACATAGTGGGTCCCAAGTCCACAGTTACCATAAAGCCATTATGGTGATAGCCGGTAGGGCACATTGTATACTTTCATGTATATATTACGCTCACCGCTCATGTGGTTTGAGCACTCTTATGGATTGGGTGGAGAGTCTCTCTCAATGAGACGTTTACTGTTTGCGTTATGCATTGCTCACTGCTCGCAGTTTGAGCACTTTGGTGACTCCACAATGCAATCCTACAATGAGCCGTACATAGTGGGTCCCAAGTCCACAGTTACCATAAAGCCATTATGGTGATAGCCGGTAGGGCACATTGTATACTTTCATGTATATATATATATATATATATATATATATATATATATATATATATATATATATATATATATATATATATATATATATATATATATATATATATATATATATATATATATATATATATATATATATATATACTAATTTCGTTTGATTTTTCTTTATGAATTGTTTTAATGAGAGTTTTTGAACGAGAGTTACAACTCTCATCAACTCTCATATGTTATTTACCGGCTGGGAGGTCCGTATGGAGAAATATTTATCAATACGGACCGACCAAAACGGTAAATTATTTATATATATTTTTCCTTAATATTCTGGCTTGTTTTTTTTGGTCGCCATCAGCATTTCTAGTCAGTGGACAAAAAAGAAAAGTCTGCTTTTAATTTACCTTAAAGGGACACTCCGGCCCAAATACAAATGTAGTTCATATGAAAGATCTTACTGACTTTAGATTATTTCCAAAGTTTCAGCATTCCTATCAATTTAGTTAAGAAGATGTGGCTAGTTGAAGTTGGAGAGTTTGTCCAATTTCGACGCGATTTTGTTTCTCAAATATGACGTCACTGAGTGACGTGATCTCGTATTATGCCTAAGAAGCTCCTCTACTTTCCTGCATGATGAACTAAATAGTTTATTTCGACTAATTTTCATCCAAAGACCATTCACAATAACTATGACTATGTGATCGCCATCAAAACAACTCCACTGACGATAAAGAATCACTCAATGACGTCATATTTTCAAAACCAATATGGCGTCAAAATCCACAAATTTTCAACTTCAACTAGCAATATCTTCTCAACTAAATTGATAGGAATGCTGAAACTTTGGAAATAAACTAAAGTCAGTAAGATCTTTCATATGAACTGCATTTGTATTTGGGCCGGAGTGTCCCTTTAAAGGAAATTAAGAGTTAAGTCTCTTTTCGGATAAAAATCTTTCAATATGTTCAATCTCGTTTGAGTTCATTTTCAAATATTTTTAGAATATTTTACGAATTATAAAACGCATTTAAAACTTAAATTATGTCGAGCTGGGCTCGTACGGACCGCTCGTTAGCCAATCAGAAAGCAGGATTTGGTAGGATACGGAACGGGAAAAAAATAATCAATATTTGTAAATCAGTAAGAGAGTCGTCCTGATTTACATCAACTTCTCGTTTGATTTTCTCAGTTAAAACGGCCTATATATTTAAGATACTTGATAGATGTGAATAATTACATGCATTCGTTTCAGTTAGAGGTGTTTCGTATACAGCTGGAGGTGGCAAAAAAGTGGCCATCCTTAAAAATATGATTAATTTGGTATAACTTTTATTAGAGAACAGAAAAATATGTAAAACTATACGTGTTTAGAACGCATGCATCTGTTGGTTTCGAAACGCGAAAATGTCATCACTATCGCATGTGCGATGCAAGATATTTATAGCAATAGCTTCAGTGCTTGTGGAGCGGAAACCCTAGTGGCGCGACTGTACTTTAGTGATTGCGTGAGAGTAAGGAATGTTAATTCAAGTACATTTTCTTGGCTATATAACAAGCTTCCCATTTTTGGTAAGTTAGTTCTAGACTCTAGTGTAGACGCTATTGTGATAGCAACTGTTTGGCATTTGGCCATTATCTTCTATCTGCGCTAGTGATTCAACTTCTACATAATTCAAGCCTCTATTCAAGTCTAATTTGGTGCGTGTGCAAACCAAATTCTAACCTACAATTCTCAATCTACAATTGTCAATCTACAATTGTCAATCGACCGAATTGTCAATCTACAATCGTCAACATTGTTCTACAATTAAAGAAACATTGAGTTTGACTGTATCTGTGTTCACGCTGTTGTCAACTGCATGTCAATAATTTTGTCGAGTTCGATTTGACCTACGTACCTCTCTACCCAAACGTGATCCAATTGGATTATATAGTATCGTTGAGTTTATTCTGTCTTTGCGGATTATAGCGTCGAGATCTGCTCAAATATGATCTCAAATCGAAATTTTAATCATTAGCTTCAAAAATAGATGAACTGCTCAGGATTTTACTTATAATTTCTCAGAAACAATGTCATTGTGAATCTGCTGTAATGGCTTAATACGACTCATTCCAAATAATCTACAGTGATCAATCATGCAGTATGTGTCATCCGTGCATAATATTGGAATGAAAACCTGTTGTCCAAAATGTGATTTAGATCCATGATTTTTGGCGTTGTATGGTGACGTGTTTTTCATCGTGTTTCATGGCCAGTAAGAGAGTTAAAATATTGCACTCAAAGAGCTCAGATCAAACTTGGACGTACTGTAATCATGAGATTCTTCGTATATTTAAATCTGGAGTTAGTACATGAAATTTTGTGAAATTTTGAAAACAATGCTAGGTTTTACGTTTCCGTCCTGATCCAAGAGAACGATTTCAATTTTAGTTTTTAGCACCAATTTTATTTGTTCCAGAATATAACTCAGATTGAATAAGCCAGTTCGTAATGTCGACTGCGCATCAAAATTACGTGTTCTGCGTCGGGATAAAACTTATTTCAATTCATAACATCAGGCTAAAACCACAATAGACATCTGCATTTCTATTTACACTTGCAAATTCGTTATACTGAATTCCCCAGCCCGATGTTATTGAATTGAAATAAGTTTTATCCCGACGCAGAACGCGTCATTTTGATGCGCAGTCGATATTACGAACTGGCTTATTGTTTCGATATTTCATATGAACTAACTCTAGATTTAAGCATACCAAAAAATATATTCATGATTACGTCCCAGTTTGATCTAAAACACGATAAAACATCACCAAAATTAAAAACCTTGACGAATCACATTTTGGACATTATATGTCCGTTATGTGTATACATGTATATGATTGATAATTTCGTAGACTATTTTGAATGATTCGTACAAAGACATTGCAACAGATTCAAAATGACATTGTTTATGATAAATTATAAGTAAAATCCTGTATTTATATTTTTCATGTATCTCAGAAGTCAATGATTAAAATTTGGATTCGAGTAGATCTTGACGCATGCGTTCTAAAAACATTGTTTTGCATATTTTTCTGTTCTCTAATAAAAGTTATACCATATTAACCGTATTTTCAAGGATGGCCAATTTTGTGGCCACCCCCTGTAAATCTTATCCGATTATATCTGATATACAAACGCTTGCCTTAATTCGTCTAGAGTTTGTATCTCAGATAAGATCTACTGCTCATATTTTATCTATTATTTAACTATCGTGCACTCTCATCAACCCGCATCTACTTTGAACTTTTTCAAATTTTGATGAGAGTCGATGAAATTTCCGATAGGTTGAAAAGGTCAAATGTTTTTCTGTTGTTGTTGTTGTTGTTGTTGTTGTTGTTGTTGTTGTTGTTGTTGTTGTTGTTGTTGTTGTTGTTGTTGTTGTTGTTGTTGTTGTTGTTCTTGTTTTATATATGACGTAATATATGAAACACGAAGAAGAGTGTTTCATCACGATATCCTGCAAACGCCGAGAAGTTTGTATAGACCTCTTTTATAATGGCGGCCAGTCTAAATATTCTTTTATATTTATGCAAATTAGCCTTTCTGCTTCGTGACAAAGCAAAGATTCTTTGGAATTACAGACACACGAACGAGGTCAGAAAGGCTAATTTAAATGAATATAAAAGAATATTTAATTTGGGTGCCATTACGAGTGGTCTATATGGATAATACAGTATTTGAATATGCTGATGAAACACTCTTCGGAGTGTTTCATATTACATCTCAAACAAATCAGTATTGTAAGAGAAAATCGAGGTGAAAGTTGACTTATTTTATGTAATTTCTTCCTCCGATATCCAAACCTCCGTCTCGGTGCTGATTTCCTTTGTTTTCGGCTCATGAATTATTAATGATTTGAGATTCTCATACGAAGTCTTCTCTTCCGACTCATTCTCGTTTGACCAAGGCTTTACACTTCTCAAATCATTAATATTCAAAAGAAATTAGAAATTTAGAAATAAGAGGAAGATTACGGCCAAATTTCGCTAAATTTCACCTCGATTTTCTCACAAAATATGTATTCGTTTGAGAAGCAAGTTCTAACACTCCTAATTGTTCATCCTCTGATTTCTAAATACGGACCAATCGGTTAAAAAAACTCGGCTGTGCCTCGTATTTTCAACTGGCTTGTCCATATTTAGAAATCAGAGGAAGAACGCTTATATTCCTTTTTATTGCACCTGTTATGTTGATAATTCAATTTATCGAATACCCGATTTTCTTTTTGAAGTGATGGAAAGAAGTCTCCTGCTAAAAAAGCTAACAACAACCAGCGAGAATACGAAGTTGTTGATCTTCCCAATTCAAGTGATCAAGGGCAAAGGAGAGAATACGAAAATGTCACACCGGAAAATTTCAATAAACATGATAAAGCTTCTTCCCCTAACAGGCCTTATGAAAACGTTACTCCTGCTGCGATAGCCTCTAAAGACAACAATAAAGGCAAACCCACAAAAAGTCAGTATGAGCAAGTTGAACTTTCTTCATCAAAAACTGATGAACAGAAGTCAAAGAACAAACAATATGAAAACGTAGATCCTCCAAACTTATCTCGGTAATAAGGCATAAGAACAGCAGACGTTGAAGAATATCCCACCGAAATTCCTCCCACAGTGAGTTAGTCCACTACAACGTTAGAATGAATGAACAGGCTGATAGTTGAAGTTGTGTTGCATTACCAGTACGGAGATATCGAGATAATATGTATTGCTCATCTAGTTAGTACAGTTACGTTTTTTTGTTGTTATACGATTTATATGATTTATTTTATACCAATTTTCATGTTTTATCGAAATAACTTTTGTAGAAATTTATATGTGGGATAGCGTTGGTAAAAAAACTAGTTGAAATTTGGTCTTCCCGTTGTTTTTTTGTCCGTCTATTTTCTTCGTTAAAACGCGTACAGTACGTTGTACACATTTTTAAATATTTTTTTATTGCATGTGATCAATGAAGAGCGAATCTATAGTTTTTAAAGTAATCACACGAGATATATATATGGATGAAATTGAGTGTGACATGTTGACAGGCTTTTCACACGCTCGGCGGACTTTCGGTATTAAAAACATTGGATAAAGCACGCATTTAATACGATTTAAAGTACTTATCTCACGTTTGGGGATTTTACATATTCGTAATATTTGGGTCTTCCTGAGTAAATTTCATTTTCATGGACTTTTTTTGCTGTTAAAGTTATCGGATGTGATGTCTCAAGAGGCATTTTTGTGGCAAGTAACAAAAGAAAACTTTTGGAATGCCTCTTGTGACATCACATCTGGTAACTTTGACAGCGAAAAATACCATGAAGATGAAATTTTCGGCTGACAATATACAATTATTGAATGAGGCTGAGCATGATATCAAGAATTATCCAGACCGAGGTCAATGTTATCTGCCGAAGGCTGAGGTGGATAACATTGACCGAGGTCTGGATAATTATTGATGTCATGCGTAAGCCGAATCCAATAATTGTTTTATTATACATTGTTCAAAATAGTCTTACTAAAAATATACAAACAAAGTGACAGTCTGGTAGTAATCTACTACAAGCCATTTTTTATTTTGTAATTTTCGCGCGCTTTTCCTAGTGACGTCATCAGCGTCCAATAATTTTTTTTTGGACACCTCCGTCCAATAATTCACAGTATTCGACGGACATGACGTCACGTATGCCGGACATTAAGAATTCACTGGAGTATATTGACCAATAAGAAACGAGAATGAAGTTTGAATGTATAATAATATATATTATGATTTTGCTCAGGAAGACCACAATATTAAGGTATGTAAATTAAAATCCCTAAACGTGAGATAGCCAAATCGGCAAATTATCATGCTCAACCTCATCCTGTATATCCTCAATTGTATATCATCATTTGTTAAATTATTGTCTCGGTAGCGTATACCCTGAAATGTTCTGCAACAATTATAGAGAAATTTATGAAATGTTTATTGAAGTTTTAAAAAATTCAGTAGATCTTCCAACGCTGGCCAGATGTCCAGATGTGTTGCCCTGAGACTGACGTCTAAGAAGTCCCATGACTGCCAGTTTTGGCTTTACTACTTTTTTGGCAGTCAAGTGATATATATGGCGGTAAAGTGGATCCAACATGAAGTAGTCATTATATTCGTTCTTCAGGGAGTTAAAATATTAAAGTCGCAAAATATGACTTTTAAATCTTATATTTTATGCCTTAAATGTTAATAAAATCGATTGAAACTTATGTGGTGTGTTCCTGTATCTTTTCGCTATCTATAGACACGTTTTGAAGAGTTCGGCGTGAGGAATTCAAAACGTGTCTATAGATAGCGAAAAGATACAGGAACACACCACATAACCGCGCAAAACCGGTAAGGCCCTGAGAACGAATATAATATGTTTACCTGACATATCACTTGTATGGGGGTGAATTATGAGTGTCAAATTATATACTTTTGAGACCCAACTGGGGCTTGGAATTCAACCCGCGATTCAATAAATTCAGGTTTATGTAAAAGGTTACTTTCGTCCCTGGTGGCTATAGTCCAATGTATTTGCGTACTACATATGCATTTTTCGCAACTGGTACCGCGATTGTGCTCGAAAGTATATATGATTCACCACAACTTTTCCTTCATTATTCCATCAAATATTAACTTTAATATCCCATGATACCGAGAATTATCTGAAGGCCGAGGTTTGTGTGAAGCGGATATATTAATACAACCGAGGCCTTGATAATTCGTGGTAACATGCGAAAACCAATTCAAAAAACAATTCGCAATTTCGCAAACCGGACTAAATTACGCTAGTTCACATCAAATCGTTAAGCAGTCGCAGTCTCGCAGACAGGCGCCGAATTTTTATGTGAACACGATCGGCGACGGATCGACGCAGACTGTCGCCGGCAGTCTACAATCACTAAGAATTATGATTTAGTATGGAAATAAAACTGAAAATTAGTTCTAAAATCATTATTTATTTTCGGGGTGGGGGCCCAATCTCGTGGGTGGGGGCCGCGAAGAGAAATAGATTTGGTGCTGAAAACATTTTTACTCAACCAAATTAAGATCAGAAATCTAACCGTCCCAACCAATTATTGGTAAAGAATCTATTTTTTTTAAATATTTTTTTCCCAAGCCAAGAAGAAAAAAGTTAGAAAAAGCCCAATTCCCAGCATATCGTCGATACAAGTTTTAATAACAAACCCAAATAGATATACAGACAGATCTTACAGTAACTTTTAGTTATTATCTCCCTATTATGACTAATTATCTCCCTATTATGACTAAGGACAACTGATGATGAGATTCCAATTTTAAATGATGAACTCTTAATTTTTTTATGTAAATAGTTATAAAAATTTTGCTACCCAACCTTCAGAGAAGTTATTTTTTTATCCAACCATTTTGGTCTTAGAATTTTCAGTCACCCAACCATTTTCTCCTCAATCCCCACCCCGGCCATAAATAATGACCGGTCCCTTAATTTGTCTTTCATATAGTTTCCGCCTGCCATGCTCATTTTCGAGCGACCTTTGCTAAATGACTGAACGATACCAAAAATAAACAACGTTTTATAATGTCAAAGTTTCACTGGAAAAATAAAACAGAAAATTTAATAAATATGTGATAAATTGGCAATAAACTTTACTTCTGAAGTCCTGTAAATTTGTGTTTCGTTTGTTTCGCGGGCGCTATCTTTATTTTCGAGCAAATTTGACGATAAAGCTTTTGACCTTATTCCAAAATGGCTGCCAATTTAATATTCTTTAAATTTCTGTTTCGATTCAGAAAAGCAGGGTTGTTAAAAGCATGGTTGTTAAAAGCAGGGTTCTTAAAAGCAGGGTTATTACTGAATCGAAATTTTACTTTTAAACGAATTTAATATGTATTGTTTAATAAACGAGCAGCAGTGTTTTATCAGATATAAAACACGAGGGCGTAGCCCGAGTGTTTTAGATCTGATAAAACACGTGCTGCGAGTTTATTAAACGGCTTCAAACACGACCCATTTGATAAGTTCATTGGCGTAGTAATTTTGAAAATCGATGTTGTCTAAGCCGAGAAAATCAAAGATAAAGTTTATGTAAATCAGGACGAATCTTTATCACATTTAAAACAACGATACGGTCGTGATTTTCTTTTGTCTTTTCCTCATGAATTATTAATGAGTGTTTGAAGTATATGGAGAAATCACGTTCTGACCGTGTCTCAATAACTCAAAGGTTAGAGCGCCGAAACGTTGATTCGGAGACGGCAGTCACTTTTTCCATATATATATTTGACTAAATTAAATCCTCTCTAATATATATATATTTATATATTTATTATAAATATATATTTATATGGTTATCACATGAGGGGTGAGGTGATATCAGTTTTATCGCTTGAGGGACGATATCGTAATTCACGAGTGAACGCAGCGAACGAGGGACAATTATGATATCGTTCTGAAAGTGATAAAACTGATATCACCGAGTCACGAATATGATAACCTGTTTATCACATACTTGTAATTAGAATAATCAATCAACAATAAGTACTAAAAATAGACATCGCGGGACATATCGTTTTTCAGCGGGACATATCGTTTTTCAGCGGGACATATCGTTTTTCAGCGGGACATATCGTTTATATATATATATATATTATACTATTACGCTCCTTCACTTCGGTGTTGTTGAGCACTCTGTGAAGTTGGTGTAGGTGTCCTTTAGCGATAATGCAACGCCCGGTACTTCTAGACAAAGCATTTTATTAGTCACTACCCTTGTGGTAGTTTGAGCACTCTGGCCCTATACCGCTTCACGCTCTCTGGATGTGCGCATGACCGCCGTTTATCCCACAAGCGGTTGTCACTGGCAATCGTTTGTGTATAATTGGTACTCATGCCCATATCTAGATTGTGGAACAGCGAAACACGTGTCTGTAGATATTGTACTATATATATATATATATATATATATATATGGGTGTCCTTTCGCGATAATGCAAAGCCCACTACCCTTGTGGTAGTTTGAGCACTCTGGCCCTATACCGCTTCACGCTCTCTGGATATGCGCATGACTGCTATTATCCCACAAGCGGTTGTCGCCGGCAATCGCATGTGTATAATTAGTTCTCGTGCCATATGCTACACTGATGAGCTGTGGAACAGCGAAACACGTGTCTGTATATATATATCATGTAAGCTGATGACACACAGCTACTATATGTGCCTATCAAATCTTCATGTGATCGACCTGCTGTTCTTTCCGAAAGATGGGCGTGGTCAAAATGCGCGTGGTAAAAATGGCGTGATCATATGGATGTTGTCAAATAGAGGCGTTGTCATGAACACGTTTCATTCATTAAGAAATTAGTCGTACTTTTCTACCTAGCAAATTTTATACCTAATCAGCAAATGACTGTATATACAAATTTTCTGTTTTAAATTCTACAATCTTGTAGAATTAGTATCTGTAGTGAATGTATACATATGACTGTAGAGTACTATATTTGTTCACGTAAGTTATTGAAATATTCTCCTAGTTTTCGAATTTAAAAACGATTTTTGAAGTTCTCTAACAGAAATCGATGAAACAAGTTCTCGATTTATTGAAATGCATGCAAGGATTGAGAGTTACGTCTTAGTAACACGCTTTAAGCAGCTGAACGCCCTTTCATTGTGTGCTGATGAAAGGGGTAAGGTGAGGCAGAGCTTCAAAGGTTTTACAATTGAGCCGTCAAGTTGTGCTTCATTAAAAATAACAGAAGATCTTCAGCATCCCTTGCAACAGCTTCGCCTTCTCCAAACTCCCAGGCATTGAAAAGAGCATGCATGGTCTTGTACTCCAGAACCACCATTTCACTTGAAGAAAGGTCGTCAGAGTAAAATTGGCATAAAATGCTGAGTTGCTCTAAACTTGATTCGGCAGGGACGTCTAAATCATTCTTGCTAAGGAACATAACTGGAGAAATACAACATAGGGCTTTAAGAATGCCAACTGTTGTATCGTTGAAACGTGTCTTGAGCTGGGTCAGTGATAATAGTGTCTAAAACAACATTATAGACTTCGATTATAAGAATATCTTTTCGTTTGGGGGGGGGGGGGGGGGCGAGCACCCCCTGCTCCCCCTCTAGCTACACCACTGAGCTAAGCTATAGAGCTGCGTATATTACCAATTGGTGCACTCTAAAAGGTCTCACACGTAATCCAAGTAAAACCGACATTGTTCATCAGTCATGACGTTTTATGCATTGTGAACCAATGCCAGAAATCTGTGTTAAAGTTTTATTAATCCAACCAGTTCCGGTTGCACGTGATCTTGGTGTGTAAAAGGTGATTCTATCCTTGATACATTCAGTTACGTAGGGATTTCCCAAGGGTCTATTTTAGGCCCCTTACTATTTTTGCTGTACATTAATGACCTACCAGAATGTCTGGATCATACAGATTCACGACTGTTTGCAGATGATAGCAATGCAAATACTGACTAATCTGTAAGAAGATATCATCAGGAATAGGAGCTGAGGCGATTAAGGGATTTTGTTGATAAAGGTACAGTTGAAGTTTCAGTTTATTTTGCTTTGGTTCAACCACATTTTAATTACTGTTGTGAGGTTTGGGACGTGTTTGGTTTGTGCCAAGATAAAAGATTACAAAAACTTAACAAACTGCAACAGATCTGCGAGAGTTTTTATGAACACGAATAATGAATTTGGTCATGTTGAAGCACTGATTGAATTCATTGTGTTGGGAACCTCTCGAGGCTCAACGAAAAATAATAAGACAAAAATAATATATTGAAAGCATTGAAAAATACATTTGGGACCTCAATCCCTTACAACTAGGAAACGTGATATAACTATAGTTACGATTAAAGGAAAACAGTTCTTCACATCAGTAATACCACAGTTTCGGCGTTCAAATAATCTAAAAAAGAGTTTCAGCTATGATGGAGCACTTATCTGGAACTCTTTACATACAGAAATCACTGCCTAAATTCAAAAGAAAAATTGCTGCTCACTCTTTTCCTCTTGTATAGATTATATTTATATGTTCTTGCATAACACAGTTTTAATATAATTAGATAATTTTAATGTAATTAATTATAGCTTATATCATAGGTTTTACCTTCAGTTAATTAAATCACACGCCCATCATGGAAACCGACTTTGTTGATGAGGTTTAGCGTGGATAAATAAAGTTGTTGATTGATTGATTGACATCTTACTTTAATTACTCACGTGAATGAAATTTGCAAATAATCCTCTTTGGTTATTAGAAATATTTGGCAAGAACAGGAAATATCTGAGTAAACAGGACAGTGGGAAGCTAGCCTGTGTGCAGACCCCACCCGACAATGATATTATATTGTAGGTGGGGTCTGATAAATTATATAATATAGTGTAGTGTAGTGTAGGTGGGGTCTACACGCATGCTAGTTGGAAGCTATTAGCTAGTGTACGCATTTATAACATCTAGACAAGACAGTTACAATAGCATACTTTATGGTTTACCAGAAGCTAATTTGAGCAAGTTACAGCGAATTCAGAATACATGCAGCTGCCAGGGTTAAAAAATCATATTTAGTAAGATCAAGGATTATTTTCAACTTTCAAGATACTGTTGATTACTTAAGCTTTATATGGCCAGGCACCTATTTATATAAGTGATTTACTGACTTGATATAATCCTACTTGACTTACTTGTACTTTAAGATCATGTCACTGAAATCTGCTATTTGTGCCAAAACAAAGACCATGGAGACAGAACATTCTCGAATGCCGCTGCAAAATTCTGGATTCATTATCAGAACAAATTAAAAGAACTGATTGTTTAAATAGTTTTAAGTCAGCACTTAAGACTTTCCTTTTTACGGATTAATAGTTTTGTAGTTATCATAGCTTTATTAGTTATATATGTGTAGTAAAAAATAATTTCATGGCAAAATAAAGCCACCAACATCGAGGTACTACGTACAGCATGCTGGACTACCCTCCATGGAGGACCAATTGTACTCACAACTTCCGGACGGTGTAAGGAAACGAGGACGCCCTCGCCTCCGATATAAAGACACCATAAAGAAGAACTTGAAAAAGAGGGATATCAACATCAACCAACTAGAGGAGTTGACTCAACAGATAATTGCCTGGAGAGCTGCTGTGAAGTAAATTAGATTCATGGAAACAGTCTTTGTCGCTACGCGACCGACAGCAAAATGTTATAGTTTGGATTTATAATGAAATGTATACTTATAGTTTTATAAGTAACTTATAACTAACTAGAATTTAGTATTGTACTATTTATAATGCTCCTAAAATTATAATGCTTTATCAGTCCATTTGTTCTTACTGGAGATCAATTTCGTCCTGATCTTCTAATAGCAATTGAAAACAAAATTCTTTACATTCTCGAACTTACTGTCGGATTTGAGTCTAATCTTCAGATCAACGCAAAAAACACAAACACCGTAAGAAACACAAGTACTTAAATTTAATTAACGTTAAATGTATCTGGGTAAAAATTGTGATTGGCATCGAGGTCGTTTTATCAATTCTGATTGGCATGAGTTAAATTAAAGTTTCTTGCTAAAGGATTGAAACGTAAGGATAATAGTCTGTCAGGAGATCGAAGTGAATATTCACTAACGGGCTAATTAGCCCGTTTGTTGACTCAAACAGGGTTAAATTGAAACTTTCATCATCGAATTGATAAAACGGTAAATTCAGATAACAAGTTAAACATAAACGAGATATCAGATAAGAACTTACTAAACCCGGGAAGGTCGTCTTTCTTTAATAACTAATCGATCCAATAGGCCACCTTGCCTGATTTCTTTGCTTCAATTAACTTTGGTATTTGAGCTTGTCGCTTTTGAGGGCTTATCCGGTTTCACTCTTCTAGCTTTACGTAATATCTTTTCCTTGTCCAGTCACAAATTCGGTAAACTATGGTTCGAGGACGAGCTGGCTGTTCCTCCCGACTATTATTCATTCTTTTAGGTCTTCTTTCGACACGATGAGCTCGTTCGATAACTGCATTAATTCCGAGATTATCATTTAAAGCCTCCTTGACCTTGCTTTCACCAATTCCCAAGTTTCGCCATCCGCCACTTCGGGAATTCCGTTAATCCGAATGTTATTTCTTCTACTTTGATTCTCCATATACTCCATTTGGTTTTATGTTAATCAATAGAATCTTTACTTGATTGATATTGATCTCGGCTTCCTTGAACTTAGTCAGTACTGGCTTAGTGGCTTGAGGTCGGCAACCTCGCCCTGTGTAAACTCGATGCATGCCTTTAAATCAGAAACCGTTTTAACAAGATCATCCACGACCACACGAGCATTTAATACGGTAACCACCGATTCAAACATTGATTTAAACATTGACTCTTGCACGTGTAGCATCTGTTTTAGAGATGCAAGCGAAATTGACTCAGCTGAGTCGGCCTGTTGGGCACCTTTTCGGTTCGACGAAACTCCGACCGCATCAGGCAGAACTGAAGACGTAGAGCTTTTAGCACGTCTAGTCTTGCTCATCTTCTCAATAATACAAGAATACTTGAAATAATATCTTCTCAATATCAAAATACAATTGCAGACATATAAACATATACAAATAAGATTCGAATACGGCTTATAATTATTCGATTAGACTGAGCAAGCAAAAGCATGACCATCCGCCATGGCCCATGATGTTAATTTAAACAATTACATAGTTACGATCTAAAGTTTACAAAATAAACAGATGTTGACTTCTACGTTTCAATATAGAGAGCAGACAAATCAGTCTTCTGCGGAATAACGCGAGCCAATGCGCGTTTTAACTGAGTTAATTTTTTGTAATGTATATGGTGTCTTAAGGCTAGTTTCCACTCAGGAAAATCTTCCGCAGGACCGGAACGGACAGGGAAGTTTTCTTTGTCTTGTGAGCTCTCGATTGGAACTAACGACTTTAACACAAAGGAAACTTTCCTGCGGAAGATTTTCCTGAGTGGAAACTAGCCTTTAATCATTACAGTGTGTATTCGTGATTCCTAGTTTCTGAAAGGATATGCATGTTGAATGTCATTATAAGCAGAATTGTACAAGCAATCGAATGGTATTTTCAGATTTCTCATTTATACAGCAGAAAATAATCTGGAAGCGGATTAGCTGGTCTGTTCCTCAGACAAGAAACGCGCACCAATTAATGATGGAGTTGAAAAATTTCAAATTAATAGTTTAAAAATTGAAAGGACTTGTTGCATATCATTGTACGCAGAATTATACAACTGGGAATCGAATGATGTGTTTACATTTCTCAGCTACCGAGCAGGAAATAATCTGGAGCGGATTAGTTCGTCTGTTGATATAACTCTTATTATGACGATAATGATGGGAAATGTCAGAGCGCTTAATATACTCTTTTTTGTAATGAATCTAGTTTATTTGAGTTGATTTTGAAATTTCTAACAAGTTGATTGGTAGTGATTGTTGGTCTGATTGAACAAACGGACTATAACTATAAGTTGCGTGGGAGAATGGTGTTGAATTGGCAGCTAACTTTTATAAGCAACACATGTCGACTAAATTATAGTCATCAAGCTTCCTTACTGGTGGGACACTACCACTAACAGGTTTTCTGCTATTTACAATGCTGCGGCCGCTAAAAATAAAGTATGTTCCTGATCCAAAAAAAATGGGATTTGTGTTAATAACATGGAAACTAAATGAGGGGAGAAAAAAGATTATCTTCTGGAACATTTTACAGGTTTGCACACAAACCAGATAGCCCTGTCTAAATAAGTCCCTGTAGTTTTGAGGAAGTTAGAGGATGGGGGAATACCTGGCGGGGGGTAGCTGATCAAAGTTACGATAATGGTTAGGATTATGATTGGGGTTAGGATTTACGATATCAGTAAATTTATGGTTTTATATTTGCTGCCGCAGCGAGCGAGCGAGAAAGGCAGCATTTGATCAATAGCGAAGCGCACAGTTACTATTTATAGACCAAAACTCAGACTAAGGGCCTGTTTATATGATCTCGGTATACCGAGACGTCCCGGTATACCGGGATCTCGGCTTGTATATAATTTACTGTTATTTTCGCAGTTGCGTTTATATGGAGACCGGGACATCCCGCCTGACCGGGATCCCGATTGAAGCAACCGAGATCCCGGTACACCGGGACAGATTTTTGTCCATATAAACGCAACATCCCGGTACACCGGGATGAAGTGAATTTAAATTTAAAACGTCGTCCAACCAGTTAAAATATCCAAAAAGTGGCAAAATGAAAAAAACATTCGTTGGGATGCTTTTTATGCGAATAAAATTAGTTTTTGTTTCATTGAGAAATTATTATCAACATTTTCACTCATCCCGGTCACCCGGGACATCCCGGTGTACCGAGATCATATAAACCTTGGGATAAAAACGTCTCGGGCAACCGGGACATCCCGGTATACCGGGATCATATAAACTAAATCTGACTCCCAAATGAGCCATTTCCTAGCCATTTCCTATTGTTTAGAACGTGAAAATTTAGAGTTCGTTGTTAAATTCTTAAATATCCCAATTGTCATTCCCGCTTTTCGAATTGTGTTTTTTTGGTCGAGTTTATAGCCATAAATATCTATCCCATCCTCGTCGTATGCTAATTATTTTGCATTGTTTTGTAACACGACACAAAGTAAAAATCATTTCCGCTTTTACCACTGTCATCAGCAAGTAAAAACTCACTACCTGGCAAGTAACCTAGTTTATTGATATAATAAATTTGGACTAAGAGTAGCCTCCTCCGCAGGCAACTCTGTGGCTTCTTTTTCGCGAGTCAAATAGCTGTTTTGGCCATTTTTGGCCGAGCCAGAGAGATGCGCCCCTTCACAATCCCTATACTTCTCTGAAATCTCAGCCAAAACATTGCTCGCACAGCCTTGGAAGCGATTTGACTCGGAAAAAAGAAGCCACAGAGTTGCCTGCGGAGGAGGCTAGACTAAGATCGAGTTCATGCTTGGATATTTACCGCAGGCGCAAACGGTCATTGCGCATGTCAGCAAAATCTCAGCATGATTCAATCACAATTGCTCAGACAAGCAAACTGCTAGGTCGTTTATGTTATTGAGTATAATAAACACAGAGTATTTGGCCATGATTTTTGTTTGGTTCATTGGCTGCATAACGATTGTTTCAGGCAACCATACAATTATAACACAGTCTCAAACGACGCCAAGAAGTTCAAGTAAGTAAACGTATGGATTTAAATATCTCGCGGAAGTAAATGAAGGACATCCCGATTGCCTCAGACCACCGTTCGTGACTAATAGTTTAAAAGATATCACGTTATTTTATATGTTATCACGGCACACACGCAAACCCAGACCTATCAACATGCATGTAATAATTGAAAGACAACATTTGCCATTTGACGACAGTCACACTCGATTGTCGTCGAGTGTGAAGTTGTTGAAAATTTCGAGTGTAAGAATTTATATTTTTAAGAAATGTGATGAATGAGCAGAAACATATGACACGAATTACTAAATAATTATATCGCGTATAGCGCGAGGTATAGCGGCTATAGCTTTGGAATCTATATCGCATGAACCGGGCCTGTCCTGTGTAACTATTTTGACATTGTGTTATATATCGTGCATATATATCATGTCACAAGGTACTGTAGCTCCAAGTAGATCCATGTATATCAATATGTACCGTGTATTTTGACATTAATAAAGTTCGCCATTAGCTAACGTGTCGTGTTATGGGCTGTTACTTGTGTCGTAGCACAGTATATTAATGATATGAAATTAAAATAGAATTAATCACATTGCTGAACACCACGTACAAACGAAACACGACATTGATTGGGACTCGGATGAATATCTCCTTCAGGCTACCAACTACAAACAGCGACCTACATTAGATAGTTGGTATGGAACATATAAAACCACTTAACATATTAACAAACTATCATTATCATACCCTAATATTAATTAATTATTCTTAAAGCCCTCTGTATACACTATACAAGAAGTTGTGTATCGCCTCGCTACTTTGAGAAGTGCGCTCGAGAAGCCTTGCTCCACATCATGGTTAGATGCGATGTCTGCCTGTTGGTGTCAAGTGAAAGCGGCGAATTTAATATGTATATGGAGAATCACTGACTGTTCTGACCGTGTCTCATTAGCTCAAAGGTTAGGGCGCCGAAACGTTGATTCGGAGACCAGGGCAGGGTTCGATTCCCGGTTGCGGCAGTCACTTTTTCCATATATATATTTGATAATATATATATATATATATATATATATATATATATATATAGCAACGTGAAAAGGTGGTAAACTGCCAAGAATTTAGTGACGAAATACTGACGTTTCGAGCGGGGCTCCGCTCGTCAGTATTTCGTCACTAAATTCTTGGCAGTTTACCACCTTTTCACTTTGCTATATATACGCAGCACTCTACTTATATATATATATATATATAAATCTACAACATCTGACATGGGATTAAATATGGTAAATCAAAAGTAGAAGTCAAAAGAAATATATTGAGTCCGTTCAGTAGGATTATTAACATCAGCTAATTATTAATGATTGTGGCAGATAAGTCAGAGAGTCTCCTGTGGCGATCGATTGTGTTGTGTTTCAGTATGGTTTTACCAGCAATAACATAAAATATGGGTTATACAGGGTGTATAAAAAAAAGCGCAACCTCGGAATTTCCCAAGAAATCCACTGTGTTCTTAAACACAAAATATTTTCGCCCCTGGGAATTTAAAATAGCTTGTAATCGTATTCCAGGGGCATAACTGTCTAATTACTACAAACTCGAGTACGTAAAGCAGAATTGAATCGAAATTTATGCATTTATTTAATGGTAAGTTATCTATTTAATGGTAAGGTGTTGTGGAGATGATAACTCCCATACACCGGGTCCTCAGGTGGCGGATAGAGGAACGGCCTTCAGATATGAAGGTTAGCTGCGAATATATTGAATAAGCAGTCCCGGACCAATTACGAGTTACGAGTTTGAGCACGTAAAGCAGAATTGAATCGAAATTTATGCATTTATTTAATGAAAAGTTGGTTAGTTTACAAGTATCAACAACAGTTAGATTCCCAGAGGCCTAAAATATTTTGTTCTAATAAAAACAAAGTGGATTTCTTGGGAAATTCCGAGGTTGCGCTTTTTTGATACACGCGCGCAAATCTTTTTGGATTGAAATGAAGAATTTGCAGACAAAATTGTCAATTGTTTCCGAGTTACTCGTTATGCGTTCAGTCTGTACGCACGTTATGGATATGATATGAAAAGAGAAATTAAGAACTAGGATGTCGGATTAAAGTTATGTACGAACCGTAAAGCCCATGCTAAGATACTCACTGATAATTGTTTAGATAAGTTCCTTTGTTACCTTTGCTTCAGCATTGCTCTCCGGGGATGGTTGGCTGACTATGACTTGTGAAGATAAGGTAAATATTAAAGCTGCTAAGTTATCAAAAGAACTGGAAAGTACTTACGTATATTAATGGCGACGTTTCGGACGATGTCAACAGTTCTTCAGTCCGAAACGTCGTTCATTAATATACGTAAGTACTCTTATTTAAGTATTTTTCAACACATTGAAGTTCTCTTATTTCTCCTTTTCATATTATATCCAGTTCTTTTGAGAACTTAGCAACTTTCATATTTATTCTTATTATCGCAACCACGTTATTTTAATCACGGAGCACTTGTTAAAGCTCATGAGCTATGAAGGAGGAAACTATTTTCCCTGAATCAAGAATAATCAGAGTAATCGTATGTCGCTGAACCTGACGAAGACATGGGAGATGGTGGTGCGAGGTAGAACTACCAAACCATTACCACCCCTTATTCCTACAATTGGACGGAAAAGCCAGTTAAAACGTTTGGGTATAACATTTCATTAAAATCCCTGTAACTCATGGGACCTTCAAATTGATAGCTTATTAACCAAAGCTAGCAGTCGCTTGTATATATTACGAGTTTGTAAATGTTATGGATATCCTAAAGATCAAATAAGCGGTAAGCTATTTGATTCGCTTATCATGGCCCTAATTTTGTATGGAATAGAGGTTTGGAGCGCCGCCTACAAGGGTAAATATTTGGATCGTATTGATAAGTTTCTAAATCTGGCCTTTCGTTTTGGTTATACGTCCAAGCGCAGTGTGATGTCAGAGATAATATCACGTTTGCGAGTTTTCCCATTGTCTTAACGGGTTGATTTAATCACTAATACCCCCGATTGAAGTTGTATTAGAACTAATACGACCGCGGCAAACCGTGACGACAGGTAGTATTACACTAATACGACCTAAGGTAGGATGAACCCCAGTAGAATTATCAATGTAAAACGTCCTGCCATCTCGAAGTATGCAAAGACTGCCGCACCCTTTCGGGTCATTTAGTAAAATTCCCTCGGGCCTTCGGCCCTCGGGAATTTTACTAAATGACCCTCATCGAGCGGGCGGTTTAATAGCTAATACGCCTCATTTCATGATATTACTTATAATAATTAGAGTGAGAGACAGCAAGCTACGGAAAGTAATTTCAGAAAACACTTGTCATGTATTATATGATTTGTTGCCTCCCAAGAGGGCCAGGATTCTTAGAAAGCGTGGACACGATTTTATCCTTCCAAAGATCAGGACAGAGAGATTTAAGAGATTCTTTGTAAACAGATGTCTCTTTCAGTTTGTGTAGTAACGAGGAACTTTCTTTAGTATATTACTATTACTATTATGGAATTGTAGGAACTATTATTTGTATCTTTTGTAAAGCCACACGTCTGTTGTGACTATATTCTTGCTAATAAAGACTTTTATTATTATTATTAAATACGTATAAAAACAATGATGATTGATGAATTCTTATAATTTATAGACCCGAGGGCGAAGCCCGAGCTGGGGAAATATCATCCCAAGTGGTAATATTTCGTTGAATTCCCCGAGCGTAGGCCGTCTATAATAATTATTATTAAATCTTTATTTATACTGATAAAAACCGGTCAGTCAATCAATAGATTGGCAGGCTGGTAGTAATCGGTGACCAGTAATACAAATGTACAAAATGTCAAAACAGTTCTAAAATATAATAGTATGAAACAAATTTATAATCTAAAAATCTATAAAAGACTATATGCTACAAACATGTGCATAGCGCCGTCCACATCCATCAAGTATCTAAACAGTTTATACTTAAACTAACCAAATGTCTTTTTTCTCGTATTGCTGTGTTCCAGGGTGTATCCTAAACTGAAATTGCTCAACAGAATTTTAGTCATCTTTCCTTAGCCGCAATATATTGCTTAGAATTTATAAGCAAACTGTGCTACCTTTGCTAGATTACGGATGCGTCGTATGGGGCGAGTGCAGTAAGGGGAACGCTTAGAACGCCTACAAAACCATGCACAGTCTCATTATTACTGTCGACTCATGGAAATTCGCCATAGACAAAAGAGAGAAAGTTGTCTGTACCTTTCTAGATCTAAGGAAAGCGTTTGACGTTATTGATCATGATATTTTGATCAGTAAGCTGTCAAAAAGCTGTGTAAATGGTAACGAACTCGAATGGTTTAAGAGCTATTTACAGGGGAGAAATCAATTCGTCACATCAATGGAAGCGCAGAGTCCGAACGGCGTTCAATCACGCACGAGGTTCCGCAGGGTTCGGTCCTTAGACCGACTCTATTTAGCATCCACATGAACGGCATTATTGACGCCTGCAAAGATAGCGAGCGAGGCAGTGTTATATGCCGACGATAGTGAAGGACGTCAGTGTATAGCGGAACAACGAGTCAACAAAGATCTCGCAGGTATCGTGACATGGTGGAATCAGAACGGTTTAATTAGTGAATAACAAAAAGCGTGAGGCAATACTGATTGGATCTTTAAGCACACTGTGAAAAACACCAGAGAACTGCAGATTGTCCATGGGTTATTACAAGCATCTAGGAATTTACATTGATAATTGCCTTACTTGGAATAAACATGTAATTTATATAAAATCCAGTCTCTGGCAGCTGAGAATTTGAACGTGGTAGATCTAGTAATGTTGAGTCTCGAAGAGATCGGCAGTGTCTTTATTAATAATGTAGATTGTCCTAAGCAGTTGACAGGTTATTTAGTAAAACGATCACAATCTTGTAAACATACTGTAATCTGATAAACGACGTCTACTGTATAGTGACAATAAAACTAATTTAGCACGCATTTCCTTGGTACATGTCTTTGGTGGACGAGTGCTTTTATCAACCTCGTACCCAGGGTCTTCTCAGTGCCCGGTGAAGGAGCGCCCGGGATGGGATGGGAGGGGAGTGGAGCGAGGTGGTAAAGGCTGGTCACGTGACTCCAAGGATATTGGATTATTTTGTAACCTCGCTTATATCATCCAGGGGGCCGGATCGCTGTGAAAACATACCACAAACTTCTATAATTGAAAGTATAAACAGTATATGGATAATTTAAAAATATTACAATTTATTGGAAAGACAGTATACGGACTGCAGACAGAAGTTGAAAGATGGTGGATTACTTCGAAAAATGCGTTGATTTACGGACATTTGTTGCTGTCATAAGATAAACATTAGGGACTTTAAGATCTACGACGGCAACCGGGACGGGGACGTCGTTCAAACAAAAGAATCTTCTTGCGAAACAATAAGAATGAATAATTTTTATTCCCAGGAGTAATTTCAACGCCGTTCTCGTTCTGTTTACAACGCCACTGAGAGTATTTTCACGTCTTTAGGACGACGGTAACCGTCGCGGAGAGATGAGAGATGTGACTTAAGACTGACTTAAACACAGACACTATAATCGTTTTAGGAATATTGAAGCATTTTGGAGATCATAAAACAAGCTTGGAGTGTCAAATACGCTAGTCAATCGACCGTGGTTTCATTCAAATGCTAAAATTTGTATTGCTTTTACTGCCGTCGCCGTCCTAGGTTGCCGTCGTAGATCTTAAAGTCCCTATGATCAACGCCAGAACAGTTCGAATTTACAATTTTAATACAGTCAGACTACGACTATTATTTTGAATACTAATCATGTTTATCTTATGACAGCAACAAATGTCCAGTGAATCAACGTATTTTTCGAAGTAATCCACCATCTTTCAAGGCTTTCAACTTGTCTGCAGTCCGTACTGTCTTTCCAATAAATTGTAAACTTTTTAAATTATCCATATACTGTTTATACTTTCAATTATAGAAGTTTGTGGTATGTTTTCACAGCGATCCGCCCCCCCCCCCCCCCGGATGATATAAGCGAGAATAAGCCAGGTTACAAAATAATCCAATATCCTTGGAGTCACGTGACCAGCCTTTACCAGGGTCTTCTCTTCCCTCGCTCCACTCCCCTCCCATCCCGGGCGCTCCTTCACCGGGCACTGAGAAGACCCTGGGTACGAGGTTGATAGCATATGCGAATTGATGGTCACTGATAAGACCAGTCTCTGCTGAAAATTCCTGGAGATCAGTATTGGCAAACGATTCTTGCACCTTTGAAATACAGGGACTATTAGAATGGAAATTTCAGTTGGTCTTTCATTATCGCGTTCAGTCTTGGACCCTCCTTTAAACAAGGGTGTCACTCTTGCCATTTTCCAATAACGACCGTACTGGTAGGATGCATTGAATATATTAGCTACAACGTTACTGATATGGGGTACAGCAATCTTTAAGACTTTAGCTGAAATATTGTCTGCTCCTGTAGCCTTGGATATATCCATTGTTCGCAAGGCCTTGAAAACGTCGTCTTCACTCAAAACACGAAATTTAAAGCTGTTGTTGGAAACAGCCGGTACGTCATCCTGTTGCGGATCTACTAAGTTGTCGTGAGATTGCCGATTGGCCAACAGCAAGGGAGCAATTGTTGTAAAATACTCATTTAGAGAGTTGGCAATATCACGCTTGTCTCTTAGTTCTTTGCCATTATAAACCACTAACCTATCAATTTTAGTGTGGTTTTTCTTAGAGGGCAAAATTAGACGTAATGTGTCCCAAAAAGCTTTAGGTTTCCCATGGTTTTCTTCAAGCTAGTTTCTGAAGTAGTTCTTCCTGGCCTTTCTGTTCATTTCGGTGACTTTGTTACGAAGGCGTCTGTATTCATTCCAGTCCATAGACAATAAATACCGATATATATTATACCGAAACAATCTTGAATACTGTTTTGAAATTAAACGTCTAGTCTTTTCCTCCATTGACCCATTGTTGCCAGGCTCGTTTTGGTTTAGGCACGTGTATTTGGTTTTCGACGATCTTTTTTAGTATCCGCGAGAGATGCTAAATATATATATTATGATATATATATATATATATATATATATATATATATATATAAATATATATATATATATATATATATATATATATATATATATATATATTATGATATATATATTATGATATATATATATATATTATGATAAATATATTATAATATATATATTATGCTAACCTCAAAACAACTTGGATCCTAACCCTAACCCCCCGCGCAATGGGTTTTCTAACCCTACCCCCGTCATACAGGGGTAGGGTTATCGCCTCCGATTCTTTTGTTCTCTTCGGAATTTAATCGCTAATTTCCGTCTAACAGTGTAATTACCTTAATACTAATAAAAGGATCATCCAGAAGACGATTGCTTGCCGCTGACTGGGATAAACGGCCTACTCACCCTCCTGCATGTAACGTTTTCGGACCTCGCTTAGGGTTTAGTGAGATCTTGCCTAATAGGTTGGTAATAGTGGTTTGATGTAAGAGGTCTGATTGGCTAATCCTAACATTAAAGCCCGGTTTACACGACAACGATTTTGGGCACGGCACGGCTAATTTTTAGCACGCGTTCTAAAAAAAAATCGGTACGGCACTTTTGAATTATGTTATGTAAATACGAATTAAACTGCAGGTACGCGTACCAATATATATATATATATATATATATATATATATATATATATATATATATATATATATATATTATATATATATATATATATATATATATATATATATATATATATATACTATATTGTAAGAAATCAAAGACAAGACATGCTTTTCTGTAACTCTGAGTTTCACGCTGATGCGATCTTCAGACAGACTTTATATATATATATATATATATATATATATATATAATATATATGTATATATATATATATATGTATATATATATATATATATATATATATATATATATATATATATTATATATATATATATATATATATATATATATATATATATATATATATTATATATATATATATATATATATATATATATATATATATATATATATATATATATATATATATATATATATATAATATATATATATATATATATATATATATATATATATATATATATATATATATATATATATATATATATATACTGTATATATGTTGTATCCATAAATTACCGGTTGTATCCATAAATTACCAAACTTTTTCTTCGATTTTCTCGTCCAAAATGATTGAATCTTCAATATTATCAATAAACATGAACGTTTACATGCATTCGTATCACATGCTATTTACAACATTCGCGCCGTGTTGTATCAGATATACAATTTCTCGCCTTCAGCTCGAGCTTGTATTTCCGATACAACACTTCCGCTCATGTTGTGAACAGTACATATATTTATGTAATGTTCAAAACACGAGCAGCAGTGTTTTATCAGATATAAAACACGAGGCGCAGCCGAGTGTTTTATATCTGATAAAACACTGCTGCGAGTGTTTTAAACGGCTTAAAAAACGACCAACATTTGGTAAGTTCGTTGGCGTAGTAATTTTGAAAAATAACGTTGTCTAAGCCGAGAAAATCAAAGCTAAAGTTTATGCAAATTAGGATGAATCTTTATCACATATAAAGATACGACACGGTGGTGATTTTCCTTTGTGTTTTCTTCATGCATTATTAATGAGTTTTTTAAATATATTTAAAAAACTCATTAACTCTTTCCCGACCGGCGCAGTTAAAACGGGTCATTGAAGACCCGCAAAGTCGTCAATCGAAAAACACGGCACACGGTAACGCAAGATTAAAAATTGAAATTCGACAAGCGCCAGGAACATGTGAAATCCACGCACACGCACACGCCAAGTTTGATTTGATTTCATAAACAACTCTGCGATTGGTGGCATTTTGAGTTTTCAAGATGCTACGCGGGCGTGCAAGATGGCCTTATCTAGAAAAATGTAAATTTTTCAACCTGATTTATGATACTTAATGCTAATTTATATTAACATAATGTGTTTTGTTCGGGAAATTTAAAAGCACAAGTAAAAGCCGGTT
Source organism: Chrysogorgia sp. JL179-B06 (assembly GCA_035772405.1). Classification (NCBI taxonomy): domain Eukaryota; kingdom Metazoa; phylum Cnidaria; class Anthozoa; order Scleralcyonacea; family Chrysogorgiidae; genus Chrysogorgia; species Chrysogorgia sp. JL179-B06. Next base: position 4,372,684 of record JAYKKM010000428.1, read on the forward strand.
TATTGGGCTTCCAGAAAATGTATAGCTTTCGCAACAGTTATGGTTATTTCAAGAGATATCAATAGAACAACGTGGTCGTTCAATTTTTGATGTTTTTCAGCCGTCGGGAAAGAGTAATAATTCATGAGGAAAACACAAAGGAAATCAGTACCATGTCCGTGATTTTATACAGTGTGTATCAAAAAACCGCTACCCTTAGAAAATGAATTAGCATTCTTAAAGAGACCTATTGTAATTAAAAAAAAAATTATACACCTGCGAAATTAAGATGGTCCAAGCGCTGCGTTAATCAAGAAGAGAGAAAGCAGTTTTCAATATACGAATGCAATCCAAGTTATTTTTTACGCATTCGTTGCTCAGAGTTGTCTAAGCCTTCAAACTATTACAATGGTTCTTTGAAAAAAATGCTAATTCACAGTTGCTTCCGGTAGCGGTTTTTTTGATACACACTGTATGTGATAAAATTTCATCCTAATTTACATAAACTTTAGCTTTGATTTTCTCGGCTTTAGATCGACAACATTGATTTTCAAAATTACTACGCCAATGGTTCAAATGGGTCGTTTTTCAAGCTGTTTAATAAACTCGCAGCACGTGTTTTATCAGATCTAAAACACTCGGGCTACGCCCTCGTGCTCGTGTTTTATATCTGATAAAACACTGCTGTTCGTTTATTAAACAGTACATATAATATATATATATATATATATATATATATATATATATATATATATATATATATATATATATATATATATATATATATATATATATATATATATATATATATATATAATCCTTTCAACATGTAGTTTGATCGAGTGAAATGCCAAATATTACCTATAATATACCCAGAATCTTATCCCGGCATTACCACCACCATATATACAGAACTCGTGACTAGGCTCTCGGCAACGGCTTCCGTAGCTCAGAGCCTCAGTGGTCAGAGCACTGCACTAGCATCGCAGGGTCGCTAGCCTGCGTGCAGACTCCACCTGATAATGAAAATAAATTTCATTATCAGGTGGAGTCTGCACGCAGGCTACAGGGTCGCGGGTTCAATTCAAGCCGGAAGGCCTTGAAGTTGCATTTTTCGCAACTGGTCCCGGTTTGTTCTTTTCCTTCACCATTAATCCTTTCAATTATATATATATATATATACCGGGTGACCCAAAAAAAAGTACTCCGGTTTGATTCATAATAACTTCTAGACCACTGAAGCTATTAAACTGAAATAACTTTCATTAGATAGATGGAAGACTAACTTAGATTTTGATATATGACAGTTGTATTTTACTTAAAAATTCACGGAGATATTAATGTTCAAAATAGGTAGCATATTTCTGGATGTGTCTAAAATATGCAAAAAACGCCGTATCAAATATTAATCAAGCTTTGCTCAACTGAAACACGCACTATTAGCAGTAAATAAATGCCACTTGACAAATTGTTTATTATGAAACGAAGTATTATTATTTGCAAAATACAAGCAAGATTTATTCGTTCGGAATCGCGTGTCCTCTAGCACGAATGCACTGCCTAGCCCGTGACACCATTGCGTCGAAGGAGTCATGGATCATTCGTTGTTCTAGATTACGGCATGCTGCGAAGCTCTTCTAAATTCTGCGGTTGCTGATCATGTGGTACATTGCAAATTTGTTCATGTTCAGAATAAACTCAGAATTATGAAACACAATCAAACCATAACTCCATAAGACATAACATGCAACTCCCCAGAGACATCCAACATTAAGTATTTGATACGGCGTTTTTGGCATATTTTAGACACATCCAGAAATATGCTACCTATTTTGAACATTAATATCTCCGTGAATTTGTAAGTAAAATACAACTGTAATATATCAAAATCTAAGCTAGTCTTCCATCTATCTAATGAAAGTTATTTCAGTTTAATAGCTTCAGTGGTTTAGAAGTTATTATGAATCAAACCGGAGTACTTTTTTTTGGGTCACCCGGTATATATATATAAACTTATCGGGAGAAATGGATTCGTGCCGCAGCGAAATTGTCACCCTCGCTTAAGTCAAATCAAATCATTATTTCACTTGCCTTATATAGAATGTTTATAAATAATAGAGAAATTTTGGGTAATAGGCATTTTAAGATGGCTCAATTATATAGTATATATAGTTATAGCAGAGATGTTATCTTATATATCTATGCCTATGTCTGCAGTTTGTAGTTTGAGGATGTGTTTTACTTTTATATATTAGGCCACTTCTTGTGAACAGTTATAGAAGATCTCTTCCAAACATTTATAAAAGATCCTTTTGATGATCCATTTGGGGAACCTAATAAATCATATTATATTGTAAGCAGTTTCCATTGAAGAAGAAGATGATGATGAACTAGTATTTTTTCCTAATACTTGGGATTACACCGTTCGCCTTAAGACGGCGAGTACATCTTTTCAGGTGGAATGGTGCTCAAATGAGGCCCACTGAGATCGTATTTTTTGTTCATCGGACGTGCAAGTTAAAGGCATATTCGGATAGATTATCTCGCTTGCTGCAACCTGCGTTTCTCTAGATGGAGCACGAGGGTTTGTTGTTGACTATGACGTCAAATGAGGATATTACTGCGACCTAAGATAGCCGCAAAATCGTTTTGTTTCGGTGAATAGTAACACTGTTTTATAAGATAATAGCGTGAAAATCGTGTGTAGCTACTTTTGTGTGTGTGTGTAAATATGCAAAAAGACATACATTGTATACAACATACAGCCTTACATGTATATTGCATGTGGTATGCATAGACACTGTACAGTGTATTAATTATTATTATTAACAGGTCCGTTTTCAGTCACGATGGATCTGTCATTCATAATGTCCTCGTCTCGGTTGGTGACAACGATGACTGTACCTGAGAACATAACTAAAGCTACAATAACGACAGCAACATCATCATCGACAGCGGAAGAAATCGTTACGCTAGCTCCAAGTATTTCAATAACACCTGAATCAGTGAATGCAACAGCGATCACAACAAGAAAGATAACGACTGGGATACGTCATACAACAACAATATTAACAACCACAACATTTGTAAATACAACGAAGAAGATGATGGAGGAATCATCAGACCCAAAGACTCTTTTTGATCTGACACAAGGTAAATACAGTAAACTTATAGTAGTCTATAGCAAATGCTGCAATCTGATTGGCTACGTTACTCCTAACTCGCTATTATATTTGGTGTAGAATACCCCATGGTTTTAATCTAGGACAACCTACCAAATTGTCTGTCGTCTTTAACCGCTAGTATTTGCAGACGATACGAATTTAACGACAAATGGAAGGTCTGTAGAAGACATACAATATTTAAATATCGCTTTACAATACGTATACTGACCATGGTGATTGGTAATAAATTTATCCGAATGTTCCGAAAACTAAACTACTTATATATAAACACATTTACCAAAATCTAACAATGGCGTAATGTTGGAGCAAAGGTACGTTTTATAAAGCGATATTTAAATATGTCACCAAGACAAAGTCACTAATTTATTACGTACAAGATTATTTAAATACCGATTTAGAAAAGGTTCACTGGTGGTTGCTAACCAAATAAATAAACTCTCAATAAAGAGAAAACCGAATATATGATAATTGGGTCCAGTGCAGCGTAGCCATGAGCCGTACTCAATTACAAGGGCACTACCCGGGCACCACGCCAAAGTCTCCGTCTGAAATGGCATTTCCAGCATTCTGAGAAAGCAGAGTATTTGATTTGCAGTTCACAAAAAAGTGATAAAAATTTTCGGTTGGACAAACTGTGTTCTTTAATTATTAAGTCAGAATTATATAATAGAACATTAGACAAGAACACTAGATGGTTATTGTTTAATATATGTAATGATAGTTTTAGTCAGGAAGGATGGTGCATTGGTCCGGCTCAGGATTCACTGGTATGGTATATGGTGCTCTTTTCCGATAAATTACAAATAAATAAAAACATACTTGAAATATCATGGCATCACGCACTTCTAAGATGATCAATAAAATATCGTCCTTTGGCTATGCATGTATGCTTGCCAAAATACTTTTTACAAGGGCCAAGGGCCATGGACCTGGTCTATAGCTACGCCATGACTGATTGGGTCTCGGCAGCTGCTAGGAAACAGAAACACTGATCCTACGATAAAAATAGGGGAACAAATATAAAAAGAGTAAAATAAACTGAAACGTTACGTATTATCGTTGACGAGCATCTTTTATGGTAAAACCAAATAAGTAATATATATATAATATAGTTATAAAAGTTTCGAAAGGTATATATCGGTATGTTAAGGTGAATGAAGGCGTTCGTTCCCAAATAAATGTTGATTACCGTTTACAAGGCTTTAATGTTACCATATTTTGACGACTGCAGCCTTGTTTAGAAAAATTGCAGTAATTATTTACTGGATATAAACTGAAAAAAAGCAATATAGGACTGCAAGGGTCAAAACCTGTAGATCCTATGAAATCAGTTCAAGTTATGTATTGAAAGAACTTAAAGTGCCCCTGCGACGAAATATCACAGTTTCCTGGCATTTTTTGTTACAGAACATCATTTTAGGTTAATAAATGTTCGCATTTGCCAAAAATTAAACAACAAACATTCTATCACAAGAAATTTAACCTCCAAAGTCGCCATTTGTTCGCCATTGCTCAAAACTTGTTCCAGACGAGCCCGCGATTCCACAGCAGAGTATGTGATTTTGACGTCAGAGACTCAACACGTGACAAAACTTTATGGCAATTTACGACAAGTTACAATTTAATTTAAACGGATCCAAACACATAGCTAAATAAGAACTAAACATAAATAAACATAACTGAATTTCACATGCAAAAACCGACTGCTATATATAACGTCAGTATTTTGAAAATAAATCTGTGACTTTTGATTGACTTTTCTTGCGTTCACAATCACTTTGCGTCTGGCAAATAACTTTTGAGAGGTCGTTTGCTGTATCAGAGTTTCCCCTGGACTCCAGAAAACGCAAAACGTCCTAAAGGCTAGCTAATGCTTCTGGCGATTTGTTGAACTCCTTCATCATTTGCGTCGTTGTCGTCGTTGTCCCCGTCATTGTCGTCAACAGCTGCCTAATCCGTGCCCACTTGACGAAAAATGATATCTTCCCAATTATCTGGTAATGCATGTTTGGTTGGAGTGGCCGTATAAACGGGGTGATTGTTAACGTTAGCATTTTATAATGTAGCCGTTGGCCGCACTAACGGGGTAAGCGTATTATCTATCTATCTATCTACAGTAGGTCGTCCGTATTAACGGGGTATTTTTATAAGGAAATGTATTGGCGTTTTGCCTGGACAAAATAGTGGCCGTAATAACGAGGTGACCGTATTAACAGAGGTGGCCGTAGGGCGGGCTTCCACTGTAGCTTTATATTCATACACAACTAGCCACGTGTTCACTTCCTCTAATCGCAACCTAAGCGTCCGGAACATCGTATAAAAACAGTCGGAAAAGGCGACTTCCCATGCTCGTAATTGCTTGAAATTTGGCAAGTTAAGAAAAAACACCATGCTTTTTACAAATATGTAAAAATTCGGTATACCAAAAATTTGATCACAGCGGCAAATATTTATGTGAAAAATAAGAAATAACCAACTAGTTCGGAATGCATGATCAGTATATGCAGTTCAATGCCAGTAAAAACCACAAATTACCAGTAACCTCCAAAAACCAAATACAAACTACATGAAAAAGAGCAGAAGCTATACGGGTGCAAGGTTATGGAATAATTGACCAAAATGCGCAAAAGAAAGGCAAATTTTAGTTTGGTAACAAATAGCAACATTTACAATAGCAAGTCAATAGCAACATTTACACATAACGTCACATTAAATTTGTTTATATATGATTTTAACTTTGTAATTAATTAACGTTGTATATATATATATATATATATATATATGAATTGAAGAGAATGACAAAGAGCAAGAAAACTTCTCACCAGTCCAGATAAATTTTTAATTAAAAATTTATCTGGACTGGTGAGAAGTTTTCTTGCTCTTTGTCATTCTCTTCAATTCATATATAATATCATCCAAGAGCATAACCTGTATCCATGTTTGTGGATCCTTCTGCTAGGAGCATCATTGTTTTGGTCTGCCTGTTCTTTTTTAAATTCAACATATATATATATATATATATATATAATAGTTGATATGATATGTTGCTCTTTTTGGAAAAAGTGTATATGCAGTTATATGTAATATAACTATAAATAAACAAACAAACAGTATTGTTTTTATGTTTTTTTATAAACGGCCACTTGAAAATTAGTCGTCTAAGTTGTACTGAAAGGTTTACCATTTCCAAATAAATTTAAAATACAAACACAAATATCTATTGAAGTGAGGAAAGAGTTTGTTTTGTAGTAGCCTGCGAAGCGGCCCTCCTGTTGTGCGGGTGTACGTCCCTGCGGGCGGAGGAGCGAGGAGAAGAAGGGTGTACTATTTGAGTTTTCCGTTCACATTCTGAACGGAAAATGCTGATTGGCTAGAATGGCTAAGCATGATGACGTAATGAACGTATCTGAAATAGACTTTTACGGTTTGAAATTGGCCGATGTGAAACTGTTCCAGATTGATCAGACTTCGGCGAGTTTGTCCGTATTAATTTAGGACCTGAAGGATTTCTGTTAGGTGTCAAAGTTATCGGGAGTTGTCATACCACAACTTCAGAACGAAGAGAGATATTCGCGGTCGCACACTTTTAATTGATAAATAAATAAAGCTGAAGTTGATTACTTTTCAAAGCTTCCACTAATCGTACTCATATTGGTCATATATCTTTAAATTTATATTGCCATTCTTATATACAATTACAAACAAATACCATTCAATTTTGGCTCGCCCCATGATGCTTTGCATCTCCCTAGTAGTATAGTATAGTATAGTATAGTATAGTATAGTATAGTATAGTATAGTATAGTATAGTATAGTATAGTATAGTATAGTATAGTACAGCACTGCACAGCACGGCACGCCATATACCATACCATATACTATATACTATACTATATTTATAGTATATACGATGGTTTACATGCATAATCTGGATTCTGGTTATTACCTGTATATTTTGTAACCAATATATACAGGTTGATACTTGATTGTCATGGAAATGGTATATACGCGTTGTTGATGTGTCATTCTTATTTTTAGATAAACTTGAATATTTAGTGATTTCAGCGTTTGGGCTGGCAGGAATATGCATTATTTTGTTGATCATTGTGTGCTGTTGTTTCACTTTTAAAATAAAGAAATTGAGAAGACAGCAAGATGTGACAGTAAATACAAACCCAAACGTTAACTCTTGCGAGTCCGCTTACGATGTTCCTAATAATATTAATGACCGTGATACCGAGCAACAGTACAGCACGCCTGTTTGTGATGGATTGACCAAGAACATGCAAGAAAACAAAAACCACCCCGAATCTCATGTTTCGCCTCTCTACTCAAGTGTTGCGCCTCTCCACTCAAATGTTGCCGCTATTTCGTCAGACGAAACCAACCCTTACCAACCGCTTATGTTAAGAAATCGTGATAAAGATGGACACTACACGTCGTTGGTTAAAATTCGCGATGAAGAGACTAAGAAAATTTAGATCTAAATGGATGGATGTTAATTAACATTGTAACATCTACTATAGTTTAATTATATGTCCCTTATCTGTACACGATCGCTATATATATATACATATTGAAAGGATTTATGGTGAAGGAAAATTTCGAGTGTTGGAATACATACATTTTAAGACCAAACCGGGACCAGTTGCGAAAAATGCAACTTCAAGGCCTTCCGGCTGGAATTGAACCCGCGACCCTGCGATGCTAGTGCAGTGCTGACCACTGAGCTACGGAAGCCGTTGCCAGAGCCTAGTCACGAGTTCTGTACATATGGTGGTAATGCCGGGATAAGATTATTGGTATATTATAGGTAATATTTGGCATTTCACTCGATCAAACTACAGACGAAATACTGACGTTTCGAGCGGAGCCCTTCATCAGAGTTAGTCTGATGAAGGGCTCCGCTCGAAACGTCAGTTTTCGTCACTAAATTCTTGGCTGTTTACCATATATATATATATATATATATATATATAATTACAAAATGAAAACACCGATTATTTCATTGAAGTTTATTCGCGACAAATTTGTTTCGTATGACAGGCCGAAGCTTGCCACACTCATCAGGTGAATTCACCTGATGAGTGTGGCAAGCTTCGGCCTGTCATACGAAACAAATTTGTCGCCAATAAACTTCAATGAAATAATCGGTGTTTTCATTTTGTAATTATTTGGCTTATATTTGGCTTATATTTGGCATATATATATATATGATATGACTGCTATTTGCAGTCACCCTTGCTGCACACAAAATGTGGGACATCAAAAACCATGCCAGAGCGCTCAGTGAGCGTGCGCACAATGCGTAAGCGACAATGGTTCATCCTGTAGAGCGCTCAATATGACCTAAAGGTCATAGAGCGTATCTATCTATATATATATATATATTATTATATATATATATATTATTATATATATATATATTATTATATATATATAGCGATCGTGTAAAGATAAGGGACATATAATTATAATTATATATATATATATATATATATATATATATATATACTAGAAATACGTATACGCAACAACCCCTCGCCCACTGTTTGAAACTTTTATAGCGTAGTTGCTCTTCTTTTAGTTCTAACTAAATGCATGTACGGGCCCACAGTAATTGGTGTAAGCTGCTGTGGTGTCCCCGCCTCCTGTATTTTGTGTTTATGTATTATTTTGTTTGTATTGTGTATGTTTTATCAGGCGAAGCTAAATAAAATAAATGTAGCCCAAACTTTTTAATTTTGTGGGGAAGTCTACTGCTGTTTCTACCATCAATCTTATCACTAAGAAAGAAATAATATTTACTCTGAAATAAAGTATAAAAAACCCCGTTGAAGCAAGCAGTAAAAAGCCTTGCCTTCAGCGTGCTGTGTGATTTCATAATTACAGAATTTATGACTAATATGAGAAATGAATTGAATTCAACAACTGGCCTATTCACAAACTCACAGGCGGGGTGAAGTCCCTGGGTACGAGGTTGGTTAGTTACAGCCATGTTCTTCATTTCCCAAGCCCGATCGACTCCGCGATAGTCGGTTCACAGCTGGAAATCTTGTCAGTTGGCCCTAATAATTTACCATTATTATACAGTTACACTCGTTGACTGAAGACTTTGAAAAACAGGAAACACTGTATATTACACAAAGTAAAAGTGTCACTTACTCTAAAAGGTTCAGCATGGCACTGTGAGCTGAAATAAATAGTGTGTTGGACGTATAACTTTCGAGCGAAAGTAAACAGGTGGGATGTAAAATAAAGAAAATAGGAAAGGAAATAGGTATGTAATTAAGTGAAAAACTAATGTTTTTGTCCAGTGGCGTAGCCAGGATCTTGCCTTTTGGGGGCGAAATGTCCACGTGGTCTTGTCTAAGGGTGAGTATTCTAGGGGATCAAAATGTTTGATTTCTAGGCTCTCTGAAATTGTGAGGCGTAAAAGTAATTTGAAGGCCATAAATCGCAAAATTTTGTTATTACTAAATCAGAACATGGCACAATACACTATTGAGACAAGATATCTTGAAATTCATCGATAAACAACTCTTAACCGAAACATTTCTTAGAATCATAGACCATTTTAATAAGTATATAAATATATATAAACTATATAAATCAGTTAATTTTTCTAAGTCTAACGCAAAGTGAGTCTGATATTCATAAGTCGAGCAGGAGCTTCCGCCACATGGCGTTAGAACATTGACAGTTGCTACGCTTAGCCGCTGACCAACACATTTTTAATTTTTTGACAGTCGATGTTTTTTCAATTTGATTTGTTGTTCAGAACGTCTCCCCCTCAAATTTCTCGCCGGATTTAGACTTTTCACGATAACGACTTGGTCGTCGCTCTTGCAGGGGCGCAACTAGGAATTTTCGAGGACAGGGGTCCATGAATGCTATTAGGGCAAAGTTATTTTAGCGTCCGCATTTTCGGCACTTTTATAGGTTGAATGCTTTAAATTAATATAAAACATATTCGTAAAAATGAAGGCAAAGATATTGTCTTTAGGAAAAGGGGCAGGGGTCGCGACACCTCCCCCCCTCTAGTTATATATATAACCTATGCGCAAGCTGGAACACAATGATCGTGGTTAACACCAAATGCGGTAAAGAGTCGTCTGGAACAATTCACTTTAACAAGGGTCTACCTCAAGGAGATGCGCTGTGCCCACGGCTATTTACGCTGTGCTTAAAGGTAGTCTGGAAATTGAGTTCTACCGAAGGATACAGGATATCCAAGCCTATAAGCTCGAAGATAACGAGTCGACTCTATGTCGATGATCTTAAAGTTTTCGCAGCATCCAAGGCAAAGTTGAGTAGAGTCCTGATGATGGAAGACATTATAAAGCACAATATTGGGTTGCGAAAGTTGAACGATCATTTTGAAAGCCTCCTGATGTCCTTTTCCTTCGATGTGTTTTAAAAGAGCGGTTTTGGAACACGAGAGTTTTACTTTGCATACACTGCAATAAGGCACACTGCTACCCTTTATAGTTTCACTTTTCTGCTGGATCCAGTCTTTGAAATTTAGGTTTGAAAGCCAACCACGACAAAACTTTTGTTCATATTTTTTTCTTCACTTTTGGCTGATACTGATGATTCTGGGCTTTTTGCTGCTTGTTATTCGTGTTGTTCCCATCGCTTGAGTCACTTTCAAGCTCCATGAAACCTTCCATCGTGACAGCCATGTTTATTATCGTTTCGGTAAGGTGAGCAACGCGTGTGTAAGCAACGTCGTCCTAATGATGATCTTTATTGAGGAATGCCTGAATCACCTTTCAGTGGTTTTCATCAGGGTCCTGCAGAAAAGGTACTACACTATTACAAAAGGTACTACACAATTACAAAAAAAGATAAAGAAATATAAAGTAAGGAAGGTTACAAAAATATAGCATCATGAACAAAAGTAAATTTAAATTCAATATAAATAAAACTAAAATTTTATTCTAAGGGCACGCTTAAATTCAATCACACTAGCTATTCGCGATGTTAAGTCTAAATCATTCCAGTCTTCAATAGCCCTCGCAACAACTGTCTGATGGCCCCATTGCCGTTTAGCACTGGGTTTTCTAAGATTGTTACGATTTCTAGTGTTGTAATTATGAAAATAGCCATTTGATGTCAAATTGAAATCATAATCAATATTGTTATTGATACAATTATATATAAAAGTACAACGATGCTGTTTTCTTCTATTTAGTAAGGATTTCCAATTAAGGCAGTGGAGGGCATCTGTAGTTGAAGAACTATAAGGTTTATCCAGAATGTCTTTTGCCACTTTACCTTGTAATAGTTAATAGAAATCTATTTCTATTAACTCTTATAGTAATGTAGACAAGGGATGTTCAACTTCGACTTCTGCAACGTCAACTTCGACTGCAACGTTGAAGACAACGTCGACCTCTTCTCAGGATTTTGATGAGGGTAAGATTTTGGAGGGTAAGATTCTTTATTCTATATTTTATTTCGAGATACTTGGTGATACGAAGTGAATCTCGTTTATACTGTTGCATATACAGAGAAATGATTGATTGCGGTAACCATCGAGTTACCGACAGAGTTACCATGGTTTGTCCTATCGTGGAAGGTAGTCGACAAAAAATCGTAAGGTGCATCTTTCGCGATTTTGAGAAACATGTTATTTTAAAAGACGAACGTCTATTACAGATGCAGGGAAAGGTAATGGCTGCAGGCCAGTATCTGCATGAACCGTTCATAAATGATATGAATGAGCCAATAATGTACCAACTAGAAGACGAGCTTTCTTGCAAGGACAGGTTCTGGAGGCCTGCTCAGTGGGATCCGGCACATTGGCTGGATAAAGTGTTTGGTAAATTCAAAGAAACGTGTTTTGTAGATCGTCTTCTAAAGAGAACAGCACACTATCACCAACGTTTCAGCCATGGTAAAATGCACAGTGTGGCACGTCAGACATCCAAAGATCTTTCCCTACCCTTCCGAGTGACAAATGCCTATGCCCATCAACGTTTACCTTTCGCTGAAGAACCTGGAAGAGAGTTTGGAAGTGTATATCGAAACATTTAAAGACCACGACAACCGCGTTGACTTTGGGTACAAGCTGTATGGTCAAGACTTCGTTCTTGATTTGCTGGGTATTTTCGACCTGCTATGGCCACTAGTCGTACTTGGTTGGAAGCCGTGCCAGTGCGTCCCTTTGGTTAAAGCTGAGATGGAGAAATTTATCGAGCAGATGTGTAAAGATGTTCCTGGCAAAGATGTTTCGGGCATGCTCCCGACGAATCAAGGAGATCAAACAGATGCGCTATACGGGAGGAGCGAGTTAGTAAAAGGTTGGTTGGTGACCAACGAAGCTGGGAAGCCAGTTGACTGACAAGCACGAAAGCCAGCAGATTGCTTGTCAGATTTGCAGGATCTGGCCAAGCAAATAATCTACGAGCTCGAACAGCGTTTCCAAAGCAGCTATTCCTAGCTTAACCGGCTACTCTACAAATGCTTAGATTTTGGAAATCTTTTTACAGCATTGTGTGGGATAGTCTAATGGCAGGAAACCTGTAGACAATAAAAAGTTCTCGGAGCTTGGAGCAGCGAGTTTCGCAGATGTGATGCATTTGTCTGTTAGGGTGTATATGATGATGATTGTGATATAAAATAAAGTGATGAGGGCTGTGATATAAAAAAGTGATGAGGGTTGTGATATAAAATAAAGTGATGAGGGCAGTGATGTAAATAAAGTGATGAGGGTTGTGATGTAAAATAAAGTAACGAGGGCTGTGATATAAAATAAAATAAAGTGATGATGGCTGTGATATAAAATAAAGCGATGAGGGCTGTGATATAAAATAAAGCGATGAGGGCTGGCATATAAAATAAAGTGATGAGGGCTGTATGTAAAATAAAGTGATGATGGCTGTGATATAAAATAAAGTGACGAGGGCTGTGATGTAAAATAAAGTGATGATGGCTGTGATATAAAATAAAGTGATGAGGGCTGTGATATAAAATAAAGTGATGAGGGTTGTGATATAGAATAAAGTGATGAGGGCTGTGATGTAAAATAAAGTGATGATGGCTGTGATATAAAATAAAGTGATGAGGGCTGTGATATAAAATAAAGTGATGAGGGCTGTGATATAAAATAAAGTGATGAGGGCTGTGATATAAAATAAAGTGATGAGGGTTGTTGATGTAAAATAAAGTGATGAGGTTGTGATATAAAATAAAGTGATGAGGGTTGTGTTGTAAAATAAAGTGACGAGGGCTGTGATGTAAAATAAAGTGATGAGGGCTGTGATATAAAATAAAGTGAAGAGGGCTGTGATGTAAAATAAAGTGATGATGGCTGTGATATAAAATAAAGTGATGAGGGCTGTGATATAAAATAAAGTGATGATGGCTGTGATGTAAAATAAAGTGATGAGGGCTGTGATATAAAATAAAGTGACAAGGTTGTGATATAAAATAAAGTGACGAGGGTTGTGATGTAAAATAAAGTAACAAGGTTGTGATATAAAATAAAGTGACAAGGTTGTTATATAAAATAAAGTAACAAGGTTGTGATATAAAATAAAGTGATGAGGGCTGTGATGTAAAATAAAGTAACAAGGTTGTGATATAAAATAAAGTGATGAGGACTGTGATATAAAATAAAGTAACAAGGTTGTGATATAAAATAAAGTGATGAGGGTTGTGATATAAAATAAAGTAACAAGGTTGTGATATAAAATAAAGTAACAAGGTTGTGATATAAAATAAAGTGATGAGGGTTGTGATGTAAAATAAAGTAACAAGGTTGTGATATAAAATAAAGTGACAAGGTTGTGATATAAAATAAAGTGATGAGGGTTGTGATATAAAATAAAGTAACAAGGTAATTGTGATATAAAATAAAGTGATGAGGGCTGTGATATAAAATAAAGTGATGAGGGTTGTGATGTAAAATAAAGTGACGAGGGCTGTGATGTAAAATAAAGTGACGAGGGTTGTGATATAAAATAAAGTGATGAGGGTTGTGATATAAAATAAAGTAACAAGGTTGTGATATAAAATAAAGTGACAAGGTTGTGATATAAAATAAAGTGATGAGGGTTGTGATATAAAATAAAGTAACAAGGTTGTGATATAAAATAAAGTGATGAGGGCTGTGATGTAAAATAAAGTAACAAGGTTGTGATATAAAATAAAGTGATGAGGGCTGTGATATAAAATAAAGTAACAAGGTTGTGATATAAAATAAAGTGATGAGGGTTGTGATATAAAATAAAGTGATGAGGGCTGTGATGTAAAATAAAGTAACACGGTTGTGATATAAAATAAAGTGATGAGGGTTGTGATATAAAATAAAGTAACAAGGTTGTGATATAAAATAAAGTGATGAGGGTTGTGATATAAAATAAAGTAACAAGGTTGTGATATAAAATAAAGTAACAAGGTTGTGATATAAAATAAAGTGACAAGGTTGTTATATAAAATAAAGTGACAAGGTTGTGATATAAAATAAAGTGATGAGGGTTGTGATGTAAAATAAAGTAACAAGGTTGTGATATAAAATAAAGTGATGGGGGTTGTGATGTAAAATAAAGTGACGAGGGCTGTGATGTAAAATAAAGTGACGAGGGTAGTGATATAAAATAAAGTGATGAGGGTTGTGATATAAAATAAAGTAACAAGGTTGTGATATAAAATAAAGTGACAAGGTTGTGATATAAAATAAAGTGATGAGGGTTGTGATATAAAATAAAGTAACAAGGTTGTGATATAAAATAAAGTAACAAGGTTGTGATATAAAATAAAGTGACAAGGTTGTGATATAAAATAAAGTGATGAGGGCTGTGATATAAAATAAAGTGATGAGGGTTGTGATGTAAAATAAAGTGACGAGGGCTGTGATGTAAAATAAAGTGACGAGGGTTGTGATATAAAATAAAGTTATGAGGGTTGTGATATAAAACAAAGTAACAAGGTTGTGATATAAAATAAAGTGACAAGGTTGTGATATAAAATAAAGTGATGAGGGTTGTGATATAAAATAAAGTAACAAGGTTGTGATATAAAATAAAGTGATGAGGGCTGTGATGTAAAATAAAGTAACAAGGTTGTGATATAAAATAAAGTGATGAGGGCTGTGATATAAAATAAAGTAACAAGGTTGTGATATAAAATAAAGTGATGAGGGTTGTGATATAAAATAAAGTGATGAGGGCTGTGATGTAAAATAAAGTAACAAGGTTGTGATATAAAATAAAGTGACAAGGTTGTTATATAAAATAAAGTAACAAGGTTGTGATATAAAATAAAGTGATGAGGGTTGTGATATAAAATAAAATAACAAGGTTGTGATATAAAATAAAGTAACAAGGTTGTGATATAAAATAAAGTGACAAGGTTGTTATATAAAATAAAGTGACAAGGTTGTGATATAAAATAAAGTGATGAGGGTTGTGATGTAAAATAAAGTAACAAGGTTGTGATATAAAATAAAGTGATGGGGGTTGTGATGTAAAATAAAGTGACGAGGGCTGTGATGTAAAATAAAGTGACGAGGGTTGTGATATAAAATAAAGTGATGAGGGTTGTGATATAAAATAAAGTAACAAGGTTGTGATATAAAATAAAGTGACAAGGTTGTGATATAAAATAAAGTGATGAGGGTTGTGATATAAAATAAAGTAACAAGGTTGTGATATAAAATAAAGTAACAAGGTTGTGATATAAAATAAAGTGATGAGGGTTGTGATGTAAAATAAAGTAACAAGGTTGTGATATAAAATAAAGTAACAAGGTTGTGATATAAAATAAAGTGACAAGGTTGTGATATAAAATAAAGTGATGAGGCTGTGATATAAAATAAAGTAACAAGGTTGTGATATAAAATAAAGTGACGAGGGCTGTGATATAAAATAAAGTGATGAGGGTTGTGATATAAAATAAAGTGATGAGGGTTGTGATATAAAATAAAGTAACAAGGTTGTGATATAAAATAAAGTGATGAGGTTGTGATGTAAAATAAAGTAACAAGGTTGTGATATAAAATAAAGTAACAAGGTTGTGATATAAAATAAAGTGACAAGGTTGTGATATAAAATAAAGTGATGAGGCTGTGATATAAAATAAAGTAACAAGGTTGTGATATAAAATAAAGTGACGAGGGCTGTGATATAAAATAAAGTGATGAGGGTTGTGATATAAAATAAAGTGATGAGGGTTGTGATACAAAATAAAGTGATGAGGGTTGTGATATAAAATAAAGTGATGAGGGTTGTGATATAAAATAAAGTAACAAGGTTGTGATATAAAATAAAGTGATGAGGGTTGTGATATAAAATAAAGTAACAAGGTTGTAATATAAAATAAAGTGACAAGGTTGTGATATAAAATAAAGTGATGAGGCTGTGATATAAAATAAAGTAACAAGGTTGTGATATAAAATAAAGTGACGAGTGCTGTGATATAAAATAAAGTGATGAGGGTTGATGTAAAATAAAGTGACAAGGTTATGATATAAAATAAAGTGATGAGGGTTGTGATGTAAAATAAAGTAACAAGGTTGTGATATAAAATAAAGTGACGGGGGTTGTGATGTAAAATAAAGTGATGAGGGCTGTGATGTAAAATAAAGTGATGAGGGCTGTGGTGTAAAATAAAGTGATGGGGGCTGTGATATAAAATAAAATGACGAGGGCTGTGGTATAAAATAAAGAGATGAGGGCTGTGACATAAAATAAAGTGATGAGGGTTGATGTAAAATAGTGATGAGGCTGTGATGTAAAATAAAGGTTTGTGGGCGATGCTCTTTCAGAACGTTTTCAAATTTTATTTTTTCTAATTTATTACATTTTCCAACATTCGGCTTTTTTACAACCCTGAACCTGGACATTTAGTCATATATCAGAATACATTTTGGATTTGTTCGCCTGTGTTATTACGACTCACTTTGCAGTTACAACAGAGTAGAATACAGAAGCGTTTAGGCGCAATGTTTAGTTCAATAAGTAGGTCTCATCT
Organism: Chrysogorgia sp. JL179-B06; assembly: GCA_035772405.1. Taxonomy (NCBI): domain Eukaryota; kingdom Metazoa; phylum Cnidaria; class Anthozoa; order Scleralcyonacea; family Chrysogorgiidae; genus Chrysogorgia; species Chrysogorgia sp. JL179-B06. The sequence goes on from JAYKKM010000428.1 coordinate 4,389,828, forward strand.
TAATGACTGCCACCATAGTTTCAATGATTGTTGTTTTTACCATTTTGTCTATTTCCTACAAACAGTGAATTGAGTAATTCGAGACGATCTTATTTTTAGAAAAACTTTCAAGCTATGCCGATTGCAGTCTTTCATAAAGACGGAGCATCAGCAGGAAAATATGCTGACATGAGAGGGATCGTGGGAGGTGTGCGCGATGAATGAGGACCTTTTGGGATAACTTGTTTATTTTGCATTTGTAATGCGGGTCTTGGCATCTGGTTAGGTCTTGTTAAATATTTCGGATCAATCAAAGGATCATTCTCCTTCCCAGTTTTCATTGAATTTGTTGAGAGAATTTGAGGAGAGGTTTTTCGATTCTCTTCTTGAATCGTTGGTGTTCGTTGATCAGTTTTCTGTCCAGGACGATACATGACCTTAAAATATACATTACGGAATAATTAATATACGAAGAAAACCATCGGTATCATTCGACAAACGCACGAATTGCGATCATCCTCGTAGATGGCCCGAAACTTCGCATGAATTTGCCGATTGTTCTATCTTTACGTGCGTAAATACTTATACGCCATGAAGTACTTACTTTGTACTTACTTTATATTTACTTACTTTATACTTACTTAATTTTACTTTATACTTACTTAATTACCGCAAACATAGTTTCACGGTAACGATATCGCGTTACCCCAGAAGGAAATATCGTTACACAAGAACCAAAAACTGTGAAATATTAAAACAAACGCTTTTTTCGTGATGTCTTTCCTCCAGAGATTTTTGAAATTATTTCAATGGTTCTTATTTCACCAGAATGTTCTAATTTCTTTTCTACGCGCCATCAACTAAGCTTTGGACAGGGGCTAAATCCAACGTTATGTATTGTTTGCTTGTCGCTTTGAGTTTGTTCTGCATTTGAAATGTTGGGGCGTTGGTTGTGCGTTGTCTTATTAACCAATACGATTTTACTAAGTCAACTGGAAATAGCAGTATTCAACGCAATATATTTTCACAATTTAATTCAAAGTTTCGTGTCTACTCTTGCAGCTGCGTGTTTTCAAAGATATTTGGCATTAATATAGAGCATGTTAAAGAGGATAATTATATTCATAAATAATGCACTCAATGTGTGTGCTATTGAGTTTATCGGACGGTTAAATAGTTAAATTGTTGTTTTAATTTTACTTTGACTTTCATTTAACTACTTGACTACAAGCAAGAAAATTAAAATAAATCATAAAAATTATTCACGATCAATTAAGTTGTTGAAGAATGTTATAACATTAAACAGACCTACTGTAAGCCTTAATCTTGGCCTTTAAAACTCTTGGTGTCACTTACTTTCTTTATACTTGCTTACTTTATACTTACATACTTATCTTTGTAATTTATTGCCAATAACTTTAAAAAAGCGAAATGGTGTTGGGTTTCATACGGCATATTGAATTTCCGTAACCAATAAACATTCCCGTACTGCTATTACATATAAGTTTTATTTTATGAATTTTTTGAACACAAATCTTCATTCAGCGTGTTTAAATACATTATATTATGGTCTTTGCTTAGTATAGGACTGCGAATGTGGTTCTTTACCACCCATTTCCTTTGGTTAGTACGGCAGTATCCCGAGGGCCGAGAGGTAACATTTCGTCGAATTCCCCTCGCTCCGGGTATAGTACACCGAAACAATTTTGAATATCGTCTTGAATAATGTCTTGAAACGTATTCTTATTTCTCCATTGTTAACAGGGTCGTTTTGGTTTACGCGCGTGGTTTTTGGTTTTCGCCCGCCACAGCGGGATATTCGAGCTATAGCGTGGTATTGGAGCTCCAATATCACGAAGTGGGGGTAATTCTATGATAAATCGACGGTCACGTGGTAGAAACTTAGCTCTCTGATTGGACAATTTACAGTTGAGGCATAATATTTATAATTTATAGACCTCTTTCATAATGGCGGCCAGTTTAAATATTCTTTTATATGCATGCAAATTAGCCTTTCTTGCCTCGTTACAAAGCGACGATTCTTTGGAATTACAGACACACGAACGAGGTCAGAAAGGCTAATTTAAATGAATATAAAAGAATATTTAATTTGGGCGCCATTATGAAAGAGGTCTATAGACCCTCATGAGCAAGGGGAATTTCAAATGATAACACATCTGTTTGGACGGTGCCAGAGTCAGGTTTGAAAACGATATATACATATATATATATATATAAACTATATCTTGGATGTTTCTTGTCGAGTGCCCGGTATTAAACGTTTTGAAAAGTTTTCGCTGTGGCGAGCGTTATTGAAAGTTCAATGCGTATTCTCCGAAAATGACTCCGTTGCCGCGTGGACGCGTGCATGAAAACGTAAAGAAGATTCCGTTTAAAAACGCATTCGCGTGGACGGGCCTGAACTTTACATGATATGTCTAACAGACGCAAAGTGTACAACACTGCTGACTAAATACTGATGCAAAACAAGACCAACACACAGCGACGATAATTCAGGATAACGATTAACGATGCGATTTTTCTGAGAGCATTAGAATCGCTCTACAACAAACTATTTAAATTGTTTGTGAACCGGATGGCATAAGTAATCATGTTATTGTGTTAATTAAAAATCAGAATAAATAAATATGAAAGCTGCTAAGTTCTCAAAAGAACTGGATATAATATGAAAAGGAGAAATAAGAGAACTTCAATGTATCGAAAAATATATAAGTAAGAGTACTTACGTATATTAATGGACGATGTGTCCTTCAGGTCAGATGGAGAATGAGAGATCACTTTTCATGGGAAGCCATCTGATTGGCTAACCCGGAACAACTTTTATCCTAACCTAACCCTAAATAACCCTAATCCCCACACCCCTGAGCAGAAAATGTTTTTGGGATCACTTACCATGGGAAGCCATCTGATTGGCTATCAAAGTCCCAAAAAAAGTGATCCCAAAAAATAATTTTTGCACGCGCGTGATATATATATATATATATATATATATATATATATATATATATATATATATATATATATATATATATATATATATATATATATTTAGAAATAGAGGTTTCTAGAATGTATTAGCATAAGAAAGCGGCGTCATGTAAATTTTAAAAGGTGCCGAATTGTATGAAATTATCAATGATCAATTATGAATTGAAAATCGACGTTAATCCCGTGTGGGTGGTGTTAAAGTTGAAAATAAACCTGCGCTCGCATTGTTAATTTGCGTTCGTTCAAAACATTTTTTTGAGGATGGTGATGGACATATCATCTATGTATGGAGTGGCCTGAATTAAAATGCTCAGCGATTGGGTAGACAATAAGGTTATGTCTGACTGAACTAAGATGTTCACGAAAACGATCCCCTAATTTGTAAAACGTGTTGTGCTGCGTAGGCAGTGTAGAAATATAAATCAAATATCTAAAAAGGTTGGTGTACTGCCGAAATAGCGTGTAAGTAGTCTAACGTTTCGAGCGAAAGCCCTTCGCAGAGAATGAAATTTGACCATCTGAACTGAAGGACACATCGTCCGAAACGTCGTCCATTAATATACGTAAGTACACTTACTTAAGTATTTTTCGACACATTGAAGTTCTATGATTTCTCCTTTTCATGTAAATATCCAATTAAAAATTAGGCTTTAATTGCTTCTCTACATCACCACTGGGTCCTAACGACCGTTTTTAAAAGTAAAAACGTACCTGGCCCTGTGTCGTATATCGTGGGATATAAGCATAAGTTGAAAGAGCTGGAGGGCCAACAGACAGTGGCGTACTATGAGGCTATAAAATTATAAATAAGAAAATTACATGAAAAGTCTCCAATTATAGTATAAGTATATCAATTACAACATACGTTGCCAGTGGCAGTGGTAAGTAGTTTACTAGTTTTAGAAACAATGTATTATATCATATCATATATCATATCATATATCATATATCATATATCATATCATCATATCATCATATCATCATATCATCATATCATATCATATCATATCATATCATATCATTCGACGAAATATTACCCCAAGGGATACATCATCCCGAGGGGTAATATTTCGACGAATTCCCCGAGCAGAGGGTCTATAAATGATATATTATACCGAAACAATCTTGAATGCTGTCTTGAAACATCTAGAAACGTCTTGTTGTTCCTCCATTGTGTTATTTGGCTATTTGGTGCGAAAACCAAATAACACTCGCGTGTTATTTGGTTTTCGCGCGTGGTATTTGGTTTTCGCGCGTGGTATTTGGTTTCGCGCGTGATACTCGAGATGAATACCCCTCCACGGAGGGGTATTCACTATTATAATAATAATAATAATAAAAGACGTATTAGGAGCATTATACAATAGTCTCAATGCTCTTACAACAATATATTCTTAAATTTACTTATAAAACATATTACAGTTTCATTATAAGATAAAGTCTACTACATATCATATATCATATTACCACTATGAACAAAAAAAACAACTATTAATTTTAAAAAAGAAAAGTCTTCACTGCTGACTTAAAATTACCCAACATATCAAAGCTTCTAATTTCCTCTGGTAATGAATTCCACAGTTTTGGTGCCGAAACCGAGAACGCTCTGTCTCCATGAGTCACCGTTTTGGATTTTGGCTCAAGTAGAAGATTACGGTCTGATGATCTCAAAGCACGAGTAGGTTTATATTTATTTAGCAAATCAGTAATATAAACAGGCGCCTGGCCATGCAAAGCCTTGAAAGTAATAATTAGTATCTTAAATACAATCCTTGATCTCACCGGCAACCAGTGAAGATTACGAAGCACAGGGGTGATATGCTCCGATTTTTTAACCCCCGTTACAAGTCTTGCAGCTGTATTTTGAATTCGTTGTAACTTGCTCATTTCAGCTTCTGGTAAGCCATATAGGATGCTATTACAGCTGTCAAGTTTTGATGTTATGAATGCATGCACCAACTTCTCACACTCCTTTTTACTCAAATATTTCCTGATCTTGCCGATATTTCTGATAGCAAAAGTGGCCGATTTACAGATGTTAGTTACATGAGTATTTAATTTTAGATGTCTATCTACAGCAACACCGCGAGATCACGTGCAACCGGAGCCGGTTGGATTTTCACATCATTGATACATATTTCTGGCATTGGTTCACAATGCATAAAACGTGATGATAGATGGACAATCTCGGTTTTACTCGGATTGCATATAAGACCATTCATAGTACACCAGTTGGTGATGTCCTTAATACATAACTCAAGTTTAGCTAGAGCAGCAGGTCGATCACGTGGAGATTTTATAGGTATATACAGCTGTGTGTCATCAGCGTACATTATGCAATCAAGGCCATGGGCTTTGATCACATCTTCCAATGGCGCAAAGAAGAGTGAAAAGAGAAGTGGACCCAGTACAGAACCCTGAGGTACACCATATTGCAATGGTTTGTTTGAGGAATGCGTATTCTTCACCATAACTGACTGTACCCGATCAGAAAGGTATGAGTGATACCAGGCTAGTACAGTTTCACTAAACCCATAACGATGCTGAAGTCTCTCCAATAGAACGGTGTGGTCAATGGTGTCGAACGCAGATGATAAGTCCAACAGTACCAACACTACTTCCTGATTTTCATCAAGTGCATTAAGGATGTCATTGAAAACACGCAGAACTGCTGTCTCTGTGCTATGAAAGAGTCTATAAGCAGATTGCATTTTTGCAAGGAGGTTATTCTCAATAAGATAGTCTGTTGTCTGTCTGGCAGCAATCCGCTCTAATACTTTTGACAAGAAAGCCACGTTAGTAATAGGTCTATAGTTAGGGAATAGCTCTTTATCACTAGTAGGTTTTTTAATAGATGGGCAGATGAGACCTTTCTTAAGTGAAAGAGGAAATACTCCTGTGGACAAAGATGAATTGATAATGTCAGTAATTGGGGCAGCTAACACGTCAAGAGATTCCTTTAGCAGATGTGTAGGTATAGGATCTAAGGCACAGGACTTAGACGAGTACTGTTTGATAGTGTTACAGACAAAGCTTTCAGATACAGCAGTAAATTCACTGAGTGAGCTTTTACAACAAGGAGAGGCAACTGCTATAGATAGCTTTTTAACTGACTCATGTGTACTTGTAAGTTTATCTCGAAGTAACTGAATCTTAGTTGAAAAATAACAACTAAAAGCACCAGCCAGGTCATATGAAGAATCATGTGATGGCAATAAAGGAATAGATTTTACTCGGAACATGCCCTCAATCATGTGAAATAGCTGATTCTGATCAGAGTTAGATATCTTTGCCTTATAATATTCTGTTTTTGCTAAATCAATTGCCTTTGCGTATATACGACATTGTTCCTTGTACAATTGGTGATGAACCTGAAGGCGTGTAGAGAGAAATTTACGCTCAAACTGTCGTTTTTGTTTCTTCATAACTCTTAAACTATCATTAAACCATGGAGCATTTGGTCGAAGGGTAATTGAGCGTGTACGTTTGGGTGCGTGTTTGTCCAAAAGCTCAGACAATACACTATTGAATAATTGAATTGTTCAGTGGCAGTATTTACATCAGATACGGTTGAACAAATTAATTGCGAGTCAAGGATATCTTTTCGCCATGTCTGTAAGTCTATACGACGTAAATCGCGATGATTAATAACTTTTTTAGATGATTTGGGTCTCGGAAAATCCATGCTGCAAACAACAGCACTGTGATCTGAAGGTAAATCAGAGACGATCTCCATGGCAGTAGACAGCAAACTATCCTCCTGACGATCAATAATAAGGTCCAGTGTGTGGCCACATCGATGAGTCATACCAGTAACTCTTTGTTGTAAACCTGCTGAATCGAGGAGTTCCGTAAACCTAGTAGCCTCGTCATCATTAATAACATCCATATGGAATTTGAAATCCCCAGCAATTAACAAATAACCCGGGACAACAACTAACTCTTCTAAAAGCGTAGAAAATTCATTGAAGAACATGGATGTCGTAAGCTTGTTCTTACGAGATGGGGGAGGTCTATAAACTGTGATGAGGCGAATATGCGTTTGAAACGATGATATGGAAAGATCCATATATTCCATGGACGCAAACGTTAAGACATCATTTTCATTTACGGTGAAACCCTTGCGAAGGAATACCCCAACTCCACCTCCTTTCGTATGGGATCTTGGCAAATGTAGAAACTTGTAATCTTGTAAGGTATTGATAATTTCAGCTATGGTAGTATCAGCTGCATTCTTGTTAGAAAGCCAGGTTTCAGTAACCGCAAGAACATCAATTCGCTTTGAAATTATAAAGTCACAAATGGAGGCAGATTTCTTGTTGATTGAATTATGCCGCCACAGCGTGGAATTCGAGTTTAAATTGACTGGTCACGTGGTACAAATCTAGCTCTTTGATTGGACAATTTATAGTTGAGGTATAATAATATTATATTATATTATATTATATTATATTATATTATATTATATTATATTATATTATATTATAAGTACAGTAGTGTCACGACATGAGGGAAATTAGTGGTTAAATGCCAAGAAATTCGAGAATGGTTTGTAGAAGGGCCGCACGCAGTGTTCGCCAGTAACGAAGTAAATTTACATAGTTTTTACTTGTAATGAAGTAAAATTTTTGTTAAATAATTACTTTTTAACTTCGTTACTTTTTGTTTTATCGGCAAAGTAAAAAAAGAAATTCGGAACGCGGAGTCGCGAAATACTCGTTCCCCCCGAGGGTTGAGGCGACATGCATTTCATTGGAATTTTTTCCCCCAAACGAGGGGAAATTATTTCTTTGCTTGCTGATGAGGGAATTTAGAGATTACATCATTCTGTGAGAACAAAAGAAACTGAAGTAGTTATGCAAGTATGATAATAGTTATTTTGTGTTCTCCTTATTCCTCAACAAATGAGTCCTGGACAGGAATCGAACCAGTAACCTTCTGATTGCTGGTGAGAAACAAATATGGTTAACACACGACTTGCGAAGACAAAACAACGATATTTTTTCTTTGTTTCGTCTTTTGTCTGCTCTTGGCTTATGCTTGGACAATGTTGTTATGCTTATTCTTATGTCGACCTTATGTCACAGGCTTCACTTCATTCCTTTGTTTTGCCTTTTGTTTGAGTGAAAACGGCTTAAAGGTCAACTATACCTTTTGAGGTTATTCTATTTTTCGTTAGAGTTCGAAAAGTTCAATTCAAAACCGAAGAAATAATTGAAATTGGTAACTCGGTTCTACTTTTATGATCTGTTAAAGATCGACTTTTCAGCCCTTTTGCTAAACTTAGTTGAACAACGACCGCGTCGGAAGAAAGCCTGGTACTACCGGTAAGTGATGTCATAATGATGTCATACGGCGAGAAAATACTGTATATTTTGGTTTTATTTTAGTGAAGTTGGGAATAATGTTTACTCTTGGGTGAGTGATAAGTAACAAACCAAATATCAAGCACTGGAATATTATTTTGTTCAATAAACCTATTACCAGTATGACACTATGACGTCATACCGGTAACAGTGCCATTCTTCTCAAAACGCGGTCGTGCAACAAGAGATCAGAAGGAAAACTCCTCAATAAATCATGCGCTATATCATGAAATTCGTTTTTTCCTTCATTTTTACAAAGTTAGATGATATCTCTTTCGGAGGAAAATAGAACCTCAAAAGGTATAGTTGACCTTTAAGTGTCCATCCTCAGGGTCGTGGCTAGATGGTATACTCGCAGTTGAGGTGACCGTGAGGTACTAGGTCTGAGTCGTCTTCTGGACGATCCTTTTATTAGTATTAAGGTTAGTATTAGAAAACCATTAGGCGGGGGGTTAGAAAACCCATTAGGCGGGGGGTTAGGGTTATGATCTAAGTTGTTTTGGGGTTAGCAGTTCCATGATGTATTTCATCATACAGGCATGTCCGATCGTAACAATCTGTCATTTCGTCCAACCTCTCGCGGATGCTAAAAAAGATCGTCCAGAAGACGACTCAGACCTAGTACCTCACGGTCAGCTCAACTGCGAGTGTACCATCTAGTCACGACCCATCCTCAGGGCTATAAGACTATGGCTCGACAAGTTTAAAAGCCATTCACAATGACAAAATAATGATAGGGATATCGTATTCCATATAAGGAAGCGACCGAAGCACAAGTACATCGGATAGACGAGTCAACATAGTCCAAAGGGATTATGGATTTTCCTTAATTTGCATATCTTTTCAAACTAAGGCATAGCGTTAAATTAAGGCATAGGCTTAATTAAAACAATCCCACAAGCGTTATGTCTTACGTTTATGTATAAGAGTACGAAATCATAAGGGGAAGGTCGGACGGCGAGTTGCTGGCTGAAGAAAAAAAACAGGCAGGTGGTTAGGATGAAACTTTAGGCGGGGGTTAGGTTAGGGTTAGGTTAGGGTTACGATTAGCGTTAGTATCTCTTGATTTAAATGGACTAGCAAATACATTGGACTAGTTCCAGGTCTAACCTACATTAACTAAATCCTATCCCCCGGAGTTATGTGAAACTTGGTACATAGATTAGAAACAATAAAATCAAACATTGCGAGACTAATAAGATTTTTATCTAAACATAAAAAAATATTTATTTCGTGCCGTACCATGCCATTGACATTTGTTTTGTTTTTGGTGTGCATATTTGCTTTCATGTAATTTCTTCATATCACCAATAAGTTTAACATGGAATATTGTTGAACATTGAAATTTTTGTTCAATATGACATAATTGTAGTATAGTGTTATTTTATGAAGAAAAGAGCGTGGAAACCGATGTGTACCATGGGAACTGTGTATGTGTGGCAATATTGTTCATTTAAATCATTGCTATTATTGTGCCAAGTTTCACATGATTTAGTAAATTAATTTTGAAGATAAAGAGGAACACGCAGTAAATCAAAATGTTGTATTTAGGTTTTTTACGTCTTGGTTATCTCATTTGCATATCTTTCACATCTGAATATCTCCAGAACGGAGTGAGATATAAGAAGTGTGTTATAGTTCATTCCAATAAGACAAACTTAATTTTCATTTCATATACACTTTAAACTTGTAGATTAACGTAAGATATAACGCTTGCATGTGGGATTGGGTAGTCCTTGGTAAGTAGTCCAATGTATTTGCACGTCATTCCAATGAATGTATTCGCGCTTCGCCCACTTCCTTATAATGGAATACGCACTTGAAGTACATATGAAAAACGTTCTAATTAGAATAAATTAAAAATATATAGAATGAATTAGATGAAGTTAAAATGAAGCTAAGCTAAGAATATTTCTTAAAGTATATAGGATTCCGGGAAAGTTATTCCTCTATCTCGGTTTGTGATTGCCCCGTCTGTACACAAAATCTTCCATGCTTCTTCCCATCTACGATGCAACCATCAACTTTCTTTTATTAAAATTGTTGCATGTTGAGTCTAGGTTTCGGCAGCGTTTCTGTTTCCATGTTATTTTTGGCGTTTCAATTTTGTAATTATTGCATCATAGTTCCCAACAGCCTTTGCGACTGAGGCGTGCTTGTCTTCAATATGCCCAATTATTATATGGCTAAGAAAGATGGCGCACGCTGATTGGTTCGTGAGAGGTCCGGAAAAAAGCGTATTGCCCTCCCGGCGCTGTGAGAGGGCAATACGCCTTTTCCGGACCGGAAAATTTCTGTTGATTTAGATGAAAATAAAAGAGCATTTGAGTATGTTCGTTGAAAAAGTTCGAACAATAACACGTCCTGGAACATTTTTTAGTGCTGCTTTTCTTGAAAGCTGTTTATCTATAAGTGAAGAAAATGAATGCCTATAACGACCAGTAACGCGTGTAAACATGAAGCGAAATCAACAAGCTCAGAGGTAAGGTAAACGGCAACATCTGAAGACAAACACAACGTTAAAAACAGAGAACAAAATGAACCAAAAGCCATATAATAAATGTCTTATTAACCTCGTTTGCTTGGTCTGTACGGTAAAGTATTTGCCTTCGGTTTTTTCGCACAGACCTCGCTCCTTCGTCGCTCGGTCTGTACGAAAACCTCAGGCAAATACTTTACCGTACAGACCTCGCACTCGGTTAATAAGTCTTTAGTATAGCCATAGCCTGCGCAGGCTAAAGTAGCCCGAGTTAGCGCCCAGGGGCGTCTTGCTCATATGAAATCGGTCCTTCAAATTTGGGAGTGAGAACGATAATGGGATGATGCAACAATTCTATTAAAAGAAAGTAGATGGTCGCAGGGTACGGATGGGGCAATTACAAACCGAGATAGAGGAAGAACTTTACCGGAATCTTATATACAGTACCTCTTGCTAAGAAATAATATAATTTGTTCTATATATATTTAGTTTATTCTAATTAGAACGTGAATAGATTTTAAACTTGTCGAACCACAGTCTTATAGCCCTGAGGATGGAAGCAATAAAGCTAGTTGAAACATATTTGAGTTGGAATAGTTATTTTTTCTCGTTTTAACGCTCGCAAGCAATCTCAGGCAACGAAGATCAGGGAATTGGTCGTTTTTACTACCGGTAACCAGCCGAAGCGGTTGGTACAAACTTACAAGTAAGATGTTGCCAGTCACAAGTCATGGCATTTTCTTCTAGTAGAGCCCCATGTTTAACCGTTGAGAAAAACCGAGCGAACTATTATACCGTTTTACCGACTGGCTCTATAGCATGGAAAAATATAAATGCAATCGCACAAAAGATGGCATTTTATAAGAATAATTATCAGGTACTTACCAAACCAGAATTGGAACTAAAACCTGAGTGCAATCCGAGATTTGATCCAGTTGATTGCACAGCAGCCGCACCAAACTTGGATTGGCTAATACATTGTTCGTTTATTTGTTTATTCAACCAATTAATGACTATAGGAGAAAAATAATAAATTACTTCAAGATTAAACCTTTTTAAGAAAATTGTTGTTTTCTTACGACCCAACACGCACTTTTCCTCTTCTACTTCTACATATACAAGTCGGATTATTTTTCAAAAATACTAAAGAAAGTCAAAGAGCTTTTTGGGAGGTTGGTGTACTGTAAGCCCGGCACTTGAAAATGTTCCAACGCGCAAACTAAAATCATTGAAATTTAAATTCAAATTCAAATTCAAAAAAGTGTAAAATTTCCTACCATTTTCGTTTGTTTTCAATAACTTTTTGCTTTCTTCAAGTTTCTCCGTAGCAGTTTCTAGTGACTCCGTCAATGATTTAACCTAGTGTGAATACAGTTCCAACTGTTACGTTAATATAAACTCATATCAAACCAAACGAACAAGAACAACAATAACAGCAACAAAAACAGCAACAACGACGCCGACGACAACCACCACACAAGACTAGATATTAGGTAAAATAACATATTTATTATATCAATTTCAACTTCCCAGCGGTAGTAGCTACATCGGATATTTTAATAATTCAATTATGAGCTTTATCTCAAAACGCCCAGAAAATTAATACAAATAAAGGTAAGGCCCGGACAGTGATGATCATGCCATAAATATGACGCGAATAAAAAGAACAAATTAACTAGTACTATATAATATATTGTTTTTGGTAGGAACTACTATAACGAGCTCTCGTTATCTCTTCTGCTCACAACAATAAAAGTGATATTTTCCAGATGGCGAATAGAAGAATGTTGACGAGTGCCGACAGCATTCACTGCTCGAATAAAACATTCTCCATGCATAACCTAACACTGAACGGTCAAGCCATTCAGGGTATGCATTTGATTGTCGATACATCGATACATTGGGACCAGAAAAAACAAATCAAAACAATATAACAGATGTAGACAGTTGTATAGCTATTGCTTAACTTACTTCTGTTTCTTTGTTCTTAAAATCAGTTTGCATTGTTGTTAGTTCATTACTTTGTTTCTCTAAGGCTGATATCTAAATAAGATACTGTACGTTACTATACTGAACACCTCGAGACTATAATTTACACTCTTGAAGAAAGGAGTTTTACCTTCTCTGTAATGACCTTTTCTTGCTGAGTTATAACACTCGCATTCAATTTATTCTGAAAAATAAAAGAAAACACAATTAAACACGTTCAGGATGTTACATTTACCATGTTACACAGGTTGAGATATATATAATAAAATAAAATAAATTACAATTTTTAAAAAATATCAAGAGTTGGTGTTAAGTAAATGAAGTCAAATTCATGGCAGCACAGTGATAAGAATTGTCCAGTAATTTGACTTATGCAGGTTTTTATACGTTTTCAGTTAATCACCACTACGTTAACTTAATATTGAAGTGAAATAATAAATGAAGTCTAGCCCGAAATAAATCTTGGAAATCTACCGGTCATCGTGACCGGTAAAGAATGAAATTTGCCTGTTACGGAGGATTTTTTACCGGTCATACAGTAAACACCCGCGTATAAGAACCGGTGAATTAAGAACCTTTAGGCTAAAATTTGCCTTTTAGACCCCCATTTTATAAGAACCTTTTTAGCCTAACAATTGTAACAGATTCTTATTTGAAAAACTTCAGTTGAATATCCTGAATGATGATTGATGCCAGTGCATCAACAACAATAACAATTGTAATGCAATGTTAACAAGTAGGTATTTTTAATGGTTGATTGTTTACCCAATACATACTACCATACTGTGAACTGTGAATACATGTGTGTTATTGTTTCAGTCCTGCAGGAGTATAAAGGGTTAAAATGTTTCATTATCCAGCATGAAATAACATTGCCACACCCATTTTGAGCTAGTTGTTGGACCAACAGCAAGCACCTTTTCCTCGAGAAAAATAAGAACCTATTTAAGAACATAATAGCCTAAAATACCAGTAAATACCACTTATATAAGAACCTTTTTAGGCTAACTTTAAAAATGGTGGTTCTTATACGTGGGTGTTTACTGTATTTGTTTGTTTGTTTCCTTTGTTTCATATTAATGTTTAAGTGCAACGTGCACTTGTGTAGCCGTGTACAGTTTACACTCTGAACAACACATGAACATTCTCAAGAAAATGTGTTATTTATTTTGCATGAAAAAGACGAACGAGGAACATTAAAGAAAAGACCTTTTATTTATGATGTACAATGAAAATAATATTAACTGCGTGTTACGATTGTGATAACATTGTGTATTAGATAGCAAGTAAAAGCATCTTTTTTCTTCGCTATATAGCCAAGATCGCCTTCGTTGACAGGTACAGAAGACACGTTACAAATGGTCACCGCACAAGCTACGCATAAATACTTAGTATTTAGACGATGATAGACAGAACAATTGTTCTCCATAGAGGCAGAAGACTGCTGCTATGTGCCACGAGGTATCGTACACGAGTGTACCCTGAGTAGTGCTTCCGGTGTTTGATGCATGTAGGAGACGTTTTTTCCCAAATGTCTGCAACGATTATAAAAGCAAGATTTTCCGAAACAAACTCGATCTCACTCGTCTTTTTTGTGAGAAAAAAATTTACCGGTCATGGATGACCGGTAGGCGACGATATTTCCTGGACAAACTGGATAATTTTGCCGGTAACCGGCACTAATTTCGAGGTCTGAAATGAAGGCTGCAACATTGCATATGATTGTCGTCATTTGTGAAAAGAAGCTCGAGGTTTGCAGCCTTAAATGTATTATTTTGCTTTAATATTAAGTTAATATTTTATGTATTTAATATTGATATAATTGTATTTTGATTTTCTGGAAAAATCACAATTTTACATCGCAGTACCCCTTTAAATGGAAAAATACATGGGCAAAAATATTCAAGATATTCTTCAATCAATTATTTCTGATAAATACTTCACCTTGGCTTTACTGCCTCGTAAGTCCTTTTGCAGCCGATGAATAATCTCGTTTCCCTGTTAAATAATAAAATGTTACACATGTTAAACGAAAATCGAGGAAAAAACCAACGAAGAACGATCTTGATTTGCTCGAAAATAAAAGCCTGAAAGGAAACCTGCAAATTTCTAATTTATTTTTTTAGTTTATCAGATTTATCACTCTTTTAGGTTAACGTGTATGATAGGGGTTCTGAGGGCCTACGATTTAAGATCGTTATTCGAGAAGACCCGAAAGTCTTACCATTTGCTCATGATATTATTGCAAAGGCAGCACTGTCTCCTCAATTATTTTTGAGACCCTGAATGGAGGTCCGACCCAGGATTTGAACCTGTGTCTCCCAGCTCATGGAGGAAAATACAGATTGAACTAATTTATGTGGTTATACGATACACCAAACATTCAAATTACTGTAAATTCTACCAACAAAAACAATTTGAAATTTTGAATTAGGGTATAAGTACTTGTTTTAAGTTTTGGAATTCAATAATTAGGAGCGTTCACATTAGCGGGCTGGATTGCAAGTCCGATAGTGTGAACACAATTGGACAGATTTAAAGTGGAATTGAACTGGCAAATTGGGGACGAGGTTGTTTATGTCTATGTAACTGTCGAGGTACTGTAGTCTGAGAAAGGTCACGGATTGGACTCAAACCGTTTAGTACGATACCAGTATAAATTAAAAACCTTTAGTTGTGCTCGTACCAGCGAGGATGGCGAAGTGGAATTGAACTGGCAAATTGGGGACGAGGTTGTTTATGTCTATGTAACTGTCGAGGTACTGTAGTCTGAGAAAGGTCACGGATTGGACTCAAACCGTTTAGTACGATACCAGTATAAATTAAAAACCTTTAGTTGTGCTCGTACCAGCGAGGATGGCGAGCTGCTGGCTTTTTTAAATTTATTAATTTCTCCAAATATGGCTTTTCAGTAATTAATTACAGAAATAAAGTCTAAAAGAAGTCTAAAATAATGTCTAAAAAAAGTATAGAATATGAACAAATGTGAAATTATTAAAAAGCTAAGATATAAAATATTGAAAATTACATTCTTAATTACATTCTTAATACAAATTACATTCTTATGTACAGTACTTTTAAAAATTTTAATACTAGCCGTGTCCTTGACGCGGTCCGGTATAGCTCGTTTCATAATTTAGTTGCCTTGAACAAAAACGAACGCTGGCCCACAACAGTTCTATAGAACGGAACCTCTAACTCATCCTTGTATATAGTATCACGATTATGTGTTTGTGATCTTAAAGTACATCTATTGGTAAGGTATGATGGAGCTAAACCCTGCAAACATTTAAAAGTCATACCTGCGTCCCTAAAATGCAGCATGTACTGTACCTAACCGGTAGCCAGTTGAGTTGCTGCAAAGCTGGCGTTACATGATCATATTTCCTCGTGCCGGCAACAATTCTCGCAGCGACGTTTTGAACGCTTTGGAGTTTAGCGATGTTTTTCTTGGAACTGTTTGCCCAGACAGAGGAGCAATAGTATAATTTACTGAAGACCAAAGCATTTATAATGGTTTTTAAGGTATTGGTATCTAAGATGTGTTTGATGCGGTTGATTTGACAGAAAGTCTTTGTACATTTTGAAACTACCTGAATAACGTGTTCATCATGATGACTCAAACATGCGTCCATTTCGACACCTAAGTCTCTGGCAGAGGGCGTCGGCCATATTTCCTTTCCAAGAACAGTTTAAGCATCTGTTGTGTCCCCAGCAGAAGGAGCTATGTCTTTCCAGGGTTCACACTAAGCAGACTATTTGAGCAGCACTATGCAGCAATTCTCCTTAGGTCACCTGTAAGCTGAACCTTAGCGACTTCCGCGTTCTTGACTGGAAACGACAAATAAAGCTTGGAGTCATCGACATACTGTAAGACTCTAAGGAGCACACATCAGGGATACATGGAAGGTCGTTTATATAAATATTAAATAAAGCCGGACCAAGGATAGAACCTTGGCGCACACCATGTGCGACCACACAAGCTTCTGATAGTTTATGACCAATACGTACTGACTGGCTCCTATCCCTGACAGGTAACTTTTAAACCAATCGATTGCATCTTTAGACACGCCTACTGAACGAAATTTTCCAAATAGTAGCGAATGTTCAATGCTGTCAAAAGCTTTTGATAAGTCTAATAGGACCAGGGTAGTCACTTCCTTCTTATCCATAGCGTCCATGATCATGTCCGTCCATGATCTGATGCCCAGTTGGGCGCTTTTTCCTAGACATATATTCAGTTAGTTAGTTGAGAGCTACACGTTCGCAAACCTTAGAGGCTGCAGGCAACAATGACACATGGCGATCATCATTTGCTATTTCAAAGTCTCCCTCCTTCAGTAACGGGATTACTTCCGAATCTTTCCATGCATACTAATGAGAACACCGAAGTTAGTAAAGAACTGTTTACGATCTCAGTCAGAACTGGGAGGATAACAGGCAGAGCGTCCGTAATTACAGCCATTGAAACCTTGTCTCTTCCTGGTGCCTGATTTGACGAATTCACAATTTTACGTATTTTGGCGGACGACACTGGATGAAAATGGAATTCATCCGTCTCGTGAATAAGTATACATGTGTTTTTGGTTGTGTTAATGGTAGATTGTATTCAGAAGCTAGCTTCTTAGATTCTTCTGCCGCTTTAACCCCAACTGATGGGAAGAATTCATTAAATTCATCAGCTAATTCCTTCATGTCCCTGGAATAGATGGGTTGTGATACCTCTTTACGAGGGATACAGTTCCTGACGACTTTCCACATTGCATTTGGCTCTTGATTGTTATGAATTTCGTTTTGGACATACGCCTTGGACATTGGCTTGCATGGCGAGATATCTTCTAACAAGTTGTGGCAGCAGCGGTAGTTCTCTCGTATTTCCCTTCCACCATAGAAATGGGTCGCCTCCAATGATAAGGAATGCCGCAATATAAAATTCAATCTCTTTTGGATGGACGATTATACGGGGAGACAGCTGCTGACGTCTTTATGAGTTTATTTGCAAAGACAATAACAAGATCGTGAAGCTATGCTGCTTTTTTTCAGGCGACGATGCCGTTCCGTTTTCGCGAAGATCAACATGCTCTGAAAACAAGGGTAATTATCATTCCATATTACTAAACACTTATTGACCAAGCGAGAGGATCTTTACGGCAAAATATCCTTCGCGCGGTCTTTCAGTACAGACCGAGCGACGAAGGAGCGAGGTCTGTGCAAAAAGACCAAGGGCAGGATTATTTTGCTGTAAAGACCTCTCAGGAACCAATCAGATTGCAGAAAAACTGTGTAATAAGACCACAAGCCAAGCAATATAATAAAGTTTGTTATTGTAGAGATGCCGATCTTCGACAGATTTTTCAGTTTTCTGCTTGAGGCAACATCGATAACATCGGTTTTACGCTGTACACGGTAAATCCAAGGATCAAGTAAACGTAGGATCAAGTAAGGTACGCAAACACTAAATAATTATATGATAATGCAAACCTGCATTTCATGACACTAAGCTAGTGACACTATTAATTATTTTTCGTGCTGGTAATTAATGTTTTGTTCTTTACAACAGTCTTGTGACAAAAATTCGTGGTAACAAGGCGAGCAATTTTATGCAGCAAAGCTCAAAATTCAACTCAAACAAAATTCCATCACAAATCGTTCTTGTTTGTATATACTGTACACTGCAATTAAGTACTCCGTATACATTGTAGTTGCATGACTTTCATATGAGAAACCAACGGTATAGCGCGTATCGAGGTCTTACACACGTATACTTAACCCGATGTTACACTGTGATTCAAGTTGCATGACGCCATTTTGTTATTAGCGCCTAATGGCTGCTTAGTTTTTAGTTCTGACAATTTTTACTTTTAAATCGTTCTTATCATTATCTACTGAGGCAAGAAAGCTAATTCTGATTGAGTTATAATCAGGAATGATTTGGTTATGTTCGTCTATTCGAGAAACTATCTCTTTTCGCTCAAATTCTGGTGGAAATGTTCTGGGCCGGTATTTCAAACGTCGAGCCATATTCAACAGCAATCGACACGACCTGTTCTTCCTTTGGTCTGGGATGCAATCAAGGCTGTTGGACTACTAAGAAAAACCAGAGGAAAGCGGGCAGGGCGTTATTTCAACAATTGTTATCGAATAAAGTCAATTCTACCGACATATCGGGATGATAGAGCTCAATCTAACTCAGTAATTAAATTCGTTGGAGAGAATCGAAGGCTTGTTGACAACACCATGATCGGCAATAACAACATTACAATCCGTCGCCAACCGCTATTACCTCCGCCTAGCTCCTCTAAACCTATGTTATTTACTGTCCTAAATTCAAGATCTATTCGTAATAAAGCGTTACCAGTGAAGGACCTTATTATTGACTATAACATTGATATTCTCGCCTTAATTGAGACAAAGAGAAAGACCAGGGAAAATACACGCAATTTGAATAATCTCATATCAATTAAGCGACAAGCAATGGTGTCCTCGTCACGGAAATCTTGTGTCGAGAAATTGAAATTTGGATTAATCAATGCAAGATCAATAAACAACAAAACTGAGTTGATAAAGGACATTGTTTCAGGTAATGAGATCGACGTGCTCGCAGTGACGGAAACTTGGCTGAAAGCTGGTGAAGACAATGGCTTTGTCATGCGTGATATTTGTCCCTATGGTTTTATATTCACTCACATTCCAAGATCGACTGGGTCATGTGGAGGCGTAGACCTCTTATTTAAGAACTCTTTAAAACTGGAACAACTCAATTCAAGCGTCTTTAAAACGTTTGAAGTGCAGGAAGTGCTGTTTCATTCGAGCTCCGTTCTAATGCGTATTGTAACTGTATGTATCGTCCTCCTCCGTCATCAACTAATAGATATACAGTCAACATGTTTCTTGAAGAATTTCCAGTGCTTCTTGAGCTGCTTGTACTTTGTCCTGGAAAACTGATTTTGACGGGTGATTTCAATTTTCATGTCGATGATCCATCAGATTCGTCAGCCCTCAAGTTTTTAGATCTTTTGAGCTCATTTAACCTTCACCAACATATCGATGTGCCTACACACAAAGATGGTCATACTCTAGATCTAATAATTACTAGATCTAATGAACAACCCGTTTCTGATTTTTTCGTCTTCGACCCACTCATCTCTGATCACTTTGCGATACTCTGCAACCTGAGCCTCGATAAGCCATCAACTCAAAAGCAAGTCATTACATATAGAAAGCTGCGATCTATTGATGCTGATGCTTTTCGTCTTGATGTTACCAACTCATTATTATGCCAGTCGCCTAAATCATCGCTACCTGAATTATGTGATCAATATGATAATGTTCTGACCTCTATCCTAGACGCGTATGCTCCCTTACAGTCCAAAACTATCACGCAGAGACCTGCAACACCCTGGTTTAATCAAGAAATTGCAGCTGAAAAATCAAAAAGGCGCAGGCTAGAACGTCGATGGCGGCATACGCAAACTGCAGAAGACCGCCAGTTGTATCTCAATCAACGCGCATTGGTTAAGGACATTATAAACTCCGCTAAAATGGAATATTTTACTTCATTAATTGAGGAAGCGGGATCTGACCATAAGAAACTTTTCCAAATAATTGATCATCTACTTCACAGGAAGCCTGAGAAACTCTATCCAACATGTTCATCAAATGCGGAACTTGCCAATCAATTCGCAAATTTCTTTGACCAAAAAATCAAGATAATCAGGCAGCAATTTGCGGGGACTGGGGCTGATGGATCTCGGTTTACAGAACTAGACATGCCTCAGCTTGTTTGTGAATTGAGCTCACTTACACCGACCAGTATCGAGGAGCTGTCAGACATGATTAGACCTATAGCATCCAAATCTTGTTCTCTCGATCCTCTGCCATTCCAACTTGTTGTGAATAATCTTGATGTTCTTATGCCAATTATCTGTAGAATCGTCAATTTATCACTAGAGAATAGCCAAGTACCATCTGCTCTCAAAGTGGCTGTGCTGCAACCGCTGTTAAAGAAACCTTCGTTAGATCATGAAATCTTTAAGAACTTTAGACCCGTGTCTAATTTGAAAATGACTTCTAAAACAACTGAAAAGGTTGTTGCAGTTCGCTTAAACCATTATCTTGAAGAAAATAACCTATGTGAGCCCCTCCAGTCCGCATATAAGAAATACCACAGCTGTGAAACTGCATTACTCCGAGTTCAAAATGACATTCTTTGTGCCCTTGATGACAATAAATGTGTTGTACTTTTAATGCTTGACCTCTCAGCTGCTTTTGACACTGTCGATCATGACATTTTACTTTATCGGATGCAGAGCAAATTTGGAATCACCGGCAAAGCCTTGGATTGGTTTAGATCATACTTAACCGATCGTACCCAGTTTGTGAATATCAAAGGTGTGAAGTCTGATATTCACAATGTTACATGTGGTGTTCCCCAAGGGTCTGTTCTGGGTCCAATATTATACCTATTGTACACCTCTCCTTTAGGCGATATTCTTAGAAACCATAACATGTCGTTCCATCTCTATGCCGATGATAGTCAACTGTATACTACATTTAGTCTCAACAGTGACATAGAACAAGACAGTGCAACCAGCCGCATCGAAGTCTGTATAATTGACATTGAGAGTTGGATGAACCAGAACAAGCTGAAACTCAATGGTGACAAAACTGAACTTATTATTTTCTATCCTAAACATCGCCAGCCTCCCAAGAATTCTATAGTATCTGTCGGATCTGATCAAATTGAGCCTGCTGCTTCTATAAGAAATTTTGGTGTCATCTTTGATAATACCATGTCTATGGTTCCACATGTCAACTCCGTATGCAAATCTGCATTTTACCATCTGCGCAATATTGCAAGAATAAGGAAATTTTTGACCTCTAAATCAGCCGAAACACTTGTTCATGCTTTTGTCAGCTCCAAAATTGATTATTGTAACTCTCTATTATATGGCATCCCTAAATATATCTTGCAAAAGCTCCAATATGTTCAGAATGCTGCCGCCCGTTTGATAACGCTGTCACGCAAGCATGATCACATTACACCACACCTCATGCATCTACATTGGCTACCTGTTGAATATCGTGTCCATTTCAAGATTCTTCTTCTAACTTACAAAGTTCTGAATGGCCAAGCACCAATATACCTCCTTGATCTATTGCAGTACTACACACCCAAGAGAAACCTCCGCTCATCTTCTGCTTGCCTCCTTCAACAAAAACGATTCCGTCTGTCCACCTATGGTTCACGTGCTTTCTCCGTCACAGCACCTCTACTATGGAACAAACTGCCCCTTTCGATCAAGATATCTTCAAATTTAACTCAATTTAAAACTTCCGTCAAAACCTATCTATTTAAGCTTGCTTTTTTTTAATACTTTGTTTTATTATTGAATATAGTTGGTTTTTTTAGTTTGTTTTTTTAGATATAGATTATTATGTATTTATTATGTAAAGCGCTTAGCACCAATAGGAATAAGCGCTATATAAATGTATTATATTATTAAATATTATTAAATGAATCATTGCATAGTGTAACATACAGTACCGTAAACTGCGGAATATAAGCCCCCCGTTTATAATCTTCAAACAGAAATTATATTCCGGTTATAAGCCCCCCCCCGAATATAAGCCACCTCTAAATATCAACGTTTATCCACCCCTACCCCATCTCTCTTACTAGTAATGTAATCTTACGGACCTTTGGAGGTATAACAGTTTACTCAGTATATCAGCCTGGCTATGCCGGTTTTCGATTATTTTATTTATTTCAATGTTTAGTGTGAGTGAGACAATACAAGTTGTGTTGACAGCAGGAATCTGACCTGTTGACATACAGTTATTTGTGACGCAAATTAAATAACTTTATTACTATAACATATATTTAGAAAAATAACTTTATTACTATAACATCAATTTCTCAATTCATTTTACTAGCAGTTCGATCACTCCCAAACGGGTTTTTTCGCTTATAAGTCCCCCCCGAATATAAGCCACCCGTTTATACTTTATAAGCGCACCGAAAACCCCTTACGAAATTGTATAAGCCCAGGGCTTATATTCCGCAGTTTACGGTACCTTGCAACGGCAAAAATTGTTGTGACACAAGTTGCTGTAATCGTTGGAGAAAGTAGAATCGAGTTCTGCTTTCTGTAATGATTGCAGTAACTTTGTCAGCGTTGCACAATGTAACACCATATCTGCAACTTGACTCGCAATTCTCCTCTTTGGAGGCTCCGTGCGTACTGTATGCGTAGGTGGCCGTATGTTTATAGAAGAAGCCTAAATATGGAATATAATGAATTGTTAACAAAGGCAAAGCTTCACATGCACTAGATTACCTTGATAAGTTCATCCGATATTGATTTGACAGTTTTTTCAGATTTATTTAATCGCTGTTGGCGTTCTGCCAAAGTTTCTTCACATTTATTTTTTTGTTCATTTGCTACGTCCAAAAGTTCTTTCGTCCTTGTAATAACCTAAACGTGAATGAGTTACTGTAAAAACTAGAACTATCCTGTAGTATAATCTTCGGTATATAGTATAATTGACAATAAAAAACTGTGACTACTATACGTATAGATAAGGGCAAATGACCTGGAAAATAACAAGACATGGAAATCAAAGATATAAATCTAAATAAATCAGAAGGAAACGACTTTATTACCCGGGATAGCTGTGGTAGCACGAGTCTAGGTTTCGGCTCCGTTTTGTCAATGTCGCGAAATGGCAATTATTGCATCATTATTCCGGGCGCTCATTGGTTTAAAAATAATTTATGTCAACCGCTGAAGGAACTGATGAGATCCAGGCTGTAAAACACGCTGTAAACAGTAAAAGCTCGATATTGCGAGATCTTGGAAAAGGTTGTTGATATTCAAGTGACTTCTTCCTAGCTTTGTGTTTACTTAATGAATTATTAATGATTTGAGATGATAAATATGCCAAATTGCACAGTGCACACGCCGGCAATCGCGGTAGGTAACTGCGAAATAGCAGTCACACAAAGCAGTTTCTTACTTAATAGTTATGCTATCCAGGGGGTAATTCTTGCCAATAAGGATCATTGTTTCAGAAGTTTACTACAATTTAAATCCCCAAACAACAGTTAAACTGTAGTTAAGAGACAACTGGGCCCAGTTCAGCTAAACAATTTTAACCGGAAACTTATGACAACTGACAAATTTGGCGAAAAAGAGAGATATACAGTCGCTTCCAAACCAAAACTAGCCCGAGTTAACGCCTTGCGGGCGTCTTGTTATACGTCTCGGGGGCACTGCCCCTTTCTTCACGTCGTTCCTGGAACGTCCTGAAGAAACGACCTGAAGAAACGACCTGCAGAAGGACCAGGAACGTCCGGGAACAACCTGAAGAAGGGGCAGTTCCCCGAAACGTTGAATTTTTTTAATATATATTGTTGGTCTATTCTTGAAACTTCTCACAAGAGCACGCGTCTCCGACCAGAGCCCTCATCTCCAGAGCCGTTTTCGTTAAAGTGATCTGGGAAATAAAATGATTTTTAAGGTACGTTGATTAATATACAATTATTGGATGAGGCTGAGCATGATATCAAGAATTATCCAGACCGAGGTCAATGTTATCTGCCGAAGCCGAAGGCTGATAACATTGACTGAGGTCTGGATAATTCTTGATGTCATGCGTAAGCCGAATCCAATAATTGTTTTATTATACATTGTTCAAAATAGTCTTACTAAAAATATACAAACAAAGTGACAGTCTGGTAGTAATCTACTACAAGCCATTTTTTATTTTGTAATTTTCGCGCGCTTTTCCTAGTGACGTCATCAGCGTCCAATAATTTTTTTTTGGACACCTCCGAGCAATAATTCACAGTATTCGACGGAAATGACGTAGCGCCTGCCGGACATTGAGAATTCACTGGAGTATGTTGACCAATAAGAAACGAGAATGAAGTTTGAATGTATAATAATAGGATGTAGTGGATTGATTCCGTTGTGACTTTCGGGATCATAACTTGCACCAGTATATGAAATGAGCCCGGTTAATCACAATATGTAAACGTATCTAACAATATTTTACTTATTGTTAGATACTTATTGTAATTCGTTTTAGTTTGTTGTGCGAGGTCCCTAATGAAAATTATCCTTATCCTTATCACGGTGTATTCAATACAAACCTCGTTATTGTCTTTAACTTCTTGTTCTAGCACAGCAATTCTTGTTCTCAGGTGATTTAAAGTTTTATCTCGCTCATGACGTTCTACATCTAAACTTGTATTGTCTCTTCTTAGTTTTGTAAGCTCAGCTTTAGAGCGCATACTTTCCTAAAAACAACAAAAAATAAAGGTTAACGAATGTTTTTATATTTAACTTGCCTTTCTCGACAAATTTCTCGTGGCTTAGAAAACGTTGATTTTCATTATTTTCAAAATGATTACGTCAATGAATGTATAAAGTGGTTCGTCTTTTAAGTAGTTCAATAAACTCACAGAAATGTTTTATCGGGTCTAAAACACTGCTGCTAGTTTATCAAACATTACACAATGTGTAGTATATTATATACACTGCTGTATAGTGAATGTGGGAGCTTATAGAGTAGATAGCTAGATGATACATGGACGATAGTCAAGCTCAAATCCTTAGAAAATGTCCCGGACAGGAATCTAAGCTGTAACCTTCCAATTGCCGGTGAGACGCTCTAACCATTGAGCTAACGAGACTCATATAGTACATACTGCATGAGTACATATATCAATCGAACCAGTACATCATTGTAACCTTCGCTAAGTCTCGTTAGCTCAATGGTTAGAGCGTCTCACCGGGAGATGGAGAGCAAAGGTTACAATGATGTACTGGTTCGATCGATATATGTACTCATGCAGTATGTACTATATAACAGTAAGGCGTGGGTGTGTAGTATATATACACTGACGTAGTGACTCAGAAACAATCGCCCATTACATAATCTATTGGTTTATTTACCCTTTTGGTAGCATATGTGTCATCAGGTGAATACAGACACTCATAACACCTCATTTCAAACAACACGTGACGAGTTAGGTTTATGCTTCAACGAATCAGAAATCAACTCTCAAACATTGACGAACGATCATTAATATTAAAATATTCTTAGAAAACGGGGGGAGAAAGTAATAAAATAATGTATGGTGATCGTTTCAATTGATAAGGTTTAGATCGGGTCTAAAACACGTCTGCTGCTAGTTTATTAAACATTACATAATGTGTAGTATATATTATATACACTGCTGTATAGTGAATGTGGGAGCTTATAGAGTCAAATTCTTAGAAAATGTTTCTGAGTCCCGGACAGGAATCTAAGCTGTAACCTTCCAATTGCCGGTGAGATAGAAAAGGCGAGCGAGGGATTATTGCAGATTCGTATTTCTAGTTGCTAGGATGTATTCTGCAATCTTATTGGTTCTCATACCAGTAATCCTATATTAGTAATGAAAAACAAAATGGTGGAATGTTTTGCTAAAGTAAATTAGGTATTTGCTATATTGTAAAACAATTATGCCATTCGCTCTGATATAATTGTTAAATATTCACGATAAAACTCATTCGAGACATTGTAAAAAGTAGTAAAAGTTCAAATGACGCACATCGAACCACTCCATCAAACAACCTTCTTGCTCTGTCATCTGAGTCCAAGTATCTCCATGTTCATGTACTGTCCGATTTGGGACGATCTTTGTATACCAATCTATAACTCTAAAAGGCTGGTGTACTGCCGAAATAGTGTGTAGAATTTATAACGTTTTCAGCGAAGGCCTTTCGTCAGGGACTTTTTCAATAATTATGTTTCACTTTCTGACGAAGTGCCTTCGTTCAAGACGAAGATCTCCTACACACTATTTCGGCGGTACACCAACCTTTTAGAGCATTCGTTATTTCGTTTGTAGTTATTATAAGGTATGAGGTTTGAATCCAGAACCATAGGCGTACGGGCCGGGGGGGGGGGGGGGCTGCAGCCCTCTCCAGTTGTCCAAAAAATTAGCTCTATTCGGGCAAAAATGGTCTTGTCATTCGGGGGCAAAAAGGGTGGCCTGTCTTAAATTATTCTAATATTTGAATGCAACTTAATGACATTATAACGGATTCTCATTGAGGGAATTAATCTGGGATTTCATCGTTTTTCTTCTTCGTTGAGCAATGGTCAGTGGCATTGTCTAAACTGGGTCCGGGTATTGTCTAAACGTTATCTCGTATATTCAACTTGAATATACCTAATGCATTTGGTTTTGTAATATGGCTAATTCATGCTTCTCCTTCCTTCCTTCTCTTCTGTCGTCGTGCAACGCATTCCCCATGCGCGGGGAATCTGTGTTACTTTAACGGTAATTAAATACTTCGAATCCCGCACACTGCCACGGCTGAAAAAACGAGAAAAGTGCCCTCAAATTGCAGGAAATACACTTTCAGAAAATAAAAAATTCAAAAATTTCCCTGGGCGAACATGCCTCGGACCCTCCTAATGTACATTTTTCTATTGTGTTTCCATCGATTAAAAAGCCTGGTCTTGATACTGCCTTCAAAAATTTTCGTCCGCTTAGCAATCTACCATATATCTCTAAGTTATCTGAAAGGGCTGCCGCCGAACAATTAAATCTGCACATGTCAGAAAACAATCTCCATTCCATCCATCAATCAGCATATAAAGTTCATCATAGTACAGAAACAGCATTACTGAAAGTGAAGAATGACATTCTGATGAACATGAATGACCAACATGTTACCCTACTAATTTTACTTGACTTGAGCGCTGCGTTTGATACTATTGATCATGGCATATTGGTTGATCGCTTACGTTCCAAACTTGGGGTAAACGATGATGCATTGACATGGTTCAGTTCCTACTTAACTAATCGTTCGCAGCGAGTATCTGTAAATGGTGGATTGTCAAAAAAGTTTAATCTTTCCTATGGTGTTCCACAATGATCTTGCCTTGGGCCTTTGTTGTTCACAATTTATACTAATAAGCTGTTTGACATAGTTGAGGCACACTTACCGCAAGTCCATTGTTACGCTGACGACTCTCAACTTTACCTTTCATTCAGCCCAAAAGTGTCTACAAACTCTGAATTTGCTGTTGAGTCGATGACTAGGTGTATCAGGGAGATAAGAAACTGGATGATCACTGACAAGCTGATGCTTAATGACAACAAAACTGAATTTATCTTACTAGGTACTCGTCAACAACTGGCCAAAGTTGATATAGATCATATTGTTGTTGGCACTTCTGAAGTGACTCCCGTCACTTCAGTCAGAAACCTTGGGTCTTGGTTTGATTCTGAATTGTCTATGTCTACCCATATTACTAAGTTATCCAGCTCAGCGTTTTACCATCTGCACAATATACGACGTATCAGGAAATATTTGTCCCGCGAAACCACGGAAATCCTAGTGCATGCCTTTATATCAAGTCGTGTTGACTATTGTAACAGCCTACTATACGGTTTGCCAAATTGTCAACTAAATAAGCTTCAACGAGTCCAAAATGCCGCAGCTAGACTTATCTGTAAAGCTACTAGATTCTGCCACATTACGCCATTACTCTCAGAATTGCATTGGCTACCTGTAAGATATCGTGTTAATTATAAGATCTTGTTAATTACGTTCAAGGCGCTTCATGGCCTTGCTCCATCTTACATTACTAGTTTACTATCCGTGAAAACTTCTGGCTATAATTTGAGGTCTTCAAATGGATTATTGCTTTGTTATCCGAACTGTAAGACGCTTAAAACTTTAGGTGACAGGGCTTTTCTTGTTGCTGCTCCTAAGCTATGGAATGCCTTGCCAGTGGAACTAAGATTAATGGGTTCCGTGACCAATTTTAAAAGTCATCTTAAAACACACTTTTTTAGGTTAGCATATACTTCATAATATTAATACCATTTTTAGTCATACTGTATTCTGTTTTGTTTTACCTTCAAATTGTATTATAGATTATTGTATTTTAATTAGATACAACATTGATTGTAATGCGCATTTGATCATAATCATGTAATTTGCGCAATATAAGTTATTAAATTATTATTATTATTATTAATGCATGTTCATGTTTTAACGAAAAACGTGCATGTATAATAATGCTTAGGCATAACGATGGCAATTCGTGTTCTTCAAGGGTTATGCATAAAATAGATTAATATTGACGTCATCATTTATTCGGGCAAGTTATGCTCAGCTCCCCCACAAAATTGTACCCGTACGCCTATGTTCAGAACACTAAAAATATATTAATTTTTGGACGAAATCATGCCTAATTTGTATCGGTAATCGCATGGGGCCGAGGAAAATTTAGTTCGCGACTCGGCCAATTTGTGAAACTTTGAAAATACAAGTGAAATTAAACCTTAATTTTACGAGGAACCATGTGACTACCTGTTAATCATATAGAGGGCAAAATTTATTCATGAACAATAGCTACTGTACGCACGTGAACAACATGATGAAGCCAGCTAAATGTCAAAGCCAAGCGTACAATACTATACAATCCACCGCATACAATCCACTGAAAGTAAACGGTACATTACAACAAACTTTATTGAGTCAAATATCGACTTAAGAGAACAGGGGAGCTTGGATTTACAAGTAAAACAACATAATAACTTAAGAATTTCCCACTGGCGTCTGCACCAGTCAGGTACAAGTAATTTTGCCCTGAATTTAGGAAAAATGCCCTCCTCATTAGCCAATCATATTCGAGTAATTTTGCCTTCTCTATGATTAGCATTGTAATGTAAGCGAGTTCTTAATCTCGACTGCGCATATCTCTTATCTCTTAATGATATCTCTTAATCTCGACTGCTCACAAGGCTCTTTATAGTGCAGTTTGGCCAGCGTATTTGCCTCTGGAGCGATATATACCATCCAGGTCGCTGAGGTCTTCTGGAGAGGTGCAACTGAAAAAAACCTTTCCAGACCGGAACTTTCCAGCACCCTTGTGCAATACGCTTTAATAGCCTATACATAGTACAATTCGAAATATTCCTGAAACTAGTCTTTTTCTGAGTAATCTCAAAACTGAAATGACATCTTTGGCGGAGAGTAGACTTCTGAACGAGTCTGTCTAATGACATCCGCAATTTAGTTGTAGTTTGGAACTAATTTTAGTATAATCAGAATAAATTTGTAATTTATTGTATTTTATTATCATATGTATTTATTTATTCATTTAAATATAGCTTTAATTATGATTGCGGACGAAGAGCCAATGTAATTTTTGGATATGTCGTATTAATGGAAACACAGCTAAATTTATCATTCGTCATTGTAAAACAACTACCTATCAAAAATCCTTACTCATCAGAACCTTCCGAATTTGGAACCATCTTGCCGATAAACTGGACCAAATAATCTTAAATCCTTAAAATTAGTCATGCTTAAGTATTATTTTTCATCTTTGATAACTTGTTACAATTGTGAAGATCCTCGTACGTTCAAATCTATTTGTCTCAAATGTAACTCTGTTCGTAGTCTCCCTGGTCCAATTTCTTGTTGTATGTAATATTCATATTGTAGTGTGATATATTTTTTCTATCGTTAACATTCTACCTTTTGTATAAAACGGTCCACAGTAATTGGCTAACGCTGTTGTGGATCCTGTGCCATTGTTAATCTTATTGTTTATTGTGTGTATTATTTGTATATACGTTACATATGTGATAATGTGATATGGCGAAGCTAATAAAATAAAATTAAACCATTATTATTATTATTATTATCTGCGTCGGGATAAGATTTAGTTCAATGACACCGCAGTGTTGAAGGTTCTTTTCGCAATTTTAAAAACGAGTTGTATTTCTACACTGCCTATTACACGCAGCACAACACTTTATATTTCGATATTTACATAGCTCGAACAGGGTTATAGCCAGGATCTGAAACTTGGGTGTCCAAATTGGCCATCGCGGGTCAGAATACCCCTGGACGGGGGGAGTTGCATATTTGCCGGGAATCCCCCTGTCAAGGCAAGGGGTACACGGTTAGTAAAATACCTTACGTAAGGTATTTTTTCTACCCCCAGTAGTAAATTGCAGGCATTTTCAGGTGTCAACGATTTAATTATGTCATACATAATTAAATCGTTGACACCTGAAAATGCCTGCAATTTACTACTGGGGGTAGAAAAAATACCTTACGTAAGGTATTTTACTTTAATATATACAGGAACATACTTTAATATAAACAGGAACTTTAATATATACAGCAATAACTATCAAGAGATTACAGGAACAATGGATCAAGATATTAGAGTTTAGAACAACATTATTATATTCTACGATTTTTATCAGCCAAAAATTGTTCGGCTGCAGCTTGTAGGACGTAGGTGACCATCAGTTATGTTGCCATGGTACAGTACTTAATTCTTATTTCCTGAGTTGCGTTTTTATGCGATTCTGCAAACTAAAAGTGCGAATAATCGACGAATAGTGCGAATAGCCGACAAATAGTACGAATATTTGACGAATTGTCGCTACTCGTCAACAGCGCAGATAAATGATGATGGCCGATTTGACTTAAGAAAGCTACCAAAAATACTAGAGTAGCGAAAGGTGTCCTTTAGATTTCTTACTGGCCGTCCAAAAGGTGTCAAAATAGTAAATAGCCGTCCTAAAGCCGTCATTATCAACTGGCCGTCTTAAATCGAAACTGGCCGTCCAAAAGACGGCTGGCTGGCTAAGACCCTGAACTCGATGATCTTCAAATACAAACGCAAACTTAGGGTTAAAGCGCCAAATATAATGTTGTCCTACATATACATTTACCTCTTCTAGCAAAGCAACTTTGCTCTTCATATCTCTAATACAGGAGTCCAAACGAAACTTCCCCTCGTTTAATTCCTGTAAGAGACAGTTGTGTAGTTTAATAAGACAAGTTTAAAGTGTTATGGGACAAACGAAAACACTCGAAAACGTACGCCGTTAATAACATTGATTCTTGAAAGTTTGTTTTGTAGTTCGTACACAGTTGCTTTATAAGAGGAGTCCAATTCCCTCCTTTCTTGATCACACCTTTTTTGACATGAACTTTGAATCTAAAATAAAAACAAAGACCTTCAACAAAGAGAGACATTTTCACGAATAGTCATTAACTAAAGCCTCAAATAAGGCTATACGTACACAGTGTATAAACTGTATAACATTAACTGGTTAGGAGCTGCTTTTGCACAGGAAACATTTTTAGCACGAATCGTATAGATCGTTTTTACTGACCAGTGACGTCACCATTTTTTCCCAGTTTATTTTATTCCAATATTTTATATATTGTGTATGCTATAGCAGCTAAAAGTGTGTTGGTATCCTCCAATACAACGGACAGTAAGTTCAGCTCCCAATTTGATTTACTTTAACAACAAAAAACCTCTAGACAGCGGACAACAATCTTCAAGACTCGTCTGAAAATGTTACTTAAAGTTCGCCTTAAAGTTATCTGTCCTATCTGCAGAAGCCCTAATTCCGCCTGTAGTTGCTAATTTTAACAACTACTTTTAGATCTATGTACATTAATATTACTTCGTACTTTATGTTTGTAAGTTTTTTGTATTTATATTTTGTATTTTTATTTGGAGAAAAGCTTTTGTAAGGGGCCCTGTATCCTATTGCTCCGATTCCCGGTTGGGGCAGTCAGATAACATTTCTAAAACACTTTATGAATATATGAAATCGTCTCTTCGTAATAATAATAATAATAATAATAATAATAATAATAATAATAATAATATTTTGAGTCTTTTTAAACATTTTGAACTTTTAGTGTCATTAGGTGAAACTTTCCTTTTTATTATTGATTAAGATTTTTTAGCATTTAGGTTTACTCTGCACTGTGGTTGGCTACGATAAGCCGCCCAACTACAGTACGAAGTGCTTAAGTTTAACTCATGGGCATCCAGAGGTTTATATGCTGCCATAATAATAATAATAATAATAATAAAGAAGCAAAAGAAAGCAACAAAGCTAAACAACCCAGTGTCACCTTAGTCTACTAGTTGTAGACAGCTGCCACTGATAAACACCAACCGAACATCAAGTTGCGCGAAGAAGACAAATAATAATAATAATAATAATAATAATAATAAGCTATATTTTTACAGGTTAGCTTGGTCAGCAATATCTTAGCGGATTATATCTTAGACCGTGTTCCTAAATGACCTTCCTAAATGATTTTTTATTCTCGAACACGAGACGGAAGACTTTACCGGGATTTCAAAGTCTGAGTGCCTATTGAAAATGCAAGCCGAAGGCGAGCATTTTTAATGCACGAGGGCTTTGAAATCCCGGTAAAGTCTGACGTCGAGTGTTTGAACTGACTTCTCAAACATAGTAATTTACATATTTTCAAAGTCCTAGGACATTGAAATATTCCAAAATCCTAGGACTTTGAAATATTTCAAGATGTCATCACGTGATCAGCTCTGGTTTCAAAACACTAATTACTCGGGTTACCTGTGGTAACCGAGTCTAGGTTTACCGTCCGTTTCTGTTTTTTTCATGTCGTGGTACCCAGGCTCCCAGGTTTGGTCGCGATTTTGCAATTCTTGCGTATAACCATGGATAGTAAATAGACTGGATAGGAAACTGGATGGCGTCAGCGTGAAAACCTAGTTGAAATTCGTGATGTCACGAAGATGTCACGAGTACACAGATTTTGCTGAGTTTCTCGTCGACTTCTCCATATTTTCGTATTCAAGTAGCTATATTGAGATTCCAAAATGTTTCATCGTCTTACAAACCTGCCTAAGCCACGACCAAATGATCGAGGTAAATGTTGTTCGTCTTTGTTTCAGCTGTTTTCGTTTTGTGGTGAAGAAACTGGCGTCGCAAAACTACCGTTGTTTTAGTTGAAATTTGCGACGCGTTTTTCACCGTCTAAAGTTGGATCTTTTCGCCTAAAATGAGTAATGGTAGTCGGATATTCCATCGTAAAGTGGCATTGTGATATTTTTTGGTAGTTTGACTATCATTTTTAGTTGTATTATTGCTAAACGTTGCGATTTATGGTGATTTTGTGACATCACGATTTGCAACTAGGTTTTCACGCGACCAACTGGTGCCTAAACCAATCAGCATGCTGGAAACGTCGCACGTGATCTTAGTTTCCTATCCAGTCTATTTACTATCCATGGTATAACCAATATAACAATATTTCCCGAGGTTATTAGTGGCAACTATCTATCTTCGAGATTATCTTCACAAACACAGTTTAATTACAATGTCTAGCGTGCTTTTGGCAACTGTCTGGTTTTCTATTCATTCCATTGCTGATTGGTACTCTATCTTCACAAACGCAGTTTTATAATTACAATGTTTACGGTAAGATACCATATATACATTTTTAATTTTATTGAGCAGTTGGCCCCGCGTGTTTATAAATTACGGAAAGTTCATCATATACAATTGCTTCGTTCTTATTTTAAAACCTTATTTAATTTGATAACAATCAACAAGTACACGCAATATAAACCTACGAAATTATATTTAAAGAGATTTTTGAGCAACCTGATTTGTATTTTAAATGTGGTATCAACTATCAAAACTCAAAAGTGGACGGGTATTCTATAATTGCTCCTTGAGCTCATTGAATAACGATAGTCACACAATGAAAAGATATATGCACATGGACCTTAGAAATTGACATTGTGATTAGTATATATATATATATATATAGCTAAAGTTCAGCCATGACAATGTTGGACTCAAATGTGTTCATGTAATCAGCACTAATCACTCACAACTATAGGGCAAAGTTTATTTGTGGATTCCTACACAAGACACTGGTTCAGGGGCCAGGACCCAAAGCATGGCTAACCATAACCATTTTGGTTGTGCATATATCAAGAAACAGCTGCAGGCACCACATTTTAAGACCAGTCCTGGTTATAACTTACAATGACGTTCAGTCCTGCATGGTTTCCATATATCCAGTACTGTATTTATTATACATACTTGTGAAATGGCAATGTGAAATATATTTCACTAAAAAATATATTGTACCCACTTCCAGTATTGGTAATCAGAATGCCAAATTTGTAATAGACCTTGATGGCTGAGCTACAGTACTAGTGGTCTATTGGTGTTAGACCAGGAATATTCCTATCTTGACCAATCAGAAGCCACAAAATATTCACACTGCAAGCAAAACCTGAAATCTAGCCAAACATGGTGTCTGCTAAAATTTGTATATGAGTGATGAAATAAATATGAAAACATGTACGGTAATGGAAAATTGTTCAGTTTGACATTTTCGAATAAGAAAATGAATTTGCTTGTCTATGGAGTATATCTACACCAAATTTGAAGCAAAGTAATTACTATCTCATTTTTTAATCATCAATCCAGTCCACAAAGTCAACATAGACAGAACTTCACTGCCATAATTCCCATCACTGGCATATTATGGCCATTGAAAATATCATCATCATTACAAACTCAGTGGAATTTCAAGTCGCCATTCATGCAGCCAAAGAAATTACCGTTCTTCCAATGTCCACCAAAATAACTTTGCTTTATAATTACCACTTGCTGGAATCGATGGAATGTATTGTGATTGTAACAATACCAATATCAAATCAAGCCACTGCCATTCATACATCCAAAGAAATTACCGTTATTCAAATGTCCACCAAATGCTTTAACCATGCATGCTTGAATCAACGGAAACATTAAAGTGATTGTAACATTGCCATTATCAAACTAAGCGACTGTCGACAAATGTCAAAGCCACAAACTGGATTCATTGCATATGTTTCGCCATTCCATGCATCTCTCTTTTACATATTCTAGCTATTAAAGAAGACTACAAATGCCAAAATGGTCTGAATATATCGAACCGAGTATGACTGTGTCTTTAGATAAAGAATGAACATGTTCTGGGGACGAGGTTGCATGTTCTGATACCATGGCAATTGACATACATCTACTG
This sequence comes from Chrysogorgia sp. JL179-B06, assembly GCA_035772405.1. Lineage (NCBI taxonomy): Eukaryota > Metazoa > Cnidaria > Anthozoa > Scleralcyonacea > Chrysogorgiidae > Chrysogorgia > Chrysogorgia sp. JL179-B06. The sequence continues at coordinate 4,425,575 of JAYKKM010000428.1, forward strand.
ATGTATTGTATTGTATAAATCACTATCCTGGTCCAAATATCCAATGAAAATTGTGAACACTGTCAAAACAGTATATAAACAGCAACTAGAATATAAGTACACAAAATGTCACAATACTGTGTCATGTACTTCACTTCAGTTAATTGACAGTAAAATATCATGTACAGTATTAGTATATGAATTATATGTTGTCCCGATCTTGGTTTTCCATACATGTTATAAATGCTTCCATAGCACCGAGACAGCTCTACTGAAGGTGCAAAATGACATTCTCCGTGCAATTGACGAGCAGAAATGTATAGTGCTATTACTACTGGATATGTCTGCAGCATTCGACACTGTTGATCACGATCTGTTATTAGCAAGGCTGTCCAGTCGCTTTGGGATAAAGAACCAAGTGCTGAAGTGGTTTGAGTCCTACCTCAAGGATCGGAGGCAATTTGTTATTATTGACGGAGTCAAGTCTGATGTTAAAGAGCTACAGTGTGGAGTGCCCCAAGGATCTGTTCTCGGTCCAATGTTGTATCTGCTATACACGGCGCCACTTGGTGACATCATTAGACGTCATGGGCTCTCATATCACTTATATGCCGATGATACGCAACTATATTTTGCATTTAAGCCTACACCAACTGAACAACAAGCCTCTATAGAGCGCATCGAAGCATGTGTTTGGGAAATTGATTCGTGGATGGTGTCCAATAAGTTAAAACTCAACCGAGAAAAGACCGAACTATTAGTTCTAAGTGCACGCCACCGTCCTCGTCTACTTATAGAGAGCGTACAAGTCGCCAACGAACAGATTCTACCTTCCGTTTCAGCTAGGAACATTGGTGTTATCTTTGATCAAGATATGTTCCTTGAGCAGCATGTAGCTGATATATGCAAAGTGTGTTTTTACCATCTACGCAATATTGCCAGAATTAGGGACTATCTATCATTACCAGACACAGAGACTTTAGTCCACGCGTTCATCACGACAAAGCTCGACAGCTGTAACTCATTACTAGTTGGTCTTCCGAAATCTTTACTTGATCGATTGCAATCTGTACAAAATAGCGCAGCACGCCTTATAACACGCAGTAAAAAGTATGAACATATAACACCAGTTATGAAGCAGCTGCATTGGCTGCCTGTCAGCTTTCGTATAACTTATAAAATACTTTTAATTACATATAAGGCATTAAATGGACTGGCGCCAGGATATATAAGAGACCTACTACATGTGTACAGGCCGGCTAGACAATTACGGTCGTCGGCCAGAAACCTGCTTTCTGTACCAACTATTAAACTAGCAACCTATGGTCAACGCTCTTTTAGTCACGCAGCACCTATGTTATGGAACTCGCTGCCTGATTCTTTACGCCACTGTGCAACATTGTCTAGTTTTAAGTTAAATATTAAAACATATCTTTTTAAACAAGCCTATGATATTTAGTAGTATTATATGGCATATTCATATGAAGTGTTTTAGCTATCAATGTAAATTCTATTACTCTTGTAATTTTTTATATTATTTATTTTAAAAATTGTAAAGCGCCATTGAGCTAAACGGAAATGGCGCTATATAAATGTATATTATTATTATTATTATTATTATTATTATGTATAATATTAATAAATAAAAAAATTATCCTTTGTAATATGTTGTAATAATTAATAAGACAAGTGAGCGGGTTTTCTAATTCTAACTGTCTAACATATGCGCGCCATATGTCCCTAAATTTGTCCACTAATGAAGTAACCCGAGTTAACGCCTAGCGGGCGTCTTGTTAAACATTAATTTCGTTTGTTTTTGGTTCATGAATTATTAATGAGTTTGAGAAATGTATTTAAATTGTCCTTCGCCTCATTCATGTGTAAATATTCTTTTGAAATATGAACACAACAACGAGAGTCTAATTTAAATGCACATAAAGAGTATTAAATTGGCGACCATTTATGAATACAGTCTATCGGTTAACGGAATTGACCTGCAAGGTATGGTAGAGAAATTTTCATGATTTACCATGAATACTGCCACTGTAAGTCAACGGAAAGAGTGGACTCGAGCAGGATTTGTGATACCGCAAATATAGAAACGTAATAACAGCTTCGTGATACCGCTGCTCTACAAGTTGGGTTACCCTGAAGTGTGCTCGTTTTATCCCACGCGACAACGTTTATCCCTGTGGATGTAAAATGAGATCATCGTAATACTTTACGATTATCTTGCATACCCAACATCGATGTCAAGTCGTTCGTGTGCGAGAGTGCTACACGCGAGGATGACAAAGCGTTCAACATTTCTCTTTGAGTTTCTATAATTATTATTCATTAATATTTTATGATATATGAAAGGAGGTTTTGATTCGAAAACATTGGTTGGTCTTTCAAGTTCTCACCTGTAGTGCCTTTTCTCTTTCTGCCGTCAGTTCCTGGGAATGTCTACTGATCACTGAACTAGACTTACTCGAAAATTCTTCCCTTAACTTGCTTAATTCTTTATTCCTGACATCAAGAGTCTGTGAAAATAAACAGTTATAACAATAACAGAACTTGAAGAAGATTAAGAAGAAAAAAAGAAGGAAGAACAACAAGAGGAAGAAAGAAAACTCCGTTTAATCATTTCAACAAATCACTTTTAATAATTTTGTTTCAACAATACCGTTACAGCATGTTTAAAAAATATTGTTGTTAAGATACTGCTACAGTAAGTGAAAAGTCGGTTATGCGCTTGCCTTATTTTCTTAAGATGCTCTTTTTGGATTTTGGTACGCTTAATATTTTTTGAAAAAGTGCATTTTTGAAAGCCTTTCAGAAAAAAACATCCTACATGCAATAGGGTGCATCAGCTGCCCCAATATTTTGCAAACGTTATGCAATTAAGCCTACCTTTTTTTTAGAGGTGAGGTTCATCCTAATTAACAAAATTGTGAAGTTTGGGGACAATCAGACAAATCCTAGGGGTAGCAGATTGCGATTAAAGGTTGCGGCATGTCGCGCGCCACCAAAATAGCCTGGGCGTCCTGTATCTCAGCCCAGGAAGGTTGTGAAGACTTCAGTTTAGTTTCAAATGAAGCAGAAATAGCAATTTTATATGCAACTTGTTAATATTCTATATGTCTAAATCCATTATTTTGCAAGTTATCGCCAAAAAACTGATTTTTAGGTTGTTTTCCTAATATTTCATCATAATTTGGTTAACAATTTATTTTATATTGTATTGTTTCATGTTGCAGACTATACTTCTCTTATTATCTTGGTACATGTACTTCATGTTATTTCAATATAAAAATCTTTAATGCAAAACAAAGATGGCGGTTATTAAAACATTGAAAACAAAGATGTGATATTACAAAGATAAAAAAGCAAGTTTCATTAAATAATATTGGTATGTTTTTAAGTCTGACTTTATGCACATGATACTTGCTTTTACCATTCCTGATTTTGTCAATTAAGAAACACAGTTTATGTAAATTTTTAACCATAATTTTTGTCTATTATACTTAGTTAGTGATGTAAATATTTTGGCTTTCCAATTCGGAATGGCTAAAAATTCCCGCAGAAGCACTGATCCTCGATTTTTCCTTCTGAGTACCATTCCGTCAGATGATGACAAGACAATAACAGGTAGTCGATTGCCAACTGCACGCCAGGTCCTGCTTTGCTTCTTGGCCCATAATCAAACTGCAAGTAGCAAACGTGATGCAGCAAATAAAACTGTTAAAATTGTGATACCTTTTTATAATCGTGCAAGAATCCCAACTATTCTCCCACATAAAATGGCTGAAGAAGTGGAAAAACTTTTTGATGATATGAAGAAAATCCTTAAAATTCAACCTAAGGACAGGGATTCAGGAAAGCCAAAAGATAGAGTGGAGAGCTTCAAAAGCCATCTTAAAACCACTATGAAGTTTTGGCCAAGGAATTATTTACAGAAATTAAGCAATGAAGATGATAAAGCATTTCTACAATCTATGATGACAGACAGGCAGGCTACAATGTCTGGGATTGATAGCAAATTAAGTTCTACTGAAAAGAAAGTTAGACAAAGAAAAGACAAATAATTGAAGAGGATTGAAAGAAGCAATCAAATTAAAGAAAGTGACATTGGTGCTTCATGTTCAACAACCACTACAATGAGCGATAGTGATGACGAGGATGATGATGATAATATACCCGAGACTGTTCATACTTGTGCTAAAAGATCTCACAAGAGATGTGTGAAAACGGGTGTATCAGTTTTTATTCCTCCAAACATATTGCAATCACCCAGAGTTGTCCAATCCCTTGTTAGAAACAACATTTCATCTGCTGCAATATCTTCTGTCATGCATAACATTGTTACAGCGGTTGAAGGAGATCCATCTAAACTTAATCTTAGCTACGCAACATCTCAAAGATATAGAGTTGAAACTGTCACGACAATTGCAGAGAAGATTAAAGAAAATTGGACTCCTCCTTCTGTTGCAAACCTCCACTGGGACGGTAAATTGATGTCTACCCTTGATGGTGCCGGTCAAGAAGAAAGGTTACCAGTTCTTTTATCAGGAGTTGGTGGGACGAAGCTGTTAGGAGTGCCGGCAATTCCTCACAAGTCTACAGAAACGGCTGGGGATCTGATTTCAGAAGTAAGCATGAAATTGATAGAGGAATGGAACTGTGCAGAGTGTCTGGCTGGTATGGTGTTTGACACTACAAGCTCTAATACAGGTTCTCGAACTGCTGCCTGTGTGGCATTGCAAGGTAGACTAAACCGCCCTCTTCTCTGGTATGCGTGTCGTCATCATGTTGGTGAAGTCATTCTGACCCACACGTGGGATGCCTTGAAAATCGAAGTTTCGAAAAGTCCCGAAATTCTCGTATTTAAAAGGTTTAAAGAAAACTTTTCCAGCATTACACATGAAAACAAAGCAGATCTTGATTTTCCAGAAATCCCGTTTGATTTGTTAGGAAGGATAAGTGAAATTAAAGCATTGTGCAATGCCTACCTTAAAAAGTCATTCAGCAGAGGAGATTACAAGGAACTTGTCACTTTAGTCCTTCTGTATCTAAGTGAAGGCAATGATATTGAAGGGTTTTCATTCAGCAGACCTGGTGCAATGCACAAAGCACGTTGGATGGCAAAACTTCTTTACGCCATAAAAATGGATCTTTTGGGTACAAAGATGATCAATGAACTTCCAAAAGGTGCCGTATTTGCAAGTCATCAGCTGCAGAAGATACGTCGCTTTGTACAGTTTGTGGTCTTCTGTTATGTTCCATGGTGGCTCACATCTCCTGTCCCCTCAGCTGCACCAATAAATGATCAACTTCTCATCAACTCTTTCATCAACTATAAGCTTATAGACGGTGTAATGGCTACAGCAGCTATCAAGAGTTTTGGTAACCACATGTGGTATCTCACAGAAGAACTTGTTCCACTCGCTCTATTCAGCAACTCACTAGATGCTAACATTAAGCAGAAAATGGTGACCAAAATGTTGGGGCTTAAAGGAGATGGTTTGTGTTTGAAGCGGCATGGTAATGGGTTTGGAAAACCAACTTTTCCTGAGATGCCGACCGAGATAACAGAAGATCTTTCCAGATATGTTGGGATGGATTCTTGGTCATTTTTCAAAATAATGAAGATAAGCCAGGAATTCCTTTACAAACCTGTTACGGAGTGGGCCAGTGATGAAGGGTTTGAAAGTGCTAAGTTAGTTGTGAATAGCATAAGTGTAGTAAATGATGCTGCTGAGAGAGGTGTCAAGCTTGGTCACGACTTTCTTGGAACAGCTGTCAAGGAAGAACGCTACCAGAGAGTCTTGCAGGTGGTTGAAAACTCTAGACATGCCGAACCAAACACGAGAAAGAGAAAACTTTATTCCTCCTCGTGGTACCTCACTCTGTAAAATATTGGAACTTATAACAGTGTCTATGTACTCATAAGCTATACTTTTATAGCTTTGATGTTAAGGCTGGATTATGTACATTAAACATATATTTATAACAATACAAGCATCTATAGCTCCGTTATGTCATACAATAACAGAATTATGAGCAAATGCTAGCATAAGACTATCAGAATAGCATAGAATGACTCTAAAAACTCGTTTTTTGACAATAACATGCAAAATAAAGGTTGTATACCTATAGACTACTAACAAGTTGTATATAAATGTGATGATTCTGCATCTTTTGGTACCAAAATAAAGTCTGTACCATCTTCCGGAGTTGAGATACAGGACACCCAGGCTATTTCGGTGTCGCATGACATTTCGCAATCTTTGATCGCAATCTGCTACCCCTAGGATTTATCTGATTGTCCCCAAACTTCACAATTTTGTTAGTTAGACTGAACCTCACCTCTAAAAAAAAGGTAGGCTTGATAGTGAAAAGTTGGGGCGGATGATGCACCCTAACATGCAACTTGGCTTGAGATAAAAACATGTTATACCTACTGTAGTAAATTAATACAAACAGAATTATAGTGTTCAGATTTTACGAATGATTGATGAAATGATTGATGAAATGATTGATCGAACGGTCAACATAGGCGACACATTTCATCGCTAGCTGGAATTACAGCAGTGCACAATATGGGTATTAGGACTTATTTTTCGAGGTACGTTATATATTATATAAATACACGCGGGAAATATTGGGCACGAAGGTCACATAAAATAACATTACAAGCCCATGGCAGAGCGTAAGTTTTTTCAGAAAAAGTATGACATGTTTATTTCAATATTTCAATAAAGTATATACTAAAATAACGAGTTTGTCGTGGTACGAAAATTAAATATTGCTCTGTAAAACGTATCAGGGTGGCGGTTACTCACTACTCATCATGACCGCTCACCCATAACTGGTAGGTTTTTCAATGTATATATAGTGTATGCATGTTGCCAGTTAAAATGAGATAGCGCTTGTGTATAGCGTTTAATTTTAATACCTTTATTAAAACGGTAAAACGGTGAACCGATAAAAATAACATAGCATTGAGATAAATGCTTACATGTATTTCTTATCCTTAATGAAGTTTTGAATAAAGGTTCAAGGCAATTAATTAATCTGGCAAAACGACATATCGCGAAGTGAACAAGATATATGGTAGTTTGGTAAAAAGTAAAAGTAAGTACCTCCTGTGATCTGGAAAGTTGTGTTTTAAGCTGTGATTCAGTTGTTTGTAGTTTATGCTTCAAAGAACGATTTTCATCCTGAATTATTTAATAAAATAAATTACAAAGTTACAAATCAACAAACAATGTATGATACCATTTAAAACTAAAGTATAGCTGCTATATCTATTAAAATGAAGACGATTTATTTAGTACAAATCGAAAACTCTAAAAGGTTGGTGTACCGCCGATATAGGGTGTAAGGGGTCTAACCTTTCCACCGAAGGCCCTTTGTCAGAGTGCGATTTATTTAGTATTTATTTACAAGAATAAAGTGCAATTCGGCACTGTTTAAAATCGAATTTCGTTGTTGGTATATCCGATACAACACGGCCGCTCGTGTTGTAATAGTATTATATACACAATATACCATTTTGAAATGTTATGTACGTACATTCCCTCAAATAATAAGCACCTCCGATAATAAGCCCCCTCCGAATAATTATAAGCACACCCAAAAAGTCCTTTGAATAAATATAAGCCAAGGGGTTATTTTGGGACGAGACTACGGTACTCGACAATTTAACTATTGACAATAGCACACATTGTGTCTATATTGTCTACTGGTAATATTGGTCTTATTTAAAGTTATCCAAACTGCCAAAATGAGACATGTGTTTCGGGTGAGGGCCCTTCATCAGAGTGAAATACGAGGTGAGTCGAAAAACAAGCGAAACTTTCTGTGACATTTTTAAGTTTATAATGTGTATGGGAGTTTGATACTCGATTGATTGCCGGCAGATAGTAGGTTGCGTCTTGCGTGGATAGATTAATATTTCTACTTTTGAATTCCGTTTATTTTAGCAACATTTGGTCCGTTGCTCTGACGACACCAACATAACAAATTCCCTTCAAACTGGCCTCTTGCCTTCCTTCAAGCATGAACGATCAATAGGCAGATTATAAAAATCTGTAACGCCATTTTTCTTTAGAATCAAAAATATATTTTCTTAGTTTTCTTTGATAAAAATGTTTTCATCATCATCATGTCATTCGATACGGGCTACGTAAAGCCGCCCCAAAAAAGTAAGAGCACTGGACGTACAGTATATATTATTAGTATATATATTATTTTATTATAATATCAATTGTACAAACTGTACTCATTTTATACCAGACTACCATTAGGTACATGTAGTTATTATATATGGTATAACACGAGGTATGAATTCAGATACTCTGAAATTTACGTTAATCTTTGGAAGAAATCATGCCCATGAGTTTGCATTGTAAATTGTATGTATTAGTGTTGCAGCTACAGTCAGGCAGTACAGTAGTTATGCTGCACTTTCTCCCATTACTAGTTTCCAGTGCCTTGTCCTTTTCACCTGATGCTCGTGGTGATTTAATTATAAATAATGTCCAATTGCCCTCATGATACAGTATAAGGAAAGAGCATATACTGCCTTAGCGAAAGGTTGTTATGTGCAGGCAACTATAAAGTATAATATTTACACCTTCAACGATTCACATGAATTTTATAGTATACCATCGGCTTTATCAATCGCAAAATGATGGTTTTCGGTTTCTTTTCAAAACCACCTCAGCCTAGGGCACGAGGTTGGTGATTAATTGGCTCCAATGCCCTTTTACAGTACAATTACACGATCCTATAATATTGTAATTTCTGGATTAATTTAAGAAATATTTACCTTCAACGATGTCAGACAACCAGCCAGATATTTTTTAACATCAATATCATTCCCCAACAAAAATTTTAAAGATAAATGTGTCAAGTGCTTGAATGAATTCGTCTCGATGACATTCAAATGAGATATTCCACAATCATGCTCAGATATGGTAAATACTAGCAAATATCTAAAAAAAATCATCAAGATCACTGATCAATGGCGATTTAAGTGACTGAAATAGAACAAATAGGGTGAATTTATAGGAAAAAAATAAGGCCAAATAAAAATAAATGTGTGGTTCCGGTTTCCTGACCGACCCTATATTCCCCCTGAAAGTAAACTCTTTTTGACCCTGAAACATGTATACATATACCATTTCACTGAAGAAAAAACAAGAAATCACAGCAAAGTTAAGGCTGGAAAGACTAAGTGTAGACCTACACTTCGCTGTTTTGAATTTCCATCTGACAAAGTTCAACATTATAACTTTAACCTTGCCCTGCAGTTGCCAGAGGAAAGTTTGTTTTTTGATTTTGCAACGCAAAATATCATGTTCTGCTTATGGCTAACATAAATAGCTCCATCACCACATACCAACTTTTCAATTGTCACCATATTCTACTCAATTACTGAAGCTAGTCATTATATTGTAGCTCATTTGCAACAACGTTGAAAAAACAAGATGCATGCTCCCTACGACGGCTATTATCCAAACTTTGTCGTAAAAAATATTAATGCCGACCTCCTACGCTTTCTAAAAGATGTACCCGAAACCACGGTATTTTTCATTTGGCATAAGAGAAATATCACATAATATGCGGAGATTCGAGTGTTGGTTAATGACTAGATTCTTCAAGCAGCCATGTGATGTTTTAATACTCAAAAAATCTTCAAGCAGCAATGTGATTTTGTAATGTACTCTAAAAGGTTGGTGTACTATCGGAATACTGTGTGTAGGAGGTCTTTCGAAGAAGACCCTTCCTCAAAGAGTGAAACGTTCTTTTAGGTTTTCTGACGACCGGCCTTCGCTCGAAAGTTAGATCTCCTACATTCGATTTGTATTACTGAAGTCTGCCAACGGAGTACAACGTCGTCTTTTTATCATGTAATCTTCTGCTTATTATTTTATATATTAGATGAAATTGCAGTACTGACAAACAACAGCTTTTTGAACTTTTTCGCTTTCGCAGAAAAAACGTAAAATTAATTGAAATGTTATTACTGTACAGTTGTAGTGTTTATATAAACATGTCATTGTGACTTGTGATTTTTCATTAATTCTTCTCGAACTGTAATATCTCCTACAGTGATGGATTTACAGGGGGGTGCAGGGGGTGCGCACCCCCCTGGCCTTGGCCAATAGAGACAAAATAAGATAATAGCATGATAACGTATAATAGTTAGACAATTCAAATTACAAGCAAGTCTTCAATCCTGGACCCTGCCGGGGGCTGTGTCCCCAGACCCCTGCCGTAGTTCCTTCAGCAGCGCTCCACCCTGCCTCAGTCGTGCCCTCAGCACCCCCCTACCAGATCATGCTGGATCCAGTGGCGTAACGCAACCTCTGGAGGCCCCCCGTCAATCGGCCACTCCTGGGCCCCCTCCTCCCTGGGCCACTAAAGAATAGGCTGTATTTCTGTCGACACAATCGCAATCTTCACTTACATATATGTTGATTTCGGAATAAGCTATATTACATTACCATACCCGTTCTACATACCATTCGCATAAAGTACAAGTGTACAACTGTATGCTTAACTTTAATAATAACCACATGAATAACTAACTAGATCCATAATGACCAACGCATTACATATTAAACTCAAATATCAAAATATTTATCAACCTTTTTTATGGTCATTTTGCCGGGGGCCCCCAAGGCTCGGGGGCCCTCCGTCACTTGACACCCGCCCGTTACGCCACTGGCTGGATCCATCACTGATCTCCTACGCTTTAAAATTACATGTACCCCTGTTTGTTGTAAAACTTGAAAGCATTAGCTCATAATTATTTCCAGCTTAATATTTCAACCTTTTTTTCTGGTCCGAACATCAAGTTGACAGTGTGTGACCACTTGCTTACAACATCTGGCGTTACAGCAGCAATTCCACTCTTCGCCAATATTAGGAGACGAGTCAACAAAGAGAGCGAATAACTACATCAATTTAATAAAGCTAAACAAAAGACAACACAAGGCGAGGAAAAAACAAGAGACGGATCTTACACCCGGGCGCAGCGCTAAACAATAACAACTACAAACTATGGCGCTTTGCATATCTCAATTCCACAACCTGGGAATGCGGTAGCTGGGTCAACACCAGGTATGATGTATGTCTCGGCACCCGGGGGCGGCGACGCAATTTTCCCTTTCGTAAACGGTCGTTACCATACCAGCTCTCATAGAATGTTGGGTATAAAAGCGGAGTGAAATTCCTCGTGGTCCCAAGGTTCCCGCACACTTTATTTCGCGGCTCCTCGTGTCTTTCATAATATTGCTATCTAAAAAGCGAACAAGCATCTATATAGCGAGTTCTTTGAAAAAAACAAATTTAAACAAACCCGAAACAACCAAGAGGCAGATTTGGAGCAAGTCTATGAAATAGTGTGTAAGTTGTCTAACGTTTCGAGCGGCACTTCGGCAGAGAGTGAAACGTAAAGTGAAATAATAACTGAGTGATTATTTCACTAGTCATGTTTCACTCTCTGACGAAGAGCCTTCGCTCGAAACGTTAGACAACTTACACGCTATTTCGGCAGAACACCAACCTTTTTATACATTTTGATTTGTATTTCTACACTATTAATTGAAAAGCATCTATGACTACTAGTAAGTGACTTTACGAATTAACTATGTTCTATGGCAAATGCAGAACTACATTTATGGTTATATATTACGGTGGTCCATATATGCAATGCGCATATAATAGTTTCAGTCGACAAACATATTTTGTCGGTCGACAAATATATTTTGACTGACCTCGCAGCATATACGTTGTTGCGATTGATATTTCGAAATCCCGAATAACGTCGTTTGCCTTTTGGAAAGTATCTACATATACGTTGTGACTATCGATCACAAAATCGAATTTACTGGTCCAGGATTGAGAGTTTGCCATGTATAATTTCTTCTGCATGAACGCTCTTCTCCTGTATACTAAATACTAAATATTTACATATTTTGAATTTCATGACGAACGTGTCACCGCATCAAACAAATTATGCGGGAACCTTGGGACCACGAGGAATTTCACTCCGCTTACCCAACATTCTATGAGAGCTGGGATGGTAACGACCCTTCGGGATGGTAACGACCGTTTACGAAAGGGAAAATTGCGGCGGCGACGGGCTCCCCATCACTTGGGCAATACCCCCCACCTCATCCATGGTTATTGGCCCCGGCTTCCATACGATCCCTTACAAGGACAGGTGGGTAGCTGCCATCACCTCCGGGGAGTTCATGGAGCTTGTTACATTGCTCCACACTCCGGCCAACGATCCCGTCTTCCCCACCGTGTCCATTGACGGAAAACTGGTTATCGGCCCGTCTATCCGGAAGAACCGCCGCCCCCTTGACATTACCCAGTGGATCCAAGCCTTTGGCATCTATACACTCTGGTCCTTGTCACATATTTCCCGCACCGCGCGCGGGATGATCTGCTTGTGCTCCGTACATATTCCTATTTTGGTGGCCTAGCTTGGCGCCATTATGACGAGGCGTTCCGGCGCGATGCTGCCACGCGGGGCGTCACGGATTGTTCACACATGAATGCGGAATTGTATAACTTTCACACCGCAAACGCATCCCGTTTTATCGTGTCACCTATCCTCTAATGGTGCATCCTTTATCGGTGCATCGGACTCCCGATCGTCCTCATTGGTCTGCCGCTCTTGGAACCACATACACTGTACATGTCCAATATTACGAAATGATACGGATGGTAAAAATGCTTCACGATCCGTCAATGGTCTATGTTATATATTCGGATGGTACGGATGGTGAAAATGATTCACGATCCGTCAATGCTCCGTGTTATATTCGGATGGTGAAAATCCTTCACCATCCGTCAATGCTCAATACCAGTCCTCAAAGTCATTTCACACTCCCGGTGACTCGTAACATTCGCATCCGTCAATGGTCTATGTTATGCTATACGCTACCCTTAAAAATTTTATCCATCCATACGGATGGTACAAATGGTACGAGTCGTTAAACTAATTAATTTCACAATCCGTCATTCATCCATATTATACTAACGTACCCTTAACAATTTTCTCCATCCCCACCATTGCCAATCGTATACGGATCGAAGGAGACGTTACATTGATATTATGTGTCAAAACATGTTACATACTCACATGTCTTCCAATCTCCTGTTTCAATAACATAATCATAATTTTAGTATTCATATGCGTTGTTTGGTAAAACCCGTAGTCGTGTCTTCGCGAACAACTTTATTCACATTGACTGTGATATAATACACTGTTGCCGAACAACTCTATTCACATTGACGGCGATATAAAACCCCGTAGTCGTGTCTTACTGTAATATAATATATTATTGGCTCGTTCTACGGTAAAACCCGTAGTCGCATGCATGTCTTGCGAACAACGCAATATATTGTTGCCGGCTCGTTCTACGATAAAACCCCGCAGTCGTGTCTCATTGACTGTGATATAATATAGTGTTGCCGGCTCGTTCTACGGTAAAACCCCGTAGTCGCATGTCTTCGCAAACAACTTTATTCACATTGACTGTGATATAATATATTGTTGCCGAACAACTTACATGTATATTAAATGACTGGTAAATACACCACTCTCGTTCCCAGTTCCCACATTACTGTAAACAACTTTGAACACCATATACCGTAAAAAAAAAAATTTGTTAAAATATTTCTTTTTCAAACTCCTGACTTACTTGGGTAAGTCCTTTGATTCTTCTTGAAGGCACAAACCAAAGAGGTCCATCAAATTTTGAGGAAATGCTCCAAAATCCACAAGCAACCCTTGTTGACTTTTCAAACTATCATAATTTAAATGTCAGTAACTTTTGTTAAGTTTATGAATCGAAAACTCTAAAAGGTTGGTGTACTGTTGAAATAGTCTGTATAAGGAGGTCTAACATTTCAAGTGAAGGCCAAGTTAAGAGATGAAGGGCCTACACAATTGTGGCAGTACATTAACCTTTCAGAGTTTTCCATTTGTATTTTAACACATGCCTACAGGTATGCAGCACAACACTTTCAATATACATGTAATGTATATTTATCAAATAGATTCCATTTTGACGTTGTCTCGCCCACGAGATTTGACGTCCTCTGTGTATCTACAGTATAATTGAACAGACAACAAAAAATGGAATGTATTTGTTTTATATACAATCAAAAACAACCCCAAAGGTTTATCAAAGCTGTTGGGGGCCATTGGGGAAAATGCGTATACACAGTAAGTCATGTGATTGTATAAAGTACAATATGTCATATTTGGAACTTTTGTAAACAAATACAAAATTACATAAACTTAATTGATAATAGCACAAGTACAGTAGTTTACCTGGGCTGCCTGTGCCCTAACGAGGAAATACCTAGCCCTGATAAGCAAATATCTTGCAAATAATGTGTGTTGCCCTGACGAGCAAATATGTTGCCCTGATGAGCAAATATGTTGCCCTGACGAGCAAATATGTTGCCCTGACGAGCAAATACCTTGCCCTGGCAAGCAAATACTGTATGTTGCCTTGACGAGCAAATACTGTACGTTGCCCTTGCAAGCAAATACTGTATGTTGCCCTGGCAAGCAAATACTGTATGTTGCCCTGGCAAGAAAATACTGTATATTGCCCTGGCAAGCAAATACTGTATGTTACCCTGATAAGCAAATACTGTATGTTGCCCTGGCAAGCAAATACTGTATATTGCCCTGACAAGCAAATACTGTATGTTGCCCTGGCAAACAAATACTGTATGTTACCCTGATAAGCAAATACTGTATGTTACCCTGGCAAGCAAATACTGTATGTTGCCCTGGCAAGCAAATACTAAGCCCTGGCAAGCAAATATTGTATGTTGCCCTGACAAGCAAATACTGTATGTTGCCCTGACAAGCAAATACTGTATGTTGCCATGGCAAGCAAATACCTTGCCCTGACAATCACAAGCAAATACCTTGACTTGAAAAGCAAATACTGTGTTGCCCTGACAAGCAAATACCTTGCCCTGATAAGCAAATACCTTGACTTGACAAGCAAATACTGTATGTTGCCTTGACAAGCAAATACCTTGACTTGACAAGAAAATACTGTATGTTGCCCTGGCAAGCAAATACTGTATGTTACCCTGGCACACAAATACTGTATGTTACCCTGGCAAGCAAATACTGTATGTTACCCTGGCAAACAAATACTGTATATTACCCTGGCAAGCAAATACTGTACTGTATGTTATCCTGGCAAACAAATACTGTATGTTACCCTGGCAAGCAAATACTGTAAGTTAAGTTACCCTGGCAAACAAATACTGTATGTTGCCCTGACGAGCAAATACCTTACCCTAACAAGCAAATACTTTACCATAGGTACATAACCATAATCCTAACCCTAAACCACATTGTAAAATTGTAAATATTTCATACCCAACTTTATAAATTACACTGTTACAGACTTGTTAGTCACACCCGAATATAGAGTTTTCAATACTACGAAGACTTATACATTAGTCATACAGATTTTCAAACAAACCTTTGAAAATCATCTTCCGCAAGTTGCAAGGTAAACAAAAAGAAAGGATCTTCGTCATCGGTGAGTCGTACAGCCAATTCCTTAAATACCCAAAAATTGCATAAAATATGAGAAATGGAAACTGATATTAATCCTCAGGATTAAACCGAAAGCATCAAACATTCATACTGAATTTTACCTTTCCTCTTGATTGTTGCGAGTGAACCGCAATAGTGATTCTCAAACGAACACGCCTATAGATTACAGATAAATTTTGTCATCTACCAGTAACGATTGTGAATATTTTCGTGGCTTTCGGCATTTCTGAGTATTATTTCACGAGCTCCTTACCTTTCTTCACGCGAAGAGCTTCGCAATGATACAAAAACAAGTTTATTAAAGAGTTCTTCCATGTTGTTTCTTGACTTTATTTTCAAAAATGGCGCTAAGCAATCAATAATTGAGCCCGTACAACTTACCAATCAGTGGTAAACACCGCTGTATTTCGATACGCTCTAGCGTATAAGGAAACCTGGATTTTGGAGACACGAACGAAAAGAAAGAAAAATATGCTTCCTGAGAAAGACACTCATTTTAAATGGGGGAGAAAAAGTATAGTTGATCTACCTCAAAAAACGCGTGCGGAAAAATCGATTACTATATATTTGTAAGTATTTTTTATACATCTAGTAGATCTAGAGTACTGACTACCACTGGTAGTCTAGTACTAGTGTTGGCGAGTAGTACGTACACCCGGCGATGCAATCGATGAAATCGATAGAAATCGAATCAATCTACAGTATAAAAATCGATGTAAATTAATTGATTGATGATACATGGACGTCATTGTCATGATCAGATCCTCAGAAAATGCGTCCATGTCGAAAAAATCGAAAAAATCGAACATGTCGAAAAGGTCAAAATACTGACGTTTTGAGTGGAGCCCTTCATCATAATAAGTTTGGTCTTACTCTGATGAAGGGCTCTGCTCGAAAGTCAAAACATCAGTATTTTGTTCCTAAAATCTCAACAGTTCACCTGCCTATGCCAGACTGTAAAGTTTTATTTTTGCGCGGGGAATGTCTCCGTGGTTCCTGCCAGCTGCGCGGAATTGAAGGAGGAACGCTTTAATATTTTATGGTCTGACTGATGACTAACCGGCTCGGGTACATATACACATTCCTTGGTTTAAATAGTATGTTTTATACTGCCTACTGGCTTTAAAGACTTATTCTATACTATGATACAGTTTATACTGTATATAAACTATAATAATCATAAGTATAACTGTATGAACATACACAAATGACAAATATAATTCAATTATTCAATGTTAAGTTACTGAAGTATATATATACACTAATACTGTAATACACTTATTAAAGTATTAAACCGAATTAGACTCAGATGGAGAGTAAAGGTTACAATGATGTAATGGTTCGATTGATGTATGTACTGTCTATATGCAGCAGTTACTACTTACTATATATATCAGTAATGCTTTGCCAAAACTCTCATTGTCCATTACCTCGATTCTTGTTTTGACCCTTGTAAATTAGGCAGGAATAAATGAAACCTTAGTAGACTTTATTGTCAGATTTGCTGTGGGCAGATTTGCCACTTATTGGACCAATCAATGTTGGCTTGGTTCAAAGCAATCTAAAGTATCAAAAACCAATGACATCAGTCATCAATAGCAATGAATAGTCATCAATTGGCAGGCAGATTTTTGTGACTGTGTATTGGTCATCGATTGGCAAATACATGTACTGTACCTTAGTACCTGTTGATATCAATTAGATGATTGCTATCGATTGATTTTGATTTGTAAATTACCATTCCAATAAATGTTGCTTATTGACTGTAATACCCAGCCTACGCAATTGATGAGAATCGATGATTAGAAAGGCAATAGCAATCGATAGTCATCAATTGGCAAACAGATTTTTGTGACTATTTATTGGTCATCGATGGCAAATACCAATTGATATCAATTAGATGATTGCTATTATTTATCAATTGCTATTCCAATACATTTAACTTATTGACTGTAATATCCAGCCCACGCAATAATAGACCTTTCTGCACTGCAGCTACCACTTTTGATTGGCTGTTTGTTGTCCAAACTTATTTAACAGCTAATCAAATGGCAACACGCTAGGCTGTTGCGATATATCGAAATATCGATAATTATCGATATTTTTTGAATATCGGTTATTCGATATTTGAATTTAAAGAAAACCGAAATATCGATAATATCGAAATCTATACGGTATTATCGAAATCTATATACGGTTTATCGAAATCTATACGGTATTATCGGTATTGTGCGAACGCTGAAGCCGAATATCACTGATTCTCACTCAAACTTCTGTTACGGAAATTAACAGAAACTCATTGCAGTTTATCGGGCGAGACAAAACGAGACTTTGTTTGTTTCCGGCCAAATTTGTCACATATTGTCATGACTTAGCGTGAAGACGGCTAATCACTAATGCATTTTCAATTCCCAAGGCGCACATTTTACAAGCTAGACTGTCGCCAGTCTATTGAAATAATTTCGTCCACGAGAGTCAGCAAGCTCGAAATAGAATATAAGAATAAATCGAATATGTTTGTGACAGTTACAGTATATCCCGACTCATTCGGCAATCGATATCTCCGGACTCGTTTGTTAGTTTTTGCTCTTGCACCCGAAAATGTACCGTAAAATCGATATCAACATGCCAAGCGAGCTGTTTGGAACCATTTTAAGAAGGGAAAAGATGACCCCGAGTGTCAAATATGCGGGGAAATCGTGAAGAACAAGTGTGGGAATACTACAAACCTTATGTCCCATCTGAAGACAAGTCATTACATGGTATACAAGATCTTGGAAAAGAAGAAACAACAAGCTTCCTCGCCTCTTCAAACCGCAGTCTCTTCAACTACCGTTTTGGAAGGCAACGAATGTTCACATGGAACGCCATCGCAGCCAAGCATTATGGAGGCAATGGAAAAACAAACCCCGTTGCAGTCAAGCAGCAAACGCGCGAAAGAAATAACAGATGCTATCACGCATTTCTTGGCAAAAGACAGCATTCCGTTTAATGCCGTCGAACGACCCAGGTTCAAACGTTTACTCAATGTTTTAGAGCCACGCTACGAAGTCCCGGCAAAGTCAACTTTTTCCAGACAGCGTGTGACCAAACTATACGAAAATTTTTTTTGGTAAAGCCGGTCAGATTGTGACCTCACAGAGGGCTCAGTTAAAGCCAGACCAAGCGAACATGCTTGTATTTCTGGCAGAAAACTTGTAAATAGTGTATATTGGGAATTGTTTAACTATATATAGATGTTTTTCATTAAATTAAAATTATTTCCTAGCCGACTGGCATCATGTGACATGTGAAAATTTGATTTAAAAATAATGAATTTCCATCGCATAAAAATATCGAAATATCGATATTATCGATATTTTTTTTTCGATATAGATTTTCGGTTTTTTTTCAATATCGCAACAGCCTACAACACGCATGTCCAAATTTATTAAATAGCCAATAAAACGGCGACACGGATGACTGCTAGTTGCTGTGCGGAAAGATCTATCGATGAGAATCGATGATTGGAAAGGCAATAGATATGTACCTATTGAAGTCACTTTCCAGGGCATGTGAGCAGGCTTTTAGCCAGGATTTCAAAACTGGCCATCCAAATTTTTTTGTTGCTGTGGCCACAAAATAATTTTGGTGGGTGTGGCCATGAGCAAGTGAGCTTATCAAACATATTGAACAGTGGTTCTATTAAACAACGTTTTTGCTACTTCATGTTACAGCATATAAATCAATCATTAAATCAATCTCGCAATCAATCGTTATGTCTAAATGTTCTTTCATTCTGCCTGTTGTAACGAAACCTACACAATAGCTAAAATAAACAGCAGCTAACAGGAAAATATTTTTTTGTTTGAGGAAAATATTTTGAATACAAAAAGTAGCCATCCAAATCTGATTTTTCAAAAATGACCATCCATACTGTAGGACAGCTGGATGGCCACCTGGCTAAAAGCCTGCATTTGAGGCTATCAATGGACTAGCTTTACCTTTACGGTATATTAAACATGGTAAACAGTATAAAAATATGAATACAGTACTCTGTTAAACTTCTAAGAAACATTGTACACTTCTGAAGGATAATAGTTTTATAACACACTGGTATGGACTTGATAAGGTAAAAGGTAATAAATTACTTTATTGAATGTTGAAAATACTTTATTACACAAACTATCTGCTATTGCAGCTGGTTAGAATTAAAAGTTAAAGTTATACTGTATATCAATGTTTAATAATTTCGGAAATATATTTATTGGTCCTAGAAAGTTGTTCTTTCAGATGCTAACAAGCAGTCCATATATCAACATCAGCTCCAGTCATTTAGCCCCAAGTTGTTTTACCTGCATCCAGTTGTTAATCACCCCCAAGTTGTTTTACCACGAACTCAAAGTCATTTTCCCCCAGGATGTTATGTTTATTTAATAATAACTTTATTATTGTTTTTTTTAAACTACTGTAACCGGTTGTTGTCTTGATGACTAATAAGTTATTGTCAAAAATCAAACACCAAAATGGCAAAAGTGCTAGCTTAATTACTAATTATACCATTAATTAGAGTAATTCGCTAGGTTCATCTGTGTTTGAACAACTTCAGCTGCAAGGTTCGCATGTCGTCATTACACGATTACGGGACCAGAAAAAGTCGCTTATTTCTGCCGTTTGGCGTCCATTGCACGTTGTATGCACTTCGGAAAGTTGGTGTTTTCAATCGCAAATTCATTTTTAGACCAACAAATCAACAATGAGAAGCTATCTTAATACGCCAGTGAACAAATTATTTAACTTTCTTCTTCTGGAGCATCGAGATCTGCTGTTAGTTTCTTTCTCCATATCGACAAAGTGGTATTCTTCGTGATTTGCTGCGTATACTATATATTAATTCACGAAAGAAGCATATTAACAGCAATGGTTCATCAACAAACTTGATACGCAGTATGGATTTTGAAACCAACCAGTGAGCTGAACACGACCGCTGATGATAAATAATTCCTTTTAATAGGATTTGTCGTGTGTTCCGGTAACACTTCTGAATTCATAGGCGTACGGGCCTAAAGTGCCCCCCCCCCCCCCCCCCCCCCAGTTGTCCGAAAAATTAGCCATATTCGAGCAAAAATGGTCTTGTCATTCGGGCAAAAGGGTCCTGTCTTAATAAATTATTCTAACATTTGAATGCAACTTAATGGCATTATAATGGCTTCTCATTGAGGATCTTCATCAATTTAGTGAACTGTATACTTGTGTAAAGTTTCAAACAATTTTGCTCAATAGTTTTGAAGATATGCTTCATTTTCGGATTTATCATAATGGTGGGTACAACTAATGACGTCATAGGTCATATTACACAATCTTGAATAACTCGAGAACGAGATAAGATATTAAAGAACTACAAACGCCATTCTTTATCGTTTGAGAAGTTCTCTCTAATAAATCAATAAAAAAGTCACCTCAATTTTCGTTTCATAAACACTTTAAACGGTAATTAAACACTTCGAATCCCGCACACTGCTGCGGCGAAGAAACGAGAAAAGTTCCTAGCTTAAGTTACCTCACCGCCAACTCACCGCCAGTGGCGGGCACTACGTGGGTGACAGGCTCCAGTACAAGAAAAATGTTGGTCCGTCCTCCCACAAAGTGATGACATACAGTATGTAGGTTGGTCCGGGGAGATTCTCTTTGAATTTAGGGTCTCTGAAATGGCATTTCCTGCATTTTTGAGAGCACTTTTGAGTAAAGTCTAAAGACCACAAATCACTTTTTTGTAGTGTATCCATTATTTTTAAGAAAATATTAATAATATAGCACCATTAATACTGTAGAGGCAGTTTGCCGGATGGACTGATGATCCCCTCGGCCCATGGGCCCCGTTGCGGCGCACCGTTTGCACACACGTAGTGCCGCCACTGCTCACCGCAACCTCGCCGCTAATCCACCGTAACCTCACGGCTGATCCACCGTAATCTCACCGCAACCTCACTGCGACATCAACGCGACATCAACGCTAATCCACAGTAACCTCACCGCTAATCCACCGCAACCTCACGGCTAATCCACCGTAATCTCACCGCAACCTCACCGTTAATCCACCGCGACATCACCGCTAATCCCAACCTCGTCGCTACTGAATCCACCGCGCTAATCCACCGCAACCTCACCGCTATTCCACCGCAACCTCCCCGCAGTCTCGCTGCTAATCCACCGTAACCGCAGTGTTTGTAGTTTACTTCTGAGCGGTACTGCAAGTCAGGGGACAATTTATAATATATAAGACAAATTGTTTCATTGTGTAAGCTTGCACCATGATCTTCAGAGTGAATTCCTATTACAAGATTCACACACAAGGATTTGTGTCTCACGTGGATAGCGAGCTAACCCCTGAGTCAAATGCACGATCCCTTTACCAGGAATTTCATTCCAGAAGCATTCCTGCAAAAATCATTGGACTACCGGATTAGTATCCGGCAACTTTTACTAGGGGAAAAGGGATTTAATACTTGCATGTGTTGCATATATTTCCGAATCTACTGTACATATTTCTTCCCTGGTCTTCCTCGTTTAACTTTTTGGCCTTCATTCCCTCTGTATACGCTCAGAAATGCGTGGGTCCGACTGCTTGCCTTGTGTTCCTTTGCTCAGATGGCCCGTCTGCCCCCGATAGGACGGAACTCAGGTCTCTTGTGGGTTCGGCTTCCACACGCGTACAAGGTAGTTCGACCGGGCGGTTTTTTTTACAGCCAATTATGGTGCGCACTAGATACAGGTAGCTTGTACAGTAGTCCGATTAACCAGCTCATCCAAAACCAAGTTCAGCACCAGAATTTGACCGAACCTCCGTATAATATATACGTACAGTATTCAAAAGGATGAAGAATACAAGAAAATACGGTTATTTGCCTGAATTGGCCTTTGCGTCCTTGTTTTGTAAACGAAACCTGCGCAACCTTTCGTTTGATCGCAAAAATTTCCATGTTTCTATATACAGTAATAGAAACATAGCTTTTCGCCGATCTGAACACACCTTTTCAAAATGTTTGATATAAACGTGTTGTACTGCGTAGGCAGTGTATAGAAATACAAATCAAAGGTTGGTGTACTACCTAACTAGAAATACGTTCCGCGATAACCCCTACCCCTGCGAGATTTTCCCATCTGTTCCCCAGACCTCACACGCCATGTATTTGTTTATCACAAATCGGAAAAGGTGTTTCTATTCAGGTATATTTTGAATGTTATCTCGGTCAATATTTAACCGTTTTCAATTCTGAAAACAGATTTATAATTACCGTGTCTAAATACATAACATACAGTACGTGTCTATTATATTATGAGAACGTGTATACCCTTGGTGAATCTTTAACCGTTTTCAATTCTGAAAACAGATTTAGAATTGCCTAGTGCAAGTACACAACATACGTGCCTATTATCTTACATTCAGAATGCTGTTTCCGTTGTGGAAGAATGGTCGAGTAGCAACAAACTCCAACTGAATGTGACTAAATGTAAGGAACTCATTATTGACTTCAAGAACAATAAGCATGTTTTCGACCCAATTACTGTAAATGGAAAGGAATTACCTATTGTCACCCATGCTAAGATCTTGGGCGTTACTATTTCAAATAATCTTTAGTGGAACTACCACCTCGACGTAGTAATCAAGAAATCTAATAAGCGTCTCTATTTTCTTGTGCTACTAAAGCGCGCCAATGTTCCAGCAAATGAGATAGTGAATTTTTATTGTATTTGCATTAGACCTGTCCTTGAATACTGTGCTACCGTCTTCCATCATTCTCTTCCGAATTACCTTAACAACGATCTGGAACGAGTGCAAAAGCGTGCTCTCAGTATCATTTCACCGGCAGTGTCTTACCAGAGCAATCTTGACAAGTTTAACATATGTACTTTGTATAAAAGACGCGAAGATATGTGTGATAAACTATTCAAATCTATAACAAATACAGCGACTCACAGGTTAAATTCCTCTTACCAACAAAGCATGCATCCAAGTACAATCTCAGACGTAATAATTCAAAACAAATCGTTTTAAACAAACTTTTATTCCATCTATGTGTAGCCTTTGAACCTTTATCATCTGTGTTATCTTTTTATCTTGTACATAGTTATCCTATTAATATAGTTTGTTATATATTTATTTATATGTTAGATTCTTATATTTTTAATTCCTATTATATTAGTATATTACAACATTGTAAATTACGCAATTCAGCCTCTCCGGCTGCAAGGTAATTTTTCTTATTAAAATCTATCTATCTATCTTTATATATATATATATATATACTGTATATATACAAATCTTTAGTTTTGTGAGAAATGGATCACTGCCGCGACGAGATTATCACCCTCGCTTGCGAGGGGAATATTGTGTAGGAGGTCTAACGTTTCGAGTGAAGGCCCTTCGTCAGAGAATGAAACGTAAAGTGAAATGAAACCTGAGTGAAACTGGCCGGCACTCTCTTCTGCCCTCACTCCTTCAATGCGCCGAACATACGCTGCGGAACAACGCAAATTCGTGTAGTTATGTCACCTTGTCAACACTGAGGCTCGCTCATGCGGAGACGCAGGCCCGGAGCTACGGGGGTGTGTAGGGGGGTGCGACACACCCCAAAAAATCTTTATACGAGTTTCAGTCGGCAGAAGTTATATTTTAGTCGGCAGAAAAGATATTTTAGACGTGCCCGATTTAACAGGAATAAGTAGAATCATTAACTTTTAGCTCATCAAGTTTTCATTTCGCATTGAGAGTGTGTTATTAACGTAGGACTAATTAACCATTTCACCAGCTGACCAGGGTCATTTTAGTAGGCACCTAACGGAAAGACAATAATATTTTGCAGTGGCGGATACACGCACGCACGCGGCGCGCGCCCCCTTTAAAATTCCGCAAACAAGTGTTTCAGTCTGTTTTTTACCATGTCAAGACGAAGAAGTCGGAGTGATAAACGCAATTTTATTATATATGACCGATTTGTTTTGGTAGCTTATCCAATTTTCATTACAAAAGCCAGTTTCACTCATAGATATTTTACATGGGTTCCAAGATAAAACGATGGACGTTTCCAGATGCCTAAAGGCTAAAGTGTATATTAGTTCTGTACTACTTCTGAGTTTATATTAAAGTGTTTCATAATCTTGATGCCCCTTTGTAATCGTGCATTTTTAGCAATGGCGTATGCCCTAATTTCGCAAAAATTCTTATCAGAAATCGCCGGAAAAGCACTTCCGGGTTTTGCAAAATTAAAAATTTTCCTGGGGGCCATGCCCCCACAACCCCTTAGTGGGTTCGCGACGTAGCCGCGAAGATACACCACAACGTGCTGATTCTTGATGTGCGCCCCCTCTTCCGAACAACCCTGGATCTGCCACTGTTTTGATAAGCTTCGATCGATAGGATGTAGTCGGTACAAGCTAGTGCGTCAGTCGGTTGAGGTGAGCTTACACCCCCCCTGTAAAATTTTCTGAGTACGACCCTGCGGAGACGTTATCACCGGCGTCCCTCTCGTCACTTGGCAGCGTTACGATCTGCTTAAATTGACCACGTGGACCGTGGTTCCCTACTATTTCTTGATTAAAAATATGGAAAAAATGCAGTGAAACTGAAGTCATGCATAGAAAAACATTCAGGATATGTGCGCCCCCTCTTCCGAACAACCCTGGATCTGCCACTGTTTTGATAAGCTTCGATCGATAGGATGTAGTCGGTACAAGCTAGTGCGTCAGTCGGTTGAGGTGAGCTTACACCCCCCCCCCTGTAAAATTTTCTGAGTACGACCCTGCGGAGACGTTATCACCGGCGTCCCTCTCGTCACTTGGCAGCGTTACGATCTGCTTAAATTGACCACGTGGACCGTGGTTCCCTACTATTTCTTGATTAAAAATATGGAAAAAATGCAGTGAAACTGAAGTCATGCATAGAAAAACATTCAGGATATCAGATACTATTAATAAGTACTTTAGTGGTTGCTATGGCTACAGTATCAGTGGCGTATGGTTCGGGTTCTAATATTTGTTTTCATTAAAACATTTCTTCTGATTGTATTCTAATTTATAATGAGTAGGTAAATTTTTAATAAACTGTTATTTTTCTCAATTTATTTCAATTTTCTCCAATTCAATTTGTTTTTGACGAAAATATGGGTCACCAAACGTGTCCAAAATGACACCTCGTCCGTAACGTCGTCCATGAATATACGCGAGTACTCTTAATTTAGTATTTTTCAAAACATTGAAGTTCTCTTATTTCTCTTTTTCATATTACCTGTATTTCTAGTTCTTTTGAGAACTTAGCAGCTTTCATATATTTTCTCTTTAAATTTTGGTACCAATTTGAAACGTCACTTTTGCCATAGCAACCCCTGAAACACTTTATTTATGAATTAAACAGCATTTGATTACACCACATCGTTTGATTACACCACATCGTTTGATTACACCAGATTGTTTATCTTTTGTTGTTTAAAGTGAATATTTCTTTCTTTTACTGTAGGTCATGTTATGTTGATGGTGATTTAGTGTCGGTTGGAGATGATGTTATCGTAGCCTTGGAGGACGATAAGAAAGCTGTAGGAAGAATTGAAAAATTGTACCATCATTCCACTAAAGACGAACCTAATCGAGCAGAAATGCATTGGTACTTTGAACGGAGTGAATTAGACTCACGGCTGATGGCCAAAATTGATCATGTTCAGCATGAGAAAGATGAATTATTTTGGCCAGTGAACACTGAAGGCAGTGTTGTTTTAGGAAGTTTGGAAGTAATTGATGCTGAAACGATTGAAGGAAAATGTAATGTAACACGCCCTCGCTCAGCTAGTGAAAGGGCGGGTTTGAATGGTGATTATTTTGTTCGATTCGAATTCAATGCTGACTACAAGTTCGTGACACCAGAAATGCCAAAGAAAAATAAGAAAGCTGTTGCGCAGCAAGTTGGTACCGAGCTACAAGAACACCACATGAGAGTTACCACGCGCATGTCTGTGAAAAATCAAGGTACTGTATATTATATGATTACATTTTTATATTACGACTATTATATTTTACTATATGGCTTGGCTCGTGAGCGGTCTTAACGCAACTTTTCCTCAATCTGATTGGTTTCTGAGCGGTCTTTACAAACCGTTATAGACCGGTCATTACAAAACAACACAAAAGCTTTAAAAAATTGCGAAAAAAATTGAGGAAATGTGAGAAATTTAAAAGCGCCATACAATAAAAACCTTATTAACCTCGTTTGGTTGGTGCCAAAATTATCCTGCCCTTAGTCTTTTTGCACAAACCACGCTCTCTCGTGCGGTCAGGATAATTTTGCCGTAAAGAACTCGCGCTCGGTCAATAAGTGTTTAAAGTGACACTACGATGAAAATTCACCACCGTTTTTTTAGATTTTCTTTAGCATAGGATAGTATTTCAGGGTCGAAAGTGATCATCGATGTAAAAAAACTAAAAAATGGTATTTTGAAGTAAGTATTTTGAGCTCTGAGATCACTACTATTTAGGCCACCATTACTATTTAGGCCACCATTACTAAGAACGTGTTCCAAGTGAGCCCGCAATTTCAAAAGGTAATATTGTTTGTGACGTCAGATTCTCAATGCTACGCCTACATTTCAGTCGAGGTTACTTGTTTTCTTCGAGAAGTAGATGAAATGTACAGCCTTTCAGACGAAGAATTTGAAAAAAACGACCTTGATCACTATGGATTTACTTGAAGAATTAGCCATATGGAGTCTTCGCGTTGAGAATCTGACGTCACTTCGTTACGCTGGTCAGGAACATGATCGATTAATGGCCGACGTAACAACTCCAGATTCGGAGTCAGAAAAATAATATTTGCAATCGTCGAATCGCAAAACGGTTTCGACTGAGTAATATTTAGCAGCTCTGCTTTATAAATACGTAAAAATATCGATAGGTAAAAATTTGATCGTAGTACCACTTTAATATATATTACTAGAAATACGTATCCGCAATAACCCCTCGCTCGCCTCTTCTATTTCCCTAGAGCTTCATCCTTGCGGGATTTTCCCCGTCCATGGTCTCCAGACCTCGCACGCCGTGTATTTTGTAGATTACAAATTGCAACGTTATCTCGCTGAATTGAACGTTATCTCGGCCAATATTTAACTGATTTCAATTCTGAAAACATTTTACCGAGTCTAAATACAACATACATGTCGTTTACATTACGAGAATGTGCATACCCTTCGTAAAAACCTCGTTATATACTTAGAAATTAATCGGCAATCAGGCGGCCGCTTCGTCATATATGTGAAGTAGCGTGGGTGTCCTTTAGCAATAATGCAACGCTCGCTACCATTGTGGCAGTTTGAGCGCTCTGGCCCCATGCGCACTTCACGCTATCTGGATGTTCTAATCGCCGGTGCTGTCCCACAAGCGGTTGTCAATGACGATCGTAAGTATATAATAGTCCAGCCAGACTCATCCAGATTGTTCCAAGCTACACTGATGAGCTGTAGTACAGCGAAACACGTGTCTGTAGATTGAACTATATATATATATATATATATATATATATATATATATATATATATATATATATATATATATATATATATATATCACTTATTACATTATATTATTACATTATTATATTGTGTTATTTGTATAGATCTCGGTTAACCGTTTTTCTCGATTATTGTAACAATGATAATGTACAGTATTGGTGTAATTACCATCCGTAGCATAATATGACAACTATGCATACTATGACGTAGCATACTATGACAACTATGACAACTATCACGTAGCATACTATGACAACTATGACAACTATCACGTAGCATACTATTACAACTATGACAACTATGCATACTATGACGTAGCATACTATAACAACTATGACAACTATCACGTAGCATACTATGACAACTATGACAACTATCACGTAGACAACTATGACAACTATGCATACTATGACGTAGCATACTATGACAACTATGACAACTATCACGTAGCATACTATGACAACTATGACAACTATCACGTAGCATACTATGACAACTATGACAACTATCACGTAGCATACTATGACAACTATGACAACTATGCATACTATGACGTAGCATACTATAACAACTATGATAACTATCACGTAGCATACTATAAAAACTATGATAACTATCACGTAGCATACTATGACAACTATGACAACTATCACGTAGCATACTATGACAACTATAATGCATACTATGACGTAGCATACTATGACAACTATGACAACTATCACGTAGCATACTATAACAACTATGACAACTATCACGTAGCATACTATGACAATTATGATAACTATCACGTAGCATACTATGACAACTATAATGCATACTATGACGTAGCATACTATGACAACTATGACAACTATCACGTAGCATACTATAACAACTATGACAACTATCACGTAGCATACTATAACAACTATGACAACTATCACGTAGCATACTATAACAACTATGACAACTATCACGTAGCATACTATAACAACTATGACAACTATGACAACTATCACGTAGCATACTATAACAACTATGACAACTATGCATACTATGACGTAGCATACTATAACAACTATGACAACTATACGTAGCATACTATGACAACTATGACAACTATGACAACTATCACGTAGCATACTATGACTACTATGACAACTATGCATACTATGACGTAGCATACTATAACAACTATGACAACTATCACGTAGCATACTATGACAACTATGATAACTATCACGTAGCATACTATGACAACTATGACACTATGACAACTATAATGCATACTATGACGTAGCATACTATGACAACTATGACAACTATCACGTAGCATACTATGACAACTATGACGTAGCATACTATGACAACTATGACACTATGACGTAGCATACTATGACAACTATGCATACTATGACGTAGCATACTATGACAACTATGCATACTATGACGTAGCATACTATGACAACTATGCATACTATGACGTAGCATACTATGACAACTATGATAACTTATAATAAAGAGTTATTACAATACATTATGCCACGCTGTCAGCCCATAACTAGCTCGAGTTAACGCCTAGCGGGCGTCTTGTTAACAATTAGATTATGAGGGCGAAGCTCGAGTTAACTATATTAGTCCTGCGTAATGTAGTGCGACCACCGTGTTTTCAGCTAGGCACGGCTTTATTAACGATTGTTTTAGACTTTTAGTCCTGCGTAACGTAGTGCGACCACCGTGTTTTCAGCTAGGCATGGCTTTATTAACGATTGTTTTAGACTTTTAGTCCTGCGTAACGTAGTGCGACCACCATGTTTTCAGCTAGGCACAGCTTTATTAACGATTGTTTTAGACTTTTAGTCCTGCGTAACGTAGTGCGACCACCGTGTTTTCAGCTAGGCATGGCTTTATTAACGATTGTTTTAGACTTTTAGTCCTGCGTAACGTAGTGCGACCACCGTGTTTTCAGCTAGGCATGGCTTTATTAACGATTGTTTTAGACTTTTAGTCCTGCGTAACGTAGTGCGACCACCGTGTTTTCAGCTAGGCATGGCTTTATTAACGATTGTTTTAGACTTTTAGTCCTGCGTAACGTAGTGCGACCACCGTGTTTTCTGCTAGGCATGGCTTTATTAACGATTGTTTTAGACTTTTAGTCCTGCGAAACGTAGTACGACCACCATGTTTTCAGCTAGGCATGGCTTTATTAACAATTGTTTTAGACTTTTAGTCCTGCGTAACGTAGTGCGACCACCGTGTTTTCAGCTATAGGCATGATTTTATTAACGATTGTTTTAGACTTTTAGTCCTGCGTAACGTAGTGCGACCACCATGTTTTCAGCTAGGCATGGCTTTATTAACGATTGTTTTAGACTTTTAGTCCTGCGAAACGTAGTGCGACCACCGTGTTTTCAGCTAGGCATGGCTTTATTAACGATTGTTTTAGACTTTTAGTCCTGCGTAACGCAGTGCGACCACCGTGTTTTCAGCTAGGCATGACTTTATTAACGATTGTTTTAGACTTTTAGTCCTGCGTAACGTAGTGCGACCACCATGTTTTCTGCTAGGCATGGCTTTATTAACGATTGTTTTAGACTTTTAGTCCTGCGTAACGCAGTGCGACCACCGTGTTTTCTGCTAGGCATGGCTTTATTAACGATTGTTTTAGACTTTTAGTCCTGCGTAACGCAGTGCGACCACCGTGTTTTCTGCTAGGCATGGCTTTATTAACGATTGTTTTAGACTTTTAGTCCTGCGTAACGCAGTGCGACCACCGTGTTTTCTGCTAGGCATGGCTTTATTAACGATTGTTTTAGACTTTTAGTCCTGCGTAACGTAGTGCGACCACCGTGTTTTCAGCTAGGCATGGCTTTATTAACGATTGTTTTAGACTTTTAGTCCTGCGTAACGTAGTGCGACCACCATGTTTTCAGCTAGGCATGGTTTTATTAACGATTGTTTTAGACTTTTAGTCCTGCGAAACGTAGTGTGACCACCGTGTTTTCAGCTACAGGTAGGCATGGCTTTATTAACGATTGTTTTAGACTTTTAGTCCTGCGAAACGTAGTGCGACCACCGTGTTTTCAGCTAGGCATGGCTTTATTAACGATTATTTTAGACTTTTAGTCCTGCGAAACGTAGTGCGACCACCGTGTTTTCATAGGCACGGCTTTATTAATGATTGTTTTAGACTTTTAGTCCTGCGTAACGCAGTGCGACCACCGTGTTTTCAGCTAGGTATGGCTTTATTAACGATTGTTTTAGACTTTTAGTCCTGCGTAACGTAGTGCGACCACCGTGTTTTCAGCTAGGCACGGCTTTATTAACGATTGTTTTAGACTTTTAGTCCTGCGAAACGTAGTGCGACCACCGTGTTTTCAGCTAGGCATGGCTTTATTAACGATTGTTTTTAGACTTTTAGTCCTGCGAAACGTAGTGCGACCACCGTGTTTTCAGCTAGGCATGGCTTTATTAACGATTGTTTTTAGACTTTTAGTCCTGCGTAACGTAGTGCGACCACCATGTTTTCAGCTAGGCATGGCTTTATTAGCAATTGTTTTTAGACTTTTAGTCCTGCGTAACGTAGTGCGACCACCGTGTTTTCACCTAGGCATGGCTTTATTAACGATTGTTTTTAGACTTTTAGTCCTGCGTAACGTAGGGCGACCACCATGTTTTCAGCTAGGCATGGCTTTATTAACGATTGTTTTAGACTTTTAGTCCTGCGTAACGTAGTGCGACCACCGTGTTTTCAGCTAGGCATGGCTTTATTAACGATTGTTTTAGACTTTTAGTCCTGCGAAACGTAGTGCGACCACCATGTTTTCAGCTAGGCATGATTTTATTAACAATTGTTTTAGACTTTTAGTCCTGCGAAACGTAGTGCGACCACCGTGTTTTCAGCTAGGCATGGCTTTATTAACGATTGTTTTTAGACTTTTAGTCCTGCGTAACGTAGGGCGACCAGCATGTTTTCAGCTAGGCATGGCTTTATTACTCGGGCTTCCCCCCCCTGGGGGGAGAGCACGAGTCTTAGAAAGGGCTCTGTTTATTTTTATTTTTTTTATTTTGGCAATGTCGCGAAATGGCAATTATTGCATCATTGTTGACTAAATTTGTAGACTAGTGAGCGAGACTATGAATGTGGGATTACTACACATGCGCAGTGAAGTGATCCCAAAAAATTTTTTGTCCTCGTACCCAGGCTTTTCACAAACACTGCATATATGCGCCATTGTGCTTTATTTACTCATCTGATCCAGCGTGGCTCCAGTGATCTGATCACCTTTCTTCGAGTGCTCTTCACTGAAAATCTTTGATGTGGCTGGCAACTGGCAAGCATCTTGATCTTATATATATACGCTCACAATCCCGATCGCTTTCGAAACGGGTTGGTCTACGATTTCGAGAACCTGTACTCGATCAAATTATCTGTTTCTATACGCTTTTTGTCTACTAAATGTTTAATAATTTATTATGAGACTCAACATATGAATGCTGTATGGAAATATGTTAATTGTTCTGAGGTAACTGTAATATTTTTATAAGCTTTGTTGCCTGTATTGTTTATTGTTATGTTATACAAAATAAAGTTGATGCTATGAGCCTATGTTAATGTTCAGTAATTAGTTGCTATCGAATTTTATCCTGTTTCACTTGATATTTTACCTGTAAGCTTAAATGGAGCTCCAAAATGTTCTGGGTTATCAGTAAATTTGTATCGATTGTTCATACATGTATTATTATACACAAATGCTTACAAATGAACACACACTTACATAAATCTGTGACACCCATACCAACTATCAAGATCAAGGAGTAAAGAGTTTGTTGTTGTTTGCTAGTTTACTACCAGTGACGGGTCTGAATTTTGGCCTTGACTACATGGAAAGCGAGTTGGCTCGCTAACCGAACAGTAACATAGCTAACTATGCAGTAATCTGTCTTTATATTGCAATTAGCTAGCTGGCCGGCCCACTGGACTAGTCACTAGTATGTATAAAGCCTCTCAAATAATAAATATGCTAAAATTATGAATATGTTTACTGGCTCAAAATGTTAATATAACTTCAAAGAAATAATGATTTTGAATTACATTTCTTTAAACTATTTTATAATAGCTTATGACACCTTGCTACTGCCAGCTAAATGGTTTGATTTACTGCCTTATACACTGAGAAAAAGATTAACTGATTTAATGATTGCTCAAACTGAACCTGTTTGCCGGACTGACCATATAAATTATTATTACATGAGCACAGGCCGGCTTGCTTGCCAGGCTGACCCTGTTGACTAGAACTGGATTAGGTCAGCAAACAAGATGGCTCATTTGGTGGAGCAGACTTCTCAGTAAGCCAGCTTGTATACTGAGTCAACTCACCTTCATATAATCAAAGCTGTTGGCCAACTCTATGTTATGGGTTTGCAATGATGGAAAATTTAACCAACCATTGTACCTACAACTATAGATTTGTGTATATTGAATTCTAATCACTGAATTTGCCTACAATGTCTTTCAACAAGCCACAACCTCAAGTAGCCCGAGTTAACGCCTAGCGGGCGTCTTGTTAATGATTGTTTTAGACTTTTAGTCCTGCGAAACGTAGTGCGACCACCGTGTTTTCAGCTAGGCATGGCTTTATTAACGATTGTTTTAGACTTTTAGTCCTGCGTAACGTAGTGCGACCACCGTGTTTTCAGCTAGGCATGGCTTTATTAACGATTGTTTTAGACTTTTAGTCCTGCGTAACGTAGTGCGACCACCGTGTTTTCAGCTAGGCACGGCTTTATTAACGATTGTTTTAGACTTTTAGTCCTGCGAAACGTAGTGCGACCACCGTGTTTTCAGCTAGGCATGGCTTTATTAACGATTGTTTTTAGACTTTTAGTCCTGCGAAACGTAGTGCGACCACCGTGTTTTCAGCTAGGCATGGCTTTATTAACGATTGTTTTTAGACTTTTAGTCCTGCGTAACGTAGTGCGACCACCATGTTTTCAGCTAGGCATGGCTTTATTAGCAATTGTTTTTAGACTTTTAGTCCTGCGTAACGTAGTGCGACCACCGTGTTTTCAGCTAGGCATGGCTTTATTAACGATTGTTTTTAGACTTTTAGTCCTGCGTAACGTAGGGCGACCACCATGTTTTCAGCTAGGCATGGCTTTATTAACGATTGTTTTAGACTTTTAGTCCTGCGTAACGTAGTGCGACCACCGTGTTTTCAGCTAGGCATGGCTTTATTAACGATTGTTTTAGACTTTTAGTCCTGCGAAACGTAGTGCGACCACCATGTTTTCAGCTAGGCATGATTTTATTAACAATTGTTTTAGACTTTTAGTCCTGCGAAACGTAGTGCGACCACCGTGTTTTCAGCTAGGCATGGCTTTATTAACGATTGTTTTTAGACTTTTAGTCCTGCGTAACGTAGGGCGACCAGCATGTTTTCAGCTAGGCATGGCTTTATTAACGATTGTTTTAGACTTTTAGTCCTGCGTAACGTAGTGCGACCACCGTGTTTTCAGCTAGGCATGGCTTTATTAACGATTGTTTTAGACTTTTAGTCCTGCGAAACGTAGTGCGACCACCATGTTTTCAGCTAGGCATGGCTTTATTAACAATTGTTTTAGACTTTTAGTCCTGCGTAACGTAGTGCGACCACCGTGTTTTCAGCTAGGCATGGCTTTATTAACGATTGTTTTAGACTTTTAGTCCTGCGTAACGAGTGCGACCACCATGTTTTCAGCCATAGGCATGGCTTTATTAACGATTGTTTTAGTCTTTTAGTCCTGCGAAACGTAGCGCGACCACCGTGTTTTCAGCTAGGCATGGCTTTATTAACGATTGTTTTAGACTTTTAGTCCTGCGTAACGTAGTGCGACCACAGTGTTTTCAGCTATAGGCATGATTTTATTAACGATTGTTTTAGACTTTTAGTCCTGCGTAACGTAGTTCGACCACCATGTTTTCAGCTAGGCACGGCTTTATTAACGATTGTTTTAGACTTTTAGTCCTGCGTAACGTAGTGCGACCACCATGTTTTCAGCTAGGCACGGCTTTATTAACGATTGTTTTAGACTTTTAGTCCTGCGAAACGTAGTGTGACCACCGTGTTTTCAGCTACAGGTAGGCATGGCTTTATTAACGATTGTTTTAGACTTTTAGTCCTGCGTAACGTAGTGCGACCACCGTGTTTTCAGCTAGGCATGGCTTTATTAACGATTGTTTTAGACTTTTAGTCCTGCGTAACGTAGTGCGACCACCTTGTTTTCAGCTAGGCATGGCTTTATTAACGATTGTTTTAGACTTTTAGTCCTGCGAAACGTAGTGCGACCACCATGTTTTCAGCTATAGGCATGGCTTTATTAACGATTGTTTTAGACTTTTAGTCCTGCGAAACGTAGTGCGACCACCGTGTTTTCAGCTAGGCATGGTTTTATTAACGATTGTTTTAGACTTTTAGTCCTGCGTAACGTAGTGCGACCACCTTGTTTTCAGCTAGGCATGGCTTTATTAACGATTGTTTTAGACTTTTAGTCCTGCGTAACGTAGTGCGACCACCTTGTTTTCAGCTAGGCATGGCTTTATTAACGATTGTTTTAGACTTTTAGTCCTGCGAAACGTAGTGCGACCACCGTGTTTTCAGCTAGGCATGGCTTTATTAACGATTGTTTTAGACTTTTAGTCCTGCGTAACGTAGTGCGACCACCTTGTTTTCAGCTAGGCATGGCTTTATTAACGATTGTTTTAGACTTTTAGTCCTGCGAAACGTAGTGCGACCACCATGTTTTCAGCTATAGGCATGGCTTTATTAACGATTGTTTTAGACTTGTAGTCCTGCGAAACGTAGTGCGACCACCGTGTTTTCAGCTAGGCATGGTTTTATTAACGATTGTTTTAGACTTTTAGTCCTGCGAAACGTAGTGCGACCACCGTGTTTTCAGCTATAGGCATGGCTTTATTAATGATTGTTTTTAGACTTTTAGTCCTGCGAAACGTAGTGCGACCACCATGTTTTCAGCTAGGCATGGCTTTATTAATGATTGTTTTAGACTTTTAGTCCTGCGAAACGTAGTGCGACCACCGTGTTTTCAGCTAGGCATGGTTTTATTAACGATTGTTTTAGACTTTTAGTCCTGCGAAACGTAGTGCGACCACCGTGTTTTCGGCTAGGCATGGCTTTATTAACGATTGTTTTAGACTTTTAGTCCTGCGAAACGTAGTGCGACCACCGTGTTTTCAGCTAGGCATGGCTTTATTAACGATTGTTTTAGACTTT
Organism: Chrysogorgia sp. JL179-B06; assembly: GCA_035772405.1. Taxonomy (NCBI): domain Eukaryota; kingdom Metazoa; phylum Cnidaria; class Anthozoa; order Scleralcyonacea; family Chrysogorgiidae; genus Chrysogorgia; species Chrysogorgia sp. JL179-B06. Next base: position 4,461,946 of record JAYKKM010000428.1, read on the forward strand.
TGTCCTGCGTAACGTAGTGCGACCACCATGTTTTCAGCTAGGCATGGCTTTATTAACGATTGTTTTAGACTTTTGTCCTGCGTAACGTAGTGCGACCACCATGTTTTCAGCTAGGCATGGCTTTATTAACGATTGTTTTAGACTTTTAGTCCTGCGTAACGTAGTGCGACCACCGTGTTTTCAGCTATAGGCATGGCTTTATTAACGATTGTTTTAGACTTTTGTCTTGCGAAACGTAGTGCGACCACCGTGTTTTCAGCTAGGCATGGCTTTATTAACGATTGTTTTAGATTTTTGTCTTGCGAAACGTAGTGCGACCACCGTGTTTTCAGCTAGGCATGGCTTTATTAACGATTGTTTTAGACTTTTAGTCCTGCGTAACGTAGTGCGACCACCATGTTTTCAGCTAGGCATGGCTTTATTAACGATTGTTTTAGACTTTTAGTCCTGCGAAACGTAGTGCGACCACCATGTTTTCAGCTAGGCATGGCTTTATTAACGATTGTTTTAGACTTTTAGTCCTGCGTAACGTAGTGCGACCACCGTGTTTTCAGCTAGGCATGGCTTTATTAACGATTGTTTTAGACTTTTAGTCCTGCGTAACGTAGTGCGACCACCGTGTTTTCAGCTATAGGCATGGCTTTATTAACGATTGTTTTAGATTTTTGTCTTGCGAAACGTAGTGCGACCACCGTGTTTTCAGCTAGGCATGGCTTTATTAACGATTGTTTTAGACTTTTGTCTTGCGAAACGTAGTGCGACCACCGTGTTTTCAGCTAGGCATGGCTTTATTAACGATTGTTTTAGACTTTTAGTCCTGCGTAACGTAGTGCGACCACCATGTTTTCAGCTAGGCATGGCTTTATTAACGATTGTTTTAGACTTTTAGTCCTGCGAAACGTAGTGCGACCACCATGTTTTCAGCTAGGCATGGCTTTATTAACGATTGTTTTAGACTTTTAGTCCTGCGTAACGTAGTGCGACCACCGTGTTTTCAGCTAGGCATGGCTTTATTAACGATTGTTTTAGACTTTTAGTCCTGCGAAACGTAGTGCGACCACCGTGTTTTCAGCTATAGGCATGGCTTTATTAACGATTGTTTTAGACTTTTGTCTTGCGAAACGTAGTGCGACCACCGTGTTTTCAGCTAGGCATGGCTTTATTAACGATTGTTATAGACTTTTGTCTTGCGAAACGTAGTGCGACCACCGTGTTTTCAGCTAGGCATGGCTTTATTAACGATTGTTTTAGACTTTTAGTCCTGCGTAACGTAGTGCGACCACCATGTTTTCAGCTAGGCATGGCTTTATTAACGATTGTTTTAGACTTTTAGTCCTGCGAAACGTAGTACGACCACCATGTTTTCAGCTAGGCATGGCTTTATTAACGATTGTTTTAGACTTTTGTCCTGCGTAACGTAGTGCGACCACCATGTTTTCAGCTAGGCATGGCTTTATTAACGATTGTTTTAGACTTTTAGTCCTGCGAAACGTAGTGCGACCACCATGTTTTCAGCTATAGGCATGGCTTTATTAACGATTGTTTTAGACTTTTAGTCTTGCGTAACGTAGTACGACCACCATGTTTTCAGCTAGGCATGGCTTTATTAACGATTGTTTTAGACTTTTAGTCCTGCGTAACGTAGTGCGACCACCGTGTTTTCAGCTAGGCATGGTTTTATTAACGATTGTTTTAGACTTTTAGTCCTGCGAAACGTAGTGCGACCACCGTGTTTTCAGCTAGGCATGGCTTTATTAATGATTGTTTTAGACTTTTAGTCCTGCGTAACGTAGTGCGACCACCATGTTTTCAGCTTGGTATGGCTTTATTAACGATTGTTTTAGACTTTTAGTCCTGCGTAACGTAGTGCGACCACCGTGTTTTCAGCTAGGCATGGCTTTATTAACGATTGTTTTAGACTTTTAGTCCTTCGTAACGTAGTGCGACCACCATGTTTTCAGCTATAGGCATGATTTTATTAACGATTGTTTTAGACTTTTAGTCCTGCGTAACGTAGTGCGACCACCTTGTTTTCAGCTAGGCATGGCTTTATTAACGATTGTTTTAGACTTTTAGTCCTGCGAAACGTAGTGCGACCACCATGTTTTCAGCTATAGGCATGGCTTTATTAACGATTGTTTTAGACTTTTAGTCTTGCGTAACGTAGTACGACCACCATGTTTTCAGCTAGGCATGGCTTTATTAACGATTGTTTTAGACTTTTAGTCCTGCGTAACGTAGTGCGACTACCATGTTTTCAGCTAGGTATGGCTTTATTAACGATTGTTTTAGACTTTTAGTCCTGCGAAACGTAGTGCGACCACCGTGTTTTCAGCTAGGTATGGCTTTATTAACGATTGTTTTAGACTTTTAGTCCTGCGTAACGTAGTGCGACCACCGTGTTTTGAGCTAGGCATGGCTTTATTAATGATTGTTTTAGACTTTTAGTCCTGCGAAACGTAGTGCGACCACCGTGTTTTCAGCTAGGCATGGCTTTATTAACGATTGTTTTAGACTTTTAGTCCTGCGTAACGTAGTGCGACCACCGTGTTTTCAGCTAGGTATGGCTTTATTAATGATTATTTTAGACTTTTAGTCCTGCGTAACGTAGTGCGACCACCGTGTTTTCAGCTAGGCATGGCTTTATTAACGATTGTTTTAGACTTTTAGTCCTGCGAAACGTAGTGCGACCACCATGTTTTCAGCTAGGTATGGCTTTATTAACGATTGTTTTAGACTTTTAGTCCTGCGTAACGTAGTGCGACCACCGTGTTTTCAGCTAGGTATGGCTTTATTAATGATTGTTTTAGACTTTTAGTCCTGCGTAACGTAGTGCGACCACCGTGTTTTCAGCTAGGCATGGCTTTATTAACGATTGTTTTAGACTTTTAGTCCTGCGAAACGTAGTGCGACCACCATGTTTTCAGCTAGGCATGGCTTTATTAACGATTGTTTTAGACTTTTAGTCCTGCGAAACGTAGTGCGACCACCGTGTTTTCAGCTAGGCATGGCTTTATTAACGATTGTTTTAGACTTTTAGTCCTGCGTAACGTAGTGCGACCACCGTGTTTTCAGCTAGGCACGGCTTTATTAACGATTGTTTTAGACTTTTAGTCCTGCGAAACGTAGTGCGACCACCATGTTTTCAGCTAGGTATGGCTTTATTAACGATTGTTTTAGACTTTTAGTCCTGCGTAACGTAGTGCGACCACCGTGTTTTCAGCTAGGCATGGCTTTATTAATGATTGTTTTAGACTTTTAGTCCTGCGAAACGTAGTGCGACCACCGTGTTTTCAGCTAGGCATGGCTTTATTAATGATTGTTTTAGACTTTTAGTCCTGCGTAACGTAGTGCGACCACCATGTTTTCAGCTAGGCATGGCTTTATTAACGATTGTTTTAGACTTTTAGTCCTGCGAAACGTAGTGCGACCACCGTGTTTTTCAGCTAGGTATGGCTTTATTAACGATTGTTTTAGACTTTTAGTCCTGCGAAACGTAGTGCGACCACCGTGTTTTCAGCTAGGCATGGTTTTATTAACGATTGTTTTAGACTTTTAGTCCTGCGTAACGTAGTGCGACCACCATGTTTTCAGCTAGGCATGGCTTTATTAACGATTGTTTTAGACTTTTAGTCCTGCGAAACGTAGTACGACCACCATGTTTTCAGCTAGGCATGGCTTTATTAACGATTGTTTTAGACTTTTGTCCTGCGTAACGTAGTGCGACCACCATGTTTTCAGCTAGGCATGGCTTTATTAACGATTGTTTTAGACTTTTAGTCCTGCGTAACGTAGTGCGACCACCATGTTTTCAGCTAGGCATGGCTTTATTAACGATTGTTTTAGACTTTTAGTCCTGCGAAACGTAGTACGACCACCATGTTTTCAGCTAGGCATGGCTTTATTAACGATTGTTTTAGACTTTTAGTCCTGCGTAACGTAGTGCGACCACCATGTTTTCAGCTAGGCATGGCTTTATTAACGATTGTTTTAGACTTTTAGTCCTGCGAAACGTAGTGCGACCACCATGTTTTCAGCTAGGCATGGCTTTATTAACGATTGTTTTAGACTTTTAGTCCTGCGTAACGTAGTGCGACCACCGTGTTTTCAGCTAGGCATGGCTTTATTAACGATTGTTTTAGACTTTTAGTCCTGCGAAACGTAGTGCGACCACCGTGTTTTCAGCTATAGGCATGGCTTTATTAACGATTGTTTTAGACTTTTGTCTTGCGAAACGTAGTGCGACCACCGTGTTTTCAGCTAGGCATGGCTTTATTAACGATTGTTATAGACTTTTGTCTTGCGAAACGTAGTGCGACCACCGTGTTTTCAGCTAGGCATGGCTTTATTAACGATTGTTTTAGACTTTTAGTCCTGCGTAACGTAGTGCGACCACCATGTTTTCAGCTAGGCATGGCTTTATTAACGATTGTTTTAGACTTTTAGTCCTGCGAAACGTAGTACGACCACCATGTTTTCAGCTAGGCATGGCTTTATTAACGATTGTTTTAGACTTTTGTCCTGCGTAACGTAGTGCGACCACCATGTTTTCAGCTAGGCATGGCTTTATTAACGATTGTTTTAGACTTTTAGTCCTGCGAAACGTAGTGCGACCACCATGTTTTCAGCTATAGGCATGGCTTTATTAACGATTGTTTTAGACTTTTAGTCTTGCGTAACGTAGTACGACCACCATGTTTTCAGCTAGGCATGGCTTTATTAACGATTGTTTTAGACTTTTAGTCCTGCGTAACGTAGTGCGACCACCGTGTTTTCAGCTAGGCATGGTTTTATTAACGATTGTTTTAGACTTTTAGTCCTGCGAAACGTAGTGCGACCACCGTGTTTTCAGCTAGGCATGGCTTTATTAATGATTGTTTTAGACTTTTAGTCCTGCGTAACGTAGTGCGACCACCATGTTTTCAGCTTGGTATGGCTTTATTAACGATTGTTTTAGACTTTTAGTCCTGCGTAACGTAGTGCGACTACCATGTTTTCAGCTAGGTATGGCTTTATTAACGATTGTTTTAGACTTTTAGTCCTGCGAAACGTAGTGCGACCACCGTGTTTTCAGCTAGGTATGGCTTTATTAACGATTGTTTTAGACTTTTAGTCCTGCGTAACGTAGTGCGACCACCGTGTTTTGAGCTAGGCATGGCTTTATTAATGATTGTTTTAGACTTTTAGTCCTGCGAAACGTAGTGCGACCACCGTGTTTTCAGCTAGGCATGGCTTTATTAACGATTGTTTTAGACTTTTAGTCCTGCGTAACGTAGTGCGACCACCGTGTTTTCAGCTAGGTATGGCTTTATTAATGATTATTTTAGACTTTTAGTCCTGCGTAACGTAGTGCGACCACCGTGTTTTCAGCTAGGCATGGCTTTATTAACGATTGTTTTAGACTTTTAGTCCTGCGAAACGTAGTGCGACCACCATGTTTTCAGCTAGGTATGGCTTTATTAACGATTGTTTTAGACTTTTAGTCCTGCGTAACGTAGTGCGACCACCGTGTTTTCAGCTAGGTATGGCTTTATTAATGATTGTTTTAGACTTTTAGTCCTGCGTAACGTAGTGCGACCACCGTGTTTTCAGCTAGGCATGGCTTTATTAACGATTGTTTTAGACTTTTAGTCCTGCGAAACGTAGTGCGACCACCATGTTTTCAGCTAGGCATGGCTTTATTAACGATTGTTTTAGACTTTTAGTCCTGCGAAACGTAGTGCGACCACCGTGTTTTCAGCTAGGCATGGCTTTATTAACGATTGTTTTAGACTTTTAGTCCTGCGTAACGTAGTGCGACCACCGTGTTTTCAGCTAGGCACGGCTTTATTAACGATTGTTTTAGACTTTTAGTCCTGCGAAACGTAGTGCGACCACCATGTTTTCAGCTAGGTATGGCTTTATTAACGATTGTTTTAGACTTTTAGTCCTGCGTAACGTAGTGCGACCACCGTGTTTTCAGCTAGGCATGGCTTTATTAATGATTGTTTTAGACTTTTAGTCCTGCGAAACGTAGTGCGACCACCGTGTTTTCAGCTAGGCATGGCTTTATTAATGATTGTTTTAGACTTTTAGTCCTGCGTAACGTAGTGCGACCACCATGTTTTCAGCTAGGCATGGCTTTATTAACGATTGTTTTAGACTTTTAGTCCTGCGAAACGTAGTGCGACCACCGTGTTTTCAGCTAGGTATGGCTTTATTAACGATTGTTTTAGACTTTTAGTCCTGCGAAACGTAGTGCGACCACCGTGTTTTCAGCTAGGCATGGTTTTATTAACGATTGTTTTAGACTTTTAGTCCTGCGTAACGTAGTGCGACCACCATGTTTTCAGCTAGGTATGGCTTTATTAACGATTGTTTTAGACTTTTAGTCCTGCGAGACGTAGTGCGACCACCGTGTTTTCAGCTAGGCATGGCTTTATTAATGATTGTTTTAGTCTTTTGTCCTGCGTAACGTAGTGCGACCACCATGTTTTCAGCTAGGCATGGCTTTATTAACGATTGTTTTAGACTTTTAGTCCTGCGAAAGGTAGTACGACCACCATGTTTTCAGCTAGCCATGGCTTTATTAACGATTGTTTTAGACTTTTAGTCCTGCGAAACGTAGTGCGACCACCATGTTTTCAGCTAGCCATGGCTTTATTAACGATTGTTTTAGACTTTTAGTCCTGCGAAACGTAGTGCGACCACCGTGTTTTCAGCTAGGCATGGCTTTATTAATGATTGTTTTAGACTTTTAGTCCTGCGTAACGTAGTGCGACCACCATGTTTTCAGCTAGGTATGGCTTTATTAACGATTGTTTTAGACTTTTAGTCCTGCGTAACGTAGTGCGACCACCGTGTTTTCAGCTAGGCATGGCTTTATTAACGATTGTTTTAGACTTTTAGTCCTACGTAACGTAGTGCGACCACCATGTTTTCAGCTATAGGCATGATTTTATTAACGATTGTTTTAGACTTTTAGTCCTGCGTAACGTAGTGCGACCACCTTGTTTTCAGCTAGGCATGGCTTTATTAACGATTGTTTTAGACTTTTAGTCCTGCGAAACGTAGTGCGACCACCATGTTTTCAGCTATAGGCATGGCTTTATTAACGATTGTTTTAGACTTTTAGTCTTGCGTAACGTAGTACGACCACCATGTTTTCAGCTAGGCATGGCTTTATTAACGATTGTTTTAGACTTTTAGTCCTGCGTAACGCAGTGCGACCACCGTGTTTTCAGCTAGGCATGACTTTATTAACGATTGTTTTAGACTTTTAGTCCTGCGAAACGTAGTGCGACCACCGTGTTTTCAGCTAGGCATAGCTTTATTAACGATTGTTTTAGACTTTTAGTCCTGGGCATGGCTTTATTAACGATTGTTTTAGACTTTTAGTCTTGCGTAACATAGTGCGACCACCATGTTTTCAGCTAGGCATGGCTTTATTAACGATTGTTTTAGACTTTTAGTCTTGCGTAACGTAGTGCGACCACCATGTTTTCAGCTAGGTATGGCTTTATTAACGATTGTTTTAGACTTTTAGTCCTGCGTAACGTAGTGCGACCACCGTGTTTTCAGCTAGGCATGGCTTTATTAATGATTGTTTTAGACTTTTAGTCCTGCGAAACGTAGTGCGACCACCGTGTTTTCAGCTAGGCATGGCTTTATTAACGATTGTTTTAGACTTTTAGTCCTGCGTAACGTAGTGCGACCACCGTGTTTTCAGCTAGGTATGGCTTTATTAATGATTGTTTTAGACTTTTAGTCCTGCGTAACGTAGTGCGACCACCGTGTTTTCAGCTAGGCATGGCTTTATTAACGATTGTTTTAGACTTTTAGTCCTGCGAAACGTAGTGCGACCACCATGTTTTCAGCTAGGTATGGCTTTATTAACGATTGTTTTAGACTTTTAGTCCTGCGTAACGTAGTGCGACCACCGTGTTTTCAGCTAGGTATGGCTTTAGATTGTTTTAGACTTTTAGTCCTGCGTAACGTAGTGCGACCACCGTGTTTTCAGCTAGGCACGGCTTTATTAACGATTGTTTTAGACTTTTAGTCCTGCGAAACGTAGTGCGACCACCATGTTTTCAGCTAGGTATGGCTTTATTAACGATTGGTTTAGACTTTTAGTCCTGCGTAACGTAGTGCGACCACCGTGTTTTCAGCTAGGCATGGCTTTATTAATGATTGTTTTAGACTTTTAGTCCTGCGAAACGTAGTGCGACCACCGTGTTTTCAGCTAGGCATGGCTTTATTAATGATTGTTTTAGACTTTTAGTCCTGCGTAACGTAGTGCGACCACCATGTTTTCAGCTAGGCATGGCTTTATTAACGATTGTTTTAGACTTTTAGTCCTGCGAAACGTAGTGCGACCACCGTGTTTTCAGCTAGGTATGGCTTTATTAACGATTGTTTTAGACTTTTAGTCCTGCGAAACGTAGTGCGACCACCGTGTTTTCAGCTAGGCATGGTTTTATTAACGATTGTTTTAGACTTTTAGTCCTGCGTAACGTAGTGCGACCACCATGTTTTCAGCTAGGCATGGCTTTATTAACGATTGTTTTAGACTTTTAGTCCTGCGAGACGTAGTGCGACCACCGTGTTTTCAGCTAGGCATGGCTTTATTAATGATTGTTTTAGACTTTTGTCCTGCGTAACGTAGTGCGACCACCATGTTTTCAGCTAGGCATGGCTTTATTAACGATTGTTTTAGACTTTTAGTCCTGCGAAACGTAGTACGACCACCATGTTTTCAGCTAGGCATGGCTTTATTAACGATTGTTTTAGACTTTTAGTCCTGCGAAACGTAGTGCGACCACCATGTTTTCTGCTAGGCATGGCTTTATTAACGATTGTTTTAGACTTTTAGTCCTGCGAAACGTAGTGCGACCACCTTGTTTTCAGCTAGGCATGGCTTTATTAACGATTGTTTTAGACTTTTAGTCCTGCGAAACGTAGTACGACCACCATGTTTTCAGCTAGCCATGGCTTTATTAACGATTGTTTTAGACTTTTAGTCCTGCGAAACGTAGTGCGACCACCATGTTTTCAGCTAGCCATGGCTTTATTAACGATTGTTTTAGACTTTTAGTCCTGCGAAACGTAGTGCGACCACCGTGTTTTCAGCTAGGCATGGCTTTATTAACGATTGTTTTAGACTTTTAGTCCTGCGAAACGTAGTGCGACCACCATGTTTTCAGCTAGGTATGGCTTTATTAACGATTGTTTTAGACTTTTAGTCCTGCGAAACGTAGTGCGACCACCGTGTTTTCAGCTAGGCATGGTTTTATTAACGATTGTTTTAGACTTTTAGTCCTGCGAAACGTAGTGCGACCACCATGTTTTCAGCTAGCCATGGCTTTATTAACGATTGTTTTAGACTTTTAGTCCTGCGAAACGTAGTGCGACCACCGTGTTTTCAGCTAGGCATGGCTTTATTAACGATTGTTTTAGACTTTTAGTCCTGCGAAACGTAATACGACCACCATGTTTTCAGCTAGCCATGGCTTTATTAACGATTGTTTTAGACTTTTAGTCCTGCGAAACGTAGTGCGACCACCGTGTTTTCGAAGAAATTATTTGGTCCTTATAGCGTAGGATCCAAGAAGGTTGGAATTATTTCTAGGTTTGGTGGATACCTTGTTTTATGTTTGGCCTGTCCATGTTGGTATCAAATATTGGATACAATTGGGAATGTAAAGTAGGGATATACTTTATTATAGACAAGTATTCCAAATAACAAAATATAATATAAATCTAACGTGTTTTGTCACGGATTGTAGTTGAAATACGTACCACTTTTTAATATATTATTTTCATATTTATTTCATTCTATTTTAGTCATAAAGAAGGGGAAAGATTCTGTCACAAAAGAAAATTATTTTCTAAAACGTAAAGCTAGTAGGAGCATACCAGATGAGTCCGGTGTAAAAAGCAAGAACAAACGATCTTTGATAGATCTAACGAAATCTTCGAGACATATCGGTAAGGAAGTTTTGCCTTTGGTGAAGAAGTATAAGAAATAAATAAATAAATTTTATTAAATGAAACTGATATTGTAACCCAAGGTTAAATTGCATCAGTAATTACAATATATAAAAAAAGTTAAATAGGAAACGTTATATTTACAATAAATTTTAAAATGTGGCAGGCCTAAAATATTAAATATTTACTAATTACTGTTTTCTTTTGAAATAATTTGTGGTAAAAATGAGTTCTTGAATCTGTCCGTTTTACATAAGAAGTTCTTATATTTACATTTTGACCTCATGTCATAATCTGACGAGGTCTTTGGAATCAGGTGTTCACTAATTTTACTGTTTTTTCCATTCTTCTCAAAGAATTTGTTACATAGTTCTTCACGCCGTATTTTTAGTAACGGGAGATCAGTGAGCTCACGTGCTTGTCTATAACTTAATGAAGGTAACATAATTTTAAATGCACGTTTTTGGATTTTTTCGATGTCATCACTTAAATACTGTTGGAGACAAATGAGAGAATTCTCTACCCCCCCTCCCCTCACACACACTGCCAACTACTTACCGGCTACAGCAACTTATAACTAGAAATACGTATCCGCAATAACACCTCGCGCGCCTTTTCTACCCTCCCCCTAGAGTTTCTTTTCCCCATTCATGGTCCCCAGGGTCCAGACCGTAGAAAGAGAACCATAGTGCACTTCAACCAACTTAAACCTTGTCTGCTACATAAGAAAGAGAATGACGGTCTAGCTGCAGGTTCGAAAACAACTCTAGAAAACTCAAGAGGGATGTTAAGAAGACTCGTCTCAACCCAGATTGCAGTGAACAGTCGACTGACGACGAAGATGACGCAAATACATGTATTCTACCTGAAAAGAACCGCCATAGACATAAGAGACTATAACCCGAACGAGGAACGACCCCACGTCAAACGAGCTACCAGAGTCATCTCCAGGATCGACACCGGAAATGACTAAAAATGATTTTAGAGGACTTCGGCGCAGTCCAAGTTTATATTCCCCGGTGTGGATGAAAGATTATCGAAGAGCTTGAGATTTAATTGAGCGATCACCCTCAATTTAAAGGGGGAATAGTGTTGAGTGGCTAACAGTAAAACTCAAGTATGATTTATCGTAACTATTCAATTTATTATATGATGGCGTATTAATGACGCGAGTTGACGAAGACATTAGTTTTAACTGTTTTTGTGCTTTTTCTGTGCTACGCCACTTTGGATAGCCGTTTCTGTGCTGTCCGCCATCTTCAAGTCCACTGAAGCGAAATATGAAACATCCAATAAAAAATAAATGTCAAAATACAGTTCGAGTGCTGATAATAGAGCTTTTTCACGATCATGTGATGTGTGCGATGTTGGATGGCAGAACATTAGATCCTCTTTCCCTTTAGGACTTCAAAAAAATATACGAAAGATGAAAATTGAAAACACCTGAGGCTGTACAGAAGACAAAACCTTTCACACTTTAGCGAATAGCCAGTGCGAATCATACACACGTGTATAATAGATTATTTCCTCGCCGAAGGCCCTGATGCGAGGGAGCTAATCTCGACAGGCGTAAATTTCATTACCCGCGTAAATTCCAAGCGGATTCAAAGTAATGATGTAAGGCCTTTTTTGTTGGCAACCAAGGGTAGTGGGTAAAGTGAAACAACTCGCAGTCCAGATTCATTATAAACTGGAAAACCACAGAAATAAATTGCTTTCTTTCATGTAAAGACCGAGGTCGCACAAAATACCAAAGCTCTTTTGTGTCCTGGTTCTCAAAGTTCATATATCGGTAAAACAGATCGTTGCCTCTATACTTACATCGAAGAACACGCCACTCATCCACGTCCGAAATCTTTAACCATGTTACATCCTGCGAACACTTCCAATAAATCAAAACCCTACTAGAATTTTCTCCAGACACAAACGATACCATATCTTGTAACCTAACCCAACTAATTGTTAATAACTGTAAGATTATTGACAAAGTTGAACACTGGTTGTTGTTACTCTTTAAAGAATCCCTCGCAATTCGCAGACGAAATCCAGATTTGAACCACGGAACTAAAGCCTCGAGCGAATTAATTATTTTCGATTAATCTCATTGTTTTCTGCTTATATATATTGCTGTAAACGTCAATCATTAGCATTACTGATGATCACTTCAAGCTATTCGAAACGTTGAATTCTTAATAAATATGTTTACGTTATTCGGAGTTACCGTTATTGTGTATTCCATAATATAATGTATTTAAACATGCTGAATGAAGAATTGTGTTAAAAAAGATCATAAAATGAAATGTATATTTAATAGCGTACGGGAAAGTGTAGCGGTTATAGAAATTCAATATGGCGTACAAATACAGTACCAACGCATTTTCGCTATATTAAAGGTGTTCGCATTCAGTTACAAAGATGTACCTGTATACAGAGTCTATTAATGAGCTTTCGTTTTATGTATAACAAGACGCCCGCTAGGCGTTAACTTGGGCTACTTTTAGGGACATGGCGCGCATATTGCCTGCGGACATGGGTATGCATTGGTGGCATGTTAGACAGTTGGAATTAGAAAACTCGCTCACTTGTCTTATGGAACAAAGGATAATTTTTAATGCATTGATTTCTGTAATCAGGCACTGAAGGCATTGTGAGCGCTCGTTTAAGTTGGAACCTTTTAGAAGCAAGTTGAGCTCCGGCTAGATATGAGGACGAAGAAACATCAGGCGTCTACACTACACGCAGGCAGCTCCCCCAATGCAGAACGCCTGACACGCAGACGAAATTTAATGTAAACATTAAACACGGCAATGCTATTTTTTCTAATATCTGTTCGATTGAAGGTCTTCGTGTGTCAAAATTTATATAAAAAACAACGGCAAGGTATACGAAACATATCTGTTACGAAATTACATCGGACATAAAAGCGTTAAATCATCGGGTAAACAACGAATAGATCTTGAAGCCATGCATGTCCTTTGATTTTAAAGACGAGTCTCGCTTTAATCGCTTACGCATTCTCGGTAAACTTTTCCAAGTGCGATTCATTGCCATTAAAACGAAAGTCCGAAACGACTATATGTTGTCATGTTGACGTTTCGTCCACGGTTCTGCGAGTTGTTTCTTCAATCTCTCATCTGTGTTTCTCTCATCCAGTTATCTTGGAGAGAATCTTTGCATTAGTTTGCGGGTTTACAGGTCTCGTAAATGCTTTTCCGACTGTGATTCATTGACTATAAAACTGCCCGAAATCGCATTAATTCGCTATTGATACGCCCACGCAATAATTACATTCTCTCGACGGGAAAACGACGACGACGACGAACACAGAAATGAAGCCGGTTTTAAGACTTGGCTACCACAGTTAGCCCAAGTAATAAGGTTTATCATGCTATAAAATATATTAGATATTCCGACGACGTTATATTTTGAACTACTATATGCTAAACTTTAGCATATATAGTAACTAAAAATATATCGTCGTCGGAATACCTAATGAGTTTTAATGAGTTTTTAAAAAGCATGAGTTTTAAAAGGCAGTAGTTCAAAAGATATCGTCGTCGGAAGACGTTAAAGATGGCGTCTGATTCCAAGATGGCGTCCAAAATCCAACATGGCGGCCACATTTGTTGCATCATGTATGATATTCTATCAAAAGAAAGCTCTTGGATCGAAATTTAATTTAATTTACAAGGAAAGATCGTACGTAAAGGGAAAGTTTTTAAATTTACGAATTTTATAAATTCAAAATTGCGTCGAAAATCTTGTTTGTGTGATAATGTTTCAGTTCATAACGTTTTAAATAGCAGTACTAAAATATATGTATAATGAAAGCTCGTGACAAGGGCTTTAATATATAATATATGGCATGTAATATGAAAAGGAGAACTTAAAGAAGAACTTAAGGAGAACTTAAGAACTTAAAGGAGAACTTAAGAGAACTTAAAAATACTTAAGTAAGAGTACTTACGTATATTCATGTTTTCGGACGATGTGTCCTTCCTCGGGTCCTTCTTCTGGTCATCTGACCTGAAGAAGGACATGCATCGTCCGAAAAGTCGTTCATGAAAATACGTAAGTAATCTTACTTAAAGGTCAACTATACCTTTTGAGGTTCTATTTTCCTCCGAAAGAGATATCATCTAACTTTGTAAAAGTGAAGATAAAAATGAATTTCATGATATAGCGCAGGATTTATTGAGGAGTATTTCTTCGAATCTGAGAAGAATGGCACTATTACCGGTATGACGTCATAGTGTCATACTGGTAATAGGTTTATTGAACAAAATAATATTCCAGTGCTTGATATTTGGTTTGTCACTTATCACTCACCCAAGAGTAAACAGCATTCCAAATTTCACTAAAATAAAACCAAAATATACAGTATTTTCTCGCCGTATGACATCATTATGACATCACTTACCGGTAGTACCACGCTTTCTTCCGACGCGGTCGTTGTTCAACTAAGTTTAGCAAAAGGGCTGAAAACTCGATCTTAACAGATCATAAAAGTAGAACCGAGTAACCAATTTCAATTATTTCTTCTGTTTTGAATTGAACTTTTCGAATTCTAACGAAAAATAGAATAACTTCAAAAGGTATAGTTGACCTTTAAGTATTTTTCGACATATTGAAGTTCTCTTATTTCTCCTTTTCATATCCAGTTCTTTTAGGAACTTACAGGTGTAGCAGCTTTCATATTTATTCTTATTTTTGATATAATGTATAAGCAAATTATTGTATTTCCTTTTGTTTAGCGACAGACGATGTTGTTAATTTTTTTATGCATAATGATGAAGTATTCGTGGATGAAGGCAATGAATCCGAATCGTCGTGCCACAGTTCTATAAGTCGCAGCTCTAAACAGTCCGAACAGTCGAGTGGAAAAGCAGAAGAAAATCGGAAGAGCCAAAGAGTGCGGAATAGAGGTGCAAACACCAAGGGGAAAAATTCAAGAGAAACAAGGCAGAAAGGTAGTTTAATCTCAGAGATTGTTTCATCAGATATTTTAAATATGGTACAAAATTATAGTCCTCTTAATTGACACATATTATTTGTAAGACTTTTCACCCCATAAATAACTCAAGAGGAAAGGAAAATACCAAATTATTGGAGTTTTTTTTATCTTCAGTTGAATTTACACAGCAAGCTTATTCAGCATAAGGCGAATTCAATGATGATCCAACTCTATTACTATCCTTAGAGCGGTTTTCTTGCTTCTTTACCGGTATAAGCGTCCTTGATCTTGTTAGTTTTCTTGTATTGGTAGCTGAATACATTAGGCGAGGGCGATTCGAAACAGCGATTGATTCTTGTCTCCGCTGCTGTCGTTCGCGAACTTGCTTTCCTGCCCGGCATCTTCTATACGAAGTCGTCCACTGCCAGGATCCTTTAACTACTGTATATGCGCTGTGATCCATGAGTCGGAGTGTGTTCTTGAGCCACATGACAAACTCGACGTGACAGGAACGGCCAAGCCATTGTAAAATGTATGCAGACGTCTTAAACTTGTGAGCATTTTCGCGATTAAACGTTAGCCTGATCTTTCAAAATCTTAAATATAAAAGCTAAATATGTGCGAAAAGACCATGGGCAGGATAATTTTGTCGTAAAGAACGACCAAACGAGGTTAATAAGGTTTTTGTTATATGGCTCTTTTAAATTTCTCACATTTCCTCAATTTTTTAAAACTTTTCAGTTTTTTTGTATAATGACCGGTCTTTACCGGTTTGAAAAAACCTTTACCGGTTTCAGCAACCAATCAGATTGCAGAAAAGCTGCGTTAAGACGCTCACGAACCAAGCCATACAATAAAAATATTTAATAAATATATTTATAAAATAACATTTTGTAAATGCAAGCGGTGATTGGCATCATTACGCCATTATACGCCACCACACGTCATCACTACGCCACCATACGTCATCACTACGCCATCATCATACGCGTACAGACTCTTCACATTTGACTGATTAACAAGAGAATAATTCGATAGCCAATCAGAAAACTCTTGCGAAAAGTGCTGTACCAGGCGTACTATTTGAAAAGTGCTGTACTAGTTGTTTATAGTTTTATAGTGTATAGTTTTATCTCTCTTACTTCTGTACTATACTTTTAGACGAGTACATGTAGGTAACGTTAACGCAGTGCTTGTTCTTTTTGGACGTTTTTAAGATTTCTTCCGTGAAGTTTATGAAGAGTTACACTAAAAATTGACCTATACAGTATAGCTAAAGTCTATAGTTTGGTATAAAAAATCGTCCTGATTTACATAAACTTTTCGTTCGATTTTCTCTGTGAAAATCATTTAATATTTTTAGGATTTTCGATGAATATGAACGTTTACATGCATTTGTATCACATGATCGGCACTTCCGCTTATGTTGTAAATAGTACCAAACATGATAAAAATTCTAGATTCAGAAAACGGCAATAAATAATGTATATTTTATTAAAATTAAAGAAGCGTGGCTGCGCTTCTTTAATTTTCGAATATAAATACTATTTTGCAAACTGAAGAAGACGTAAAATAGAACATTTTGGTCACGAGTGCGATTGCAGACGGATCTGATTTCAGTGTTCGACTAAATAATGTTGGCAAAGTCGGCGGCAGCGTGACCGGTCGGACGTGAGTTCAGGCGGTCAGATCTAAAATTTGGATGTTTTTTTCTCTAATATGTGCATTAAAAACAAAAATATTCTTTCCTTCTATAACTTTGTATCAGTATACAAGGCCATGAACGTTCGATCGTCACTTCTGCTGCCGCCATTTTGACAGCAACTTTCATCCCAGTGCTTTTATTTAAAGTTGAAGTCAACCCCCGGTGCGACAACTTGGCCTCAAATGAAATATAATTTTCAAGTTCTTATTTCCTTGTTTAACCAATAAAACTAAGCGGCCTTTTAAAACCTGTTTAAAGCACCACCTGTTAAAGCCATTTACTAACTTTAATGCATAGATTAATGATATAAACAACGTTTACAAGGTAAAAGAAAATGAGTTGGTGGAAATAATTTGACTAAAATAATAGGACCGGTCATGCTGACCTGCCGTGACTGATTTCTGGCGATCAAATCATGAAAATCAGCGGTTTCCACTTCATGTTAGGATCACAAAACGGTTTTGGAAGGGGACAGGTTTACATGAAGTAACCAGCTTTAGCCATACATGAAGTACCTACCAAATCAGCGGTCAGTGACCGCTGGCATTCCGTCATTTCGAGCGCTGTTAATTTAATTTAGTTTGAATTTTTTTACTTTTTGGTAAATATACGCGTGTTACTTCTACATACTATATATTTAGTACACGCCTGTTTTTGACAAAGTAGCCTTTGGTTTGTACAGGAAAATAACTTGGTATCTGTTATTTTGAGAAAGTATACCTAGTGTCTAAACTCTGGCAACTTTTAGATTAAATGTTTTTTTCCATTTTCGCTAACTGAATATTTCTTACGATAATGCACAAACCTGATATCACAGTTACTTTATATTTTACTTTAGATTACAGTTTACTTTAAATTACTTTATATTCATCTGATATTTGTTGAGAGCAGAGGTATATCTGTGTGTTTGTGTTTGGTAGGGAATGCTGTTATTTCGGAAAGAGTGCCACAATCTTGCAAACCACCTAGGACTAGTGAAAGGAGCAAAAGTTCTGATTGCAAGAAAAAACCTGCAAGGGAATGTATTGAAATAAGTGATGATGGCACAGAAGAAAAAGAAAACAAGAAAAAAACCTCTTGTGAAAGTAGGGATGGCAAAAAACTAGAAGTAAATAACAAGAAGAAAAAAAAAGTTAAAAATGAAGATGTTGAAGAAAAAGAAGAGAAAAATGGAAGGGAATGTGAAAATGAGACGGATGATGACGATGACGATGATAGTTATATTGTCGATGATGAAGATAACGATGATGATGATGATGATGATGATGACGACGACGACGATGATGATGATGATGATGACGACGAAGATGATTACGATGATGATCAAAACGAAGTCGAAGATGGTAAGAGATTTAAGAAATGGAACTGTTTCAATTCTATAGCTTGATATAAACTGACGAGGAATAGTTTGGGAGAACTTGAAAGCTGTTGTGTGAGTTGGTTACCCAACTGCTTGAGAGTTCCTCTCTCTTATTCTCCGATTGTTTGAACAACAGTTTATATTTCTTTTATAAAAAAACATTTAAAAAAACACTTCACTGTCGTGGCAATGGAAGTGTTCATTAAATATTGAGGAAATTCATTTCTTCACATTGACAACTTGGTTTGATCGTGCTTTGATGAGTTTGTTAAAAAACTTCCTGCTTTGAATTTGATTTGTTTTTGGTTTTTGACCAACCAATAGGAATGTGAGTCAAAATCCAATCAAATGCAAAGCAGGAAGTTGTTCAATGAACTTCATCAAACCAGTTTGTCAATGCGAACAAATGAATTTCCTCAATCTTTGAGGAACTCTTCTATTGCCCAACAGTAAAAAAACTCTGAACTGATAACAAGTGAAAAGAATAAAACTAACTTTTATTTCAGCAAAGCGAAAAGGTGGTGAACTGCCGAGATTTTAGGAACGAAATACTGACGTTTTGAGCGGAGCCCTTCATCAGAGTCTTTCAAAGAGCTCCACTCGAAACGTCAGTATTTCGTTTCCTAAAATCTCGACAGTTCACCACCTTTTATTTATTTATTAATTAATTTTATTTATTTATTTTTGTATTTTTGTATTTATTTATTTTTGTATTTATTTATTTATTTATTTTTGTATTTTTGTATTTTTGTATTTATGCATTTATGCATTTATGCATTTATGCATTTATTTATGTATTTATTTATGTATTTATTTATTTATTTATTTATTTATTTATTTATTTATTTATTTATTTATTTATTTGTTTGTTTGTTTGTTTGTTTGTTTGTTTGTTTGTTTGTTTGTTTGTTTGTTTGTTTGTTTGTTTGTTTGTTTGTTTGTTTGTTTATTTATTTATTTATTTAGCTTCCATTGTACAATAACTAAAAACAAATTCGAACAAAAATTACATGTCCAAGAACGTAAACTGCCAAAAACTATTAAAAATTATATAGGCTAACAATGATAACAAAACATAATACAATTCAATTCAATAAAACACAGTTGATTATAAAGTGAAAAGTGAAAACAGTTAACAGCATTCTCGATAAGACGAGGAGGCCTGGTTATGGGTAAATAAACATTTAGAACAAACAGATTTCCAGGTTGAAATATTGTCACAGTCAAAAGTAGAATGCAGCGCAGACATGTTGTGGCGGTAGATAGCAGATCTAAAAGAAGTAACTGATGAAAGGCAACGGGTTGACGTAGGTAGACTGTTCCAGAGTTTGACAGTTCGAACGAAGTAACTTTTTTGAAAAAGAGAGGTTTTACATTTTGGAACTACATGTACAAAATCGAGAGAGCAACTGTTTCTGGTTGATTTTTCGCTTTGCTATATATCCAAAACTGCACTGCCTACGCAGAACTCTACTTTTCTACTCTGATGAAGGGCTCCACTCGAAAAGTCAGTATTTCGTTCCTAAAAATCTCGGAAGTTCACCACCTTTTCGTCTTGCTATATATCCAAAACTGCACTACCTACGCAGCATTTTACTTTTTTACTACATTTAAGATGAAGACTCCGTCTAGTTGTGGATGCACGTGGAAAGTTGGGAGAACATGAAGAAAGCGTAGGCTCGAGGCGATAACTTTTTCAGTGTTCTCCCAACTTTCCAAGAGCATCCATAACTCGATGGATCACGTCAAACCACGAACATATAATTTTATAACATAGAATACGAGCAATCGAATAATAAATAACAAAACCCAGCAAAAAAACACTAAATATACTGTAGGCATATTTAAAAGGTTTATTTAGAGAAGATCTTACGTTTCGTTGCTATACGCGCAACATCATCAGAGAATGAATGATAAATTACATGATGTACATTATTGGCGTGAATGAATCTTATCTAAAAAGCGACGAATACCTGTGTTAAGAAAAGGGATATCCATTAAGTAAGAACGTTTTTTTAAGGGTTTGAATTTTGTTTTCAAAAGAGAGGTAACCAAAATAACGAAAAACAAGCTTTATTTCGCTGATTAAAAACAATTTTCTCCTTATGGAAGCAGAAAATTTGGAACGTTTCTTATTGGTTGCTTGAAACTCCCGTGCTACATCGAGAAATGGAGCGAGCGCGCGGCAGCCAATCAGAAGAGGAGTTATATTAATTTATATTATAAAGCATTTTGTCTTGAATGCTGAAAAATACACTAGCTTGGATAACTGAACTTATGTACGAGAAAGATCAATGAGCGATGTTTCCTCCCAGATAGGGCGCTCTAACCATTGATCAAGATCGAAGGTTATTTGAAGAAATGTTTCGATCTGCAACATTTGAATGTGCAGATATATATTTTACAATGTCTTGAATAGGTTTTATCGTGAATACCCGGATATTATCCTAGCTCAGATTATGGAACGTATAGATACAGTAGATGGATCATTTTATTTGAACACGCTTACAACGTCAACAAAAGCTGGTTTCCACGAAGGGTGTGTACAAAAATTAATACAAATAGAACAGTTAGAGTAACAATACTAAGTATAAAGGTTAATAGATAGTAAAAAGCTAATACAAAATTGAATGTCTATATTTACATTTTTTTTATAACACAATTAAGAATCATTTTACGACATGAGTAGCAATTCTTTACACCTCCTTTTTGTACGTAAAAAGGTTTGTGAGACTGTTTGGTCCCATCTTATTTAATAACCTTCACTCTGCCTGCTGTATCCAATTAGCGCTATACCATAAAGATGACGGTCAGCACGGAAACGAGGCTCGCGGCTATAACTATCTAAAAACTGCTTTCCAGTACTTCCTTTTTCTACGCGCACATAAACGTACGTTTACATGTACGAACTGTAAGCTTGGAAAACCGCAGCCTTGAGTGACCAAATTCAGAAAAATCGATTATACATGAGCGTCGGTGATTTATGTTTGGACTTTAGATATAGAAACTACTTGATTCCCTCCGTTTGACACTGCGAATAGCTAACGAATAGTGATAATAATTAAATAATAACATTTTCGCGTTCAAAACCATTAAGAACCTATCTGAAAATGAAAAAGAAACCTCCAATTTACCTCTCATTCCCTTTCCTGTTAATCGTTTGTTGTTTAAGATAAAGAAAAATGTGTAATTCTTGCATGTATTCAGAGGTTTTTTCCCGTAAGGCTGTTATAAGGTTTCTTGACTTGTCGATTAATTAACCCATTCATTCTTGCTAGTATAATAACCATTATTAGTTAAATTATTTTTATTTATCTAGATATTTTGTTAATATCTCCAGAGTCAACAAGAAAAACACCAAAGTCTGCAAGAACGCCGAAAGCAAAATCAGGTAGTACAAAACGAAGGCAAATTATTAAAACGCCAAGAAAGACACCTAGTAGATCCCCTCTAAAGACTCCAAAATCTCAATCCAAAAAGGGTGTAATGTCGTCAGCTACTCCTTATATTCCTGCGAGAGCTAAGAGCTGTAAAACTCCAGTGACTCCTTCACAAAGAGCAAGAGCAAGGTAAAGTCAGCTTGTGGATAATACTGTTTATGTGGAATGGTTGTTGTGTCTGCTGTTGCCTGTAGCAATACAGAAATGTATGTTGAAATTGCGGCCATTTATGACTAAGGTCGCTTTGGTTTTAGTTTACACGTGTCTGCTGTTCCTTCAACCCTACCCTGTCGGGAACAGCAGTTTGAAGATATTTTCTCTTTTGTGGAAGGGAAACTTTCTGAGGAGACTGGAGGGTAAGTTAGCTATTTAATTTTTGAAATTGATATTTAACCCTATTTCTCTTTCTGTTTAATATGTGACGTGAAACATTTTTCTATATCTAAGCTGATTAAGCTGTTTATATAGTTAAGTAATTTTCATTTTAAGTAACAATTTAGGGCTTCACACTTTAAAATGCTTATACGGAAATTTACAAATTACAGCCTATAATAATAATAATAATAATAAAAGACGTATTAGGAGCATTATACAATAGTCTCAATGCTCTTACAACAATATATTCTTAAAGTTACTTATAAAACTAATTACAGTTTCATTACAAGATAAAGCCTATACTACATATATTACCACCATGAACAAAAAACTATGGCTGACATTATGGGGCTGATGACATTATGGTGCTGACAATATTATTATGGGGCTGATATTATTGATGACATTATGCGGCTGATGACGGCCTGGAGGTATTATTGGGTTGATGGCGACCTGCGGGTATTATGCAGGTATCATCTGTAGTGCCACGACCATACATCTTATACTAAGTACCTTATCATCTGAAGTACCTAAGGTACTTAGTATAAGATGTATGGTCATGGTACTTCAGATGATAAGGTACTTAGTATAAGATGTATGGTCGTGGCACTACAGATGATAAGGTACTTAGTATAAGATGTATAGGTCATGGTATTTCAGATGATCAGGTACTTAGTATAAGATGTATGGTCGTGGCACTACAGATGATAAGGTACTTAGTATAAGATGTATGGTCATGGTATTTCAGATGATCAGGTACTTAGTATAAGATGTATGGTCGTGGCACTACAGATGATAAGGTACTTAGTATAAGATGTATGGTCATGGTATTTCAGATGATCAGGTACTTAGTATAAGATGTATGGTCATGGTACTTCAGATGATAAGGTACTTAGTATAAGATGTATGGTCATGGTATTTCAGATGATCAGGTACTTAGTATAAGATGTATGGTCATGATACTACAGATGATAAAGTACAGTACTTAGTATAAGATGTATGGTCAATCATCTGAAGTGCCACGACCATACATCTTATACTAAGTACTGTACTTTATCATCTGTAGTACCATGACCATACATCTTATACTAAGTACCTTATCATCTGAAGTGCCACGACCATACATCTTATCACCATCAATTGTCATATCAAAAGGTTGATATATCCATCCATCACTGAATTCCGCTGGTTGAACATCAAAGCCAAAACCCAATTGAAATCTTGTCGCACAAGTGCCTGATATTGCGAGCTATTGATGATATCGCACGGTGTTCAGTCGACTATGAGACCGTGAAAACCAACTGTCGATATGAGTTAAGCTAATTAATTATGTTGCCCGCTGCAGATCGGTAGGGATAGAGACGGTAGCTAGGCTCGTTAGCTAGGCGTTGCGATCGTGCGACCGTACGATCGTGATTCGTGCTGGGCTCCGGAAATGACTGATTCCGGACTTCCGGAACCCTAACGGTACCCTCTCTATCCCGTGATCAGCAAGTCACCCGTGAAACACCGGGAAGAAAAACACGAGAGAAAAAAACAACACACACACACACCAACATGAACCAAACAAATTAAGCATTACTCACCCACAGAGATACTATAGTATACCTGAACCAACTCCAACTGTATGAACTGTGACCTCGACCGTGCCAAATACAAGACTGAGAACATTGTCGGACTCGAAGGGGACTGGGTGGGCTAGGACGACAAAATTACTATTACCTGGCTTCAGGTGAGCCCGTCTTATATATACTGTACCAGGTGGGTACAATTTCCGGGACTAGGATACCCGATTGGATAAGCCATACAGCATCCACCGTTTATACGTTAACTTCCTTTATTATTAACAATAATAAATACATTAAAAAACGCTAAAGGTCCATAGCTAGAAACGTCAGTTTTTCTCTCCTACTATTTCGGCAGTCATGCAACAGTCTCGAAGCCTGTGTGCATTTTGTGATTTTTGTATTATAAATAGTATACTACTCCATTATAGAGGATAATATATCATTATTAAAAATTTAGTTGTATGTATATCTCCGGAGTTCCAGGAACTGGCAAAACAGCTACTGTTCACGAAGTCATTCGATGGCTAGAGGAAATGCGAGAAAATGAAGAAATCCCGGATTTTAAGTTTTACGAGATAAATGGAATGAAAGTAACCCAACCAAACCAAGTATACGTTTTATTTTATAAGGTAAGCAATTTGTTAATTGATATTTGACTTACAAATGATTGCAAATGAGCTATTTTCTTTTGTTATGGCCGCAAGAATTATGGGCAAATGCGGACAAACATGGGTACTGACGTCATCTAGACAAAGTGCTATTGCTTTTCATTGTACATCATGATTGTTGAAAAATAGACCTTTGTAATGTGACGTTAAAACGGTCATCTGGGGAGGAAAACTTCAGGAGGAAAAGGTTCGGACTTTCAACAAATCGAATAATTAATGGCAAATACATGTATTGCTAAATAACAAAGTATTATTATATAGCTACTAGTAGGATATTAGCCATCTCGCAATTTGATTGGCTCCTCTACTACTACTGTAGGTGAGAAAAAACAAGATGGCGGCATGTTTTTTTAGGTCGAAAAAAGAAACCCCGAACTAACTAAGTGTTTGGCTATATAATAAAACAATTATACCAATAATTGTAATAATACTAATAGCCAACTCGGCGCTTCGTGCCTCGTTGGCTATGAGCTCATATACGACTCGAGCTCATGGTATAATTGTTAAAATGTTTAATAAACGAGCTGCGTTATCTAACGAGCAAGAGTGTTTTATCTGTTTAATTTGTTATTTGTGCCAAAATCGAATACCGTTATTCTACATGGAGACAGAACATTTTCGGTTGCCGCAAAAAAACAGGAATCGAACCCTGGTCTCTGAATCAACGTTTCGGCGCTCTAACCTTTGAGCTATTGAGATACATTTTAAATTCGGTATATACAAATTAAATTAAAAGCGGCGAATTTAATATGTATATGGAGAAATCACTGACTGTTCTGACCGTGTCTCAATAGCTCAAAGGTTATGCACTAGTCAATTGAAATTAAAACTAGTCAAGACGGCCATTTTTCGTATGGACGGCCATGGACGGTCTAAGCAAAATATTTTCCTCAAACAACAACTTACAGGTTTCCCCCTTTCTAATGTTTCTTGATTTCTGTTAGCTGATGTTTATTTTAGCTATTGTGTAGGTTTCGTTACTAATTTTTGTCAAGAACGTGCACACATGAGTGGTGACGATTGATTGTGAGATCGATTTAATGTGTATATGCTGTAACATGAAGTAGTGAAAACGTTGTTTAATTTAACTGCTGTTCAATACGTTTGATAAGCTCACGGCCACGCCCACCAAAATTTTTTTGTGGCCACGCCCACCAAACTTTTTTGGACGGCAGTTTTGAAATCCTGGCAAAAAGCCTGGTTGTGAGTTTATTGAACTACTTCAAAGAAGGTGACTTGGTCACTTGTGTATTGTTCAGGTTTTTAAACCTATACTTTGCAAGCCAAGTAGTAAAAATCTCCAATTTAGTTGCTGCCGACCCTCAGGCAGCACACTAATCTTGACTTGGGTCGCTGTGTTTCGTGTCCAGACCTCTTCGCGGAACTATGTAAAGCGAACATAGACTCGGCACAGTGGATATCTGGATGGATGGATGTCTGTCCAGTTTTATGACGTTTTGTGACGTAGGTTTCAGTTTCGGATATTATTAGAAGGGTATTCGTTTAATTTAAAATATGACCGCTCGACCGCCAGATAAGTCGTTCAATTCAGAAATATTACGAACGTGAAGTTCGATTTGGCAAAAGTGTCTCTTGAATGGAACATTAATAACTTCGCGAGGCTTGCTCGTTTCCAGTAAATCTTGTTCGAATTAGATGTATGGCGTTCAAATGGTCATATTGAATTTTGACATATAAACGGGCCATATGATTACCGTATGTTAGAAGACTATAATGGCTATATGATCGCCTTGATAAGTGGTTTAGATTGTTAGCGAGTGGAACACGGCAACAAACGACAGCGTCGTAATTCAAGGAGACACTAACTCAATGTTTTTGACAACGGTGACATCCCGCATGATTTCCATATGTTATATTGGAAGGGCCTTCCCGTTCGTTTGTTCGATTTGAAATATGACGACCTCCAGATAACTCGGATGTTCAATTCAGCAAATATTACAAACGTGAAGTTCGATTTGGCAAGAGTGTTGCTTGAATGGAAAATTTATTTTATTTTTAATATATTTTTAACTTCGCGAGGCTTCTTTCGAGTAAATGTTGTTCGAATTAGATGTATGGCGTTGAGGCGTTCAAATGGTCACATTGAATTTTGACATTATAAACGCGCCATATGATTATCGTATGTTATTTTAATATTACAAGGCTATATGATCTCTTTAGTTCGATACGTGGTTTAGATTCTACATTCTATTTATTTGATCCTCTATGCTATAGAAAATTTCTAGTATAATTCTGCTGGCATGCCTGATCCTGAACACTGCTCCACCCTCGTACCCCAGAGGCAGCATTTCCGACTTCTGATAAGAACTCCCAGTTTCTATATTCATAGCCGTAATACATTTTTACTATTTAAAGCCGTAAAGCCAACGAGACATTTATCAAGAACAACAAACACGTCTTTATCACATATAAAACATGTAAAACAAATGAAGAATTTAAACAAATGTAAGAGACACTCGATACATGGACGATCGTCAAGCTCGTATCCTCAGAGTCCCAGACAGGAATCGAACCTGTAACCTTCTGATTGCCGGTGAGACGCTCTAACCATTGAGCCACCGAGACTCACATGGAGAGCGAAGGTTACAATTATGTACTGGTTCGATTGATATATGTACTGCCCTATGCGGCAGTCACTATATATTGGTAATGTTTGGATGTGTTAATATACACACTGCTGTAGTGAATGTGGGACAGCTTGGAGTAGACAGACGATACATGGACGATCCTCAAGCTCGTATCCTCAGAAAAATGATTCTGAGTCCCGGACAGGAATCGAACCTGTAACTTATCTTAACCTCGCGACTTATCTGTGATGATGCATGCAGCTCAACTGCAGGGGTATTCTGGAGATATTGATATCGTAGAATACCGGTTATAAGCACCCCAGTTATAAGCCCCCTGTTATAGGCCCACCTGTTTATTAACAGAAAATACCTTCCTTTTATATAAACCAGATATAAACCCACTTTCGTAATAAAGTACCAAGAACGTAGTTTGTTTGTTATGCGTTTTGAAACATTTTTCTATCCCGGTGATAACCCCTCCCGTTTATAAGCCCACTCAAAACCGCTTGGCGTGATTCTACGGCATGCGTTTATATGTTACAGTATGTGGCGACTATGGGCATTGGGCGATCGTCAAGCTCATATTCTCAGAAAAATTATGAGTCCCGGACAGGAATCGAACCTGTAACCTTCTGATTGCCGGTGAGACGCTCTAACCATGCATTGAGCTACTGAGACCAAGGAGGAGAGATGGCTACAATGGTGTATTGTTAGTACTGCAATCAGAAGGTTACACGTTCGATTCCGGGGCTCAGAATCATTTTTCTAAGGATGTGAGCTTGACAATCGTCCATGTATCGTCTGTCACTAACAGCAGCGTATATATTAACTGATTAACATATATTTGAATATGCCCTTTTTGGGAAAAACGGGTTCCTCTTAACAAGTTTTATCTTATTAGTTTCTTACAGGTCAGAAAGTCACTGCTGATCACGCATCTTCTTTATTGGATAAATATTTTAATAATTCATCAAGTAGGAAAGAACATATTATACTGTTAGTAGACGAGGTAAGCTATTATTTTGTAACATGGTGACACAGGCAGACTTTAATTACAAGCTTTGCCACATTGAGTCAGGGAAACCTTGGAGCTTATCGCTTCATTACGCATTACGGGGTCCCTGAGATATACAAAAAATAAACTAACAGCACATTTTAACAAGAAGACTAGACAGGGGACGACACATGAGGTAACAATTTATTGCACAGTCATATATATACGGTTTTAAAATTTTGCTGAATTTCGACATCGTACACGTGTTCGGTTGTATAATGATGTTACATTTCATGTTATAGATTAAAACAGAAAAATTATTTCAGAAAATGTTAATATAATCATGCATGTTCACGTTCAGCTTGAAGAATGTGATGAATTGAAATTCCGTTTTCTAAGTCTGATTCATTTGAAAACCCAATCACAACATGTCCATCTGGCATGTTGCTCACTTCTATAACTACACAGCAGAATACACTAGCAAATAATTCTTATGAGCAATTTGGTGAGAAATTGATCCCTGCCTGCTGTTGTGTTGGCAGTATTAAAATACTAATGAAAATCTCCAAAAGGTTGGTGTACTGCCGATACTGACGAAAGACCTTCGTTGGAAAGACCTCCTCTTCACTATTTCGGCAGTACACTGAGCTTTTACAGTTTTGGACTAGTGTAGTCTTTAACCGAGTTAAAAAACCTTTCATGTTGTTTTTCTGAGCAGCTTGATCAGTTATGGACAAGAAAACAGGATGTGATGTATCATTTATTTGATTGGCCAACTCGACGTCGTTCAAAGTTAATTGTTGTTGCTATTGCTAATACTATGGATTTACCTGAAAGAATGATGATTAACCGAGTATCGAGTAGGCTGGTAAGAAGCAAAGTAATAAGATTTTCTAGGAATGCTTTTTTCCATATGGAACACGTACGGTTGATGATCTGCCATTAGGTTGTTTACATTTGTAATAATTGTAATAATAATAACTAGAAATACGAATTCGCAATAATCCCCTCGCCCCGCCTTTTCTACCCCCCCCCCCCCCCCCTACGGAATTTCTCCATCCATGGTGCCCAGCCACCTCGCACGCCGTGGTCGTGTATTTCTGTTTTGCAAAAATTCACAATTTCCAAAAGCCCGTTTCATCGAAGAAATGTTTGAACGTTATCTCGGCCAATATTTAACCGATTTAAACTCTGAAAACAGATTTGGAATTAGCGAGTCAACATAAATAACATACGCGTTTACTATATTACGAGAACGTGAGTACCCTTCGTAAAAACGGTTTATGTACTTAGAAATTAGTCGATTATAAACTGTCACTTTATCGTATATTATTTTGAACGTTATCTCGATCAATATTTAACCGTTTTCAATTCTGAAAACAGATTTGGAATTAGCGAGTCAAAATACATCACATAATGTGTCTACTATATTACGAGAACGTGAATACCCTTCGTAAAAATGGTTTTATGTACTTAGAAATTAGTCCGGGCTTGGTCGGCTTATGATAATCTCGATCAATATATAACCGTTTCAATTCTGAAAACAGATTTGGAATTAGCGAGTCAAAATACATACTCGGACTCGGATTTCTATTTCCTCAAAAAACTATGTCTCTTGTGACGGTTCAATTTAATCTGAGTATCTAGTTACCAGTGCCACATTTTCCGATCCCGCGCATGAGGACGGTTGATCATATATATATACCAGGGCGCTATAAAACACGGGCGTGGAAACGGCCTATAAGCGCGTGATCCATGTGTGATGCGGAGGACTGGCGCGAGCGTGCTGTAGAAGAAAAAAATTATAAACAATGGCCGAAAAATATATACGAGTGCCCGAAAAATATGGCAATACTAAGGTAGTGTGTTAACAAAATCAATGTTTTCTTGATTCTTGCCCAAGTGATCAGCTTTCGAGTGGATACTGTGAGAAAACCGGCTTTTTTGATATTTTGTGTATGGTTTTCGACCCACGGTTCCAAATCTTGTCTATTTCGAGTCTTTCGATTGTACAACTGCACAAGGTATTGTTTTAAAAATAGAAAATATCAAAAAAGCCGGTTTTTTCATAGTAATCCACTCGAAAGCTGATCACTTGGGCAAGAGATTGAATGTATTCAAAATAGATTTTAAGTACCTAGTGCAGAAAAAAACAAGAAAAACCTAATTTTTTTTCCGCTGTTCCTATTACATTTAAAACAGTACAAACTGCACAAGATTTTGTCTACGAACTGGTCGAAAACAAGGCTTTAAAAATACAAAATATAAAAAAGCCGGTTTTCTCACAGTATCCACATCGAAAGCTGATCACTTGGGCAAGAGATTGGTGTATTCAAAATAAACTTTAAGTACCTAGTGCAATAAAAAAAAAACAAGAAAAACCTAATTTTTTCCGCGGTTGCTAATGCATTGTTTTTGTCTACGAACGGGTCCAAAACAAGGCTTTAAAAATAGAAAATGTTTAAAAAGCCGGTTTTCTCACAGCATCCTTTCGAAAGCTGATAACTTGGGAAAGAGATTGGTGTATTCAAAACACCATTTAAGTACTAGGGAAGAAGAAAGAAAGAAAATATAATTTTTTCCGCGGTTCCAGTGTTTCTGACTACGGGGCCGTTCACACTAGTGAGTTAGATCGATCTCGGATCAACGAAAACACAAAATATAAAAAAGGCCGGTAAAAAGCCGGTCTCCTCACAGTATACATTGTAAAGCTTATAAAATTACCAAGCGTTTGATGTGGTCAAATTAACTTTTGGTTACCTAGTGGAGTAGTAATCGTCAATTCAAAGCGTCAATGCTTGATAAAACGTCCTGAATTTTGAAAAGAACAGCGATCAACCATTGAAATTTTAGCTTTCCAAGCAGATTTATTGAAAAGGTAACGAGGTAAATCTAAAGTTGAAGAAAGCTTCGTATTGTTAACTTCAAGAAAACATTGATTTTGTTAACACACTACCTTAGTATTGCCATATTTTTCGGGCACTCGTATATATTTTTCGGCCATTGTTTATAATTTTTTTCTTCTACAGCACGCTCGCGCCAGTCCTCCGCATCACACATGGATCACGCGCTTATAGGCCGTTTCCACGCCCGTGTTTTATAGCGCCCTGATATATACCTATAAACAGATCCTAGATCTAGGAACGGCATAAGGGACTAAACGCCGGTCGATATTAGCACCCTCGCCCTCAGGCCTTCGGCCTTCGGCCGGCGCTTCGCGCCGGGCGAGGGGATAATAATTTTTTTGGAGCATTATACGGTGCTCAATGCTCTTACAAGTAAATCACACTTATATAATAAAGCTAAAAACTATTTATATGTATTCTCAAATATAAACCGAAATAACAAAACTATACTTATTAAAAGAGAAAAGTAGATTTAATTAAGTTAATAGTATTAGCATTTCTTATATGGAACGGTAAAGAGTTCCAAAGTCTTGGGGCACAGATTAAGTATGCTCTATCGCCATAACTGACAGAGTTGTTAGGTATAGACAATAAGTTCTGACTGGACTATTTTGAAGTTCGTGCAGGCTTATGGATATGTAGTAGATCAGAAATATAATAAGGGGCAAAACCGTGAAGTGCTTTATACGCGATTAGAAGTATTTTATAACTAATTATAGATCTAATAGGGAGCCAATAGAGTTTACAAAGTACAGACGAGTTATGCAGGGTAGTCGCTATCTTGGAACCTCCGTTTACGTTATTTAACATAACCAAGTGCTCTGACCGGACGAAAATGAACTGGTACTAGTTCCAGAATAAAAGTTTAGTTTTAGTTTAAAGGACATTGGCAACATAAATCACAATTTCAATTTTTTTACTTTATGATTAACAAACAGGCTTACGAAGGTAATCCGAGCAAACAAAACTACTCTTGCACAATACAACAACACTAATTTTGACCGAAGACAATCCTGTCATCCGCCATCTTGTTGTAATACTTTGACTAATTAACTGGGGATTTGGTGACGTCACACCTGGGTAAACCTGATGAAACTACTCTGTGGGTAGCCGAGTTTCCGCGGAATACTTTTTAAAATGATGTGGTTCAATTGAAAATGGAAGACATTCACAAAAGTCGAATTTCAAACTTATAAAGATACGAAGATGCCTAGATAAAAATTTCGCTTGAACCTGGTTGTGACGTCACACGCATATCGAAAATACATCCAAGATGGCGGACAATGATTCATGTTAGCAACTTTACCAGTGTAATTAATATGCTTTACGAGCATATTTACAACATCAAACTATTATATTCCGGCTATTTAAGTAACGTACTTTGATCGAAAAGGTACTTATTTTTTATTGGCACTGTCCTTTAACAAATCGAATAATCTTGAAGGTTGGTGTACTTTTGTACCTCGAAACGTTAGACACCCTACACACTACACACCGAAAGGCAGTACACCAACCTTCCACAATATTCAATTTTTGTTTTTACACTGGCTACACAGCACCGCACGTTTATATAACCAATTTAGTTTTAGTTTTAGTTTAGTTTAATCAAACATGTTGCCAAAAATATACTAAGGTAATAATACATAATTACCTAGTTAAATAAAATAAATTATTATATAGATATCGATGAAACACCAGGTTTTCTTCTTCTCCTTTATTTTCACATGTTGAGATAAAAATGACATGTTTACTTCCCTGTTGATTGCTAACCCCTTTAAACCATTGTAAATGAAAGAGAGAATCGTTTATGATGAAAATCATGTCCAACAATTTCTCTTAATGAGTGTACACCACAGACCATTTGTTCAAACTAAATGCAAATATTTTTTTGATCTTGTGTACAATTCCACATTAAAGTGCACCTAACCCGAAAATTTGTTTCAAAAAACAAATTACTGCGTTCTCTGGAGTAATTTTTTTTATTTGGTTGAATCCCAGATTTTATGTGCCACGTAAACGTGTACCACAATATCGAAAATCGTTGTAAAAAGCGCTTCCATTTTGGATCATGGCCCAGTTGCAAGGGAGGTGGACCTAGCAGCAACACAGAACGCTATGCATTGAGAGAAGTTGTTTTAAATCGGTCTCAAATATGCATCGTAGTCGGCTGTAGTAACACTCAGAATGTAGACGAAGGAATTTCACTTCATATTATATAGTTTTATGGCGATGATCGTCCACAAGCGAAGAAATGGAGGAAAAAATGGATTGATTTTGTGGAACAAAAACGCGCTAAGACGCCGCCGAGGCAACCATTTTACTCGTCGATACGTAAATGTCGGAGAGGGAGGAGATTTAGCAAACCAATGGTTGAGTAGAGATCAGCTCGGGGTAACCGTCTTTCCAACAATTCATGCTGCGGTAAAAGAATAGCGCGCGAGACATCTTGAGGATGTCAATGTCTTGAATAAACAGAAACTGGGGAGAATCGAGCGTTGTTCCAGGATGTACGTTACGACCCTCGCTCTCACCAGATCCCACTTGTTTAGGTACTTTTTGATACTCCAGAAAACACAGTAATTTGTTTTTGAAACAAAAACATTTGGGTTAGGTACACTTTATGAAAAGGGAAACTCTCAGGATAATTATGCATGATGTTTTAGTTTCAGGTCATGGGGTTAGTTGTTTATTTATTCATTTATTGGCGTTCTCAGCATCATATTTTGTAATATATTTTGTATAAAGTTGGGATTTCTGCCTTCCACATTTAAAAAAATCATCCATCTTGTGTTTTAAGGGTTTAACGCGCATGACTTTTGAACCATACACATATTCACAGCTTCAAGAAATTGTGACATCAAGAATCAGAGAATTAGATGCGTTTGAGCCGGATGCTGTGCAGCTTGTGGCGAGAAAGGTAACGTATTCTGCACCCTGCTTCACGAGTTCACGTTCCCCATACATTTTGTACAGTTATTAAATCTTTCCTGTCTGGCGCAGTCAAAATCGGTCGTATAAGACTGACGAAATCGTGAATAGAAAAAACACGGCACACGGTAACGCAAGAGTAAAAATTGAAACTCGACAAGCGCCAGGCACCTGAGATTCACTCACACGCCAAGATTGATTTGATTTCATAAAACAACTCTGTGATTGGTGGCATTTTGAATTTTCATTACGCTACGCGGGCATGCAAGATGGCCTTTTTCTAGAAAAATGGAAGTTTTTCAATCTGATTTATGATAATTAATGCTAATTTATATTAATTATAATGTGTCTTGTTCAGGAAATTTAAAATCTTTGGTAACAGCCTGTTTATTGGGCTTTCAGAAATGTATAGCTTTCGTAACTGTTGTGGTTATTTCTAAAGATATCAATAGAACAAAGATGTGGTTCAATTTTGGATGTTTTTCAGCCCGTCAGGAAAGAGTTAATTAAAATATATTACATGTATTACAAGAATTTTGTTGCGTAAAGCCTGGTCGTCAAAATCTATCGCGGAAAGACTGAAAACTAGTTGTTCCATGGTTAGTACTAAAGACTTATTAACCGAGTGCGAGGTCTGTACGGTAAAGTATTTGCCTGAGGTTTTCGTACAGACCGAGCGACGAAGGCGCGAGGTCTGTGCGAAAAAAGCGAAGGCAAATACTTTACCGTACAGACCAAGCAAACGAGGTTAATAAGACATTTATTATATGGCTTTTGGTTCATTTTGTTCTCTGTTTTTAACGTTGTGTTTGTCTTCAGATGTTGCCGTTTACCTTACCTCTGAGCTTGATGATTTCGCTTCATGTTTACACGCGTTACTGGTCGTTAGGCATTCATTTTCTTCACTTATAGATAAACAGCTTTCAAGAAAAGCAGCACTAATGTTCCAGGACGTGTTATTGTTCGAACTTTTTCAACGAACATACTCAAATCCTCTTTTATTTTCATCTAAATCAACTCAGAAATTTTCCCGCTAAAACTTACCGGTCTGCAAAAGGCGTATTGCCCTCTCACAGCGCCGGGAGGGCAATACGCTTTTTTCCGGACCTCTCACGAACCAATCAGCGTGCGCCATCTTTCTTAGCCATATAATAAAGGGTTAGTATAAGGGTTTGATTTTGCGTTAGGGTTATTTTCAAACCTTTATACTAAACCTCGCCCTACCCTCATACTAACCCTCGAACAAACTAGTTTTTAGTCTTTCCGCGGAAGCCTTATAGTATACATTCTAGCAATCACCCAAAATCTATAGGAATAAATATGAAAACTGCTAAGTTCTTAAAATAATTATAATATGAAAAAGACAAATAAGAGAACTTCAATATGTCGAAAAATACTTAAGTAAGAGCTTATCCTTATAGACAAATTATAAACGGTAAAGTTAACCCAGTAAATATTCTTTTTGGACGTTTTTAAAAGGGAAGTGTCCCCAAGGAATAGATTACTTTTAACTAAAAGGCCTTTAAGCATAATATTTAGAAATGTTAATAGTTTTACGGTATCTGCTCTTGTACTTGAGAATTAATAACGTTTTCATTCTCGTATTTTATGCTTCTGGATGCCGTCATTTTGTGTCGTTCTGGCGTTTGCTCGATGGGCACTCAATGACGTCAAAATTGAAAGAAAACCACCGCTGTACATAAACTTTGAGCCGTCGAGCAAAAAACCCTAAAATGGCCGCGTCCAGAAGCATAAAATACGAGAATGAAAACGTTATTTCTCGAGTACAAGAGCAGATACCGTAAAAAAATTTCTAAACATACTTAAAGGTCTTTTATTTAAAAGTAATTTATTTTTGGGTACAGTTCCTCTTTAAGTTTTCTGAATGAAGATTTATGAAGAGTTTAGAATAACCATTGTCGTATAACTGGAGTCTTTTGTAATTGTATTTCAGCATTTAAAAATGGCCAAAACATTCTTGTTATACATGTAATAAACAGAAAACAACATGGAAAGTGCTTTGTATAGTTTTATATTCACTCGTTTGTATTTTAAACTCACTCGCTCGTATCTCGCTCGTCCATTTCAGAACACAAACAAGTCGTGAACATAAAACCGTACGTCGCACTTTCCATACAATAATCCCATTCTGTCTGAATTTGCGTGATTCGTGAACCCGTATTCGTGCATGTATGGTTTAAAAACAAATTATCCTGCATGCATGCATGTACTCTTTCCTAACAGGTTGCTGCCCTTTCTGGTGATGCCCGAAGATGCCTTGATATCTGTCGACGCGCAGTTGAGATTGCCGAACAAGAAGCTTTAAATGCTAAACAGAAGCAGGTTCTTGTGGGAATGCCACATGTTGAAAAAGCATTGAATGAAATGTTTTCATCCCCAAAAATCTTAGCTATGAAGTGAGTACTGTAGCGCCGTGTTAATGCGAATGTTAATGTACATCATAATCTTAGCTCTATTATCTTTCTACAAGTACCTCAATGGCTAGAGCATCGGACTGGATTTCTTTTTGGCCTCCTTCAAATTCCGCCCGTTCCCTATCCAGGAATTTAGCAACGTCCCAAACACAATATTGAACGGATATTGTTGAGAGTGTAAAGATAGCCGGTGTTATGCGTAAAATTAGCTTGCAAGTCCGCCATTTAACTTATCGATACCTGTTCACTGTATGTCAGATATAAAAGTTGGAGATTTTTATTATATTATTTATTTCGTATATATTGTCGTTTTAGAAATCTTTCAATACTGGAGGGATTCTTTTTAAAAGCTATCCTAACAGAATTTAGAAGATCAGGTCTGGAAGAAACAACTTTTTCTGGAGTAAGTTCCTCCCTACTGTGTGTTTATTTTCATTCATTAGTTCGTTTATTGATTTATATTTTTATTTAGGTTTTTTCTCAACTTATCCCTCTATGTCGGATTGAAGGTAAAATTTGCGCCTTTGCTAATGTTATTGCTGTTATATACAAAATTGTAGTGTCGACTGCGCATAAATATGACACGTTCTCATGAGTCGGGCCTAAATCTTATTTCATACATAACATAAGGCTTAATCAGCCATAGTAAACTATGTAAATTATGTAAATAAGCTATATTTTGTACAATAAGCCATGTTATGTATGAAATAAGTTTTAGGCCCGACTCAGAACGTGTCATATTTATGCGCAGTCAACACTACGATTTCGTGTATTGGTGTTATTGTCATCATTGTTGTCTATGTTAAACCACTTTCAATAAAGGAATACCAAATGGTTTTCCGTGCAGGATAGCGTGATCCAAACACGCGGGATGTTGCGAGACTTTCGAAAAGCGTAAAAAAACACGAGCCGCCTAGGCGAGTGTTTTTTAGCTTTTCGGAAGTCGAGCAACATCCCAAGTGTTTGGATCACGCTATCCTGCACGGAAAACCATTTGGTATTTATTTTATAAAATAACGACAGAGAAATAACGAATTTTATCCAAAGATAATATGATGAGAATACAAATTCTCCCAAGAATTATCAACTACCAATCATAATTCGTCTCCAACAGCAGACGAGCAGGCCGTAAAGCTGAAATTTGTTTTGCCGACAAATCCGACAAGAACTAAAGAGAAGAATATATGGGTAAAAAACTCGACTTTGAATATAAAAATACTGACTAGTTTTAGGTATAAGCTTAATCGTTACTGGAATCAGCCGTCTCGTTGGGTATTTCACTTCGTATAGATAAAGATTGTTCTTTTCCCAATGAGTTCATCAGGCAAAAAAATAGAAGGTATTTAAACAGTATATTATTTTAGCGAGTTTGTTGCTTTCAAAACATGCTCTTTTCAAACCTTGTTTTGCTTAACTTCGCTATTGAACACAAAATGGATCAGACGATCAGTTTTCTCGGTGATAGTTTTCTCACAACACAAAAACTATATTCTGTTGTTTTTTTGAGAGTTTTGTTTTAACTTACAACGATAAACGGAATGAGATGGAAAACGCCACTTAAAATTGCTGTAAATTCCCGTGCATGATTCTCTCATCCTGCACGGGTATTGACCAATCAAATTGCTTGTTGTGTACATGTTATTTTATAATGCGTGTTGATGATGTTAGCCATAACAGCATCAACACGCATTGAAAGTGGTTTAACATAGACAACAATGATGCACCAATACATGTATTACAATACATGTATGTATTACATACAATTATACCATACATACAATACATTATAGATTCATGTTGACAACGGGTTAAACTAGACACAAAATGATAAAATGGTAACAACAGAGAAGCCTGTGTAAAAGGCGTTCCGTTTTGGCGGAGGGAGGGCGCGTTGTTTGGGAGCGTTGTTGATAGAGAGGTTAAGCAAGAGGCGTTTGGGACAATGCGACCGCCTCCGGAAGATTTTTTCTATTTTAAAACCAACTGCGCATGACCAGGCATTCTTGATGTCAAATCACCGACTTCACAACACGCTTCTTGACGTTGGTGTTTGAAAGGTGAGAGGTTTTCAATTTATTATTGGCGACATTTTGTATATTTAGACAAATTTAGGTATTCTTATTTTATATGGAATTTGTATAGGGCAGCTGTCATCTTGAACGATTTTTATGGTAACTATTAAATGTTTGAACCAGAATGTTGGTCCGATGGAGTGGACAAATGCACACGACATTGCTCTGTTCAGAGCAGTAACCCATTCAAAGCGAAGAAAAAACAATCCCAAGGGCGACGTTATGGGAGGAAGTTGCAACGAACGTTAATAAAATGCGTACCACAAAATTGAACACGTCTCAGCGAGGTGTGCGCGATCGCTACGTGCTACTGTACACTTCATCTCGCCCAGGAGGTAATGGAAGAAAATGAGATGAAAGCTGAACATGAGAAGGAGAAAGGGCGGACATGAAAAAACAATTTAATCCCGATTTTGTCTGAGAAAAACAGAATGATGTTGAAACTCATAGGAAAGCTTGTGGGCAACCAAAGCTAACTGATACTGTATCCATATTTTTGATATTGTTGTTATTTTTGTCGCAAACAGTGATGCTAAGTTCAATTTGTAAAACTAGTTCATAAAATTTCTTATGAAGTACAGTAACTGGAGTATGAACTAGCCATCATTCCACTTCTCAAAAATCCTTTAAAATGGCACATGACAAAAACATACAACTGGGTAGTTGGTGAGAAAAAGAATGTATAAAATGAAATAAAGAATTATTTCATGCTGAACTAAATATTATATTATCGAGTTGCCCTGTTAAGAATACTTTCTGTAAGAAGAAGAATAGATTTTGTCATATAAAAAAGTGGTGGCTAGTCATCCCAACCACCCCACCCCCTAGATTGACTGACTCTCTTTAAAATTATACATATTACCCACTGAACCACACGTCAGCAAGAACAGGAATGTCGTTTCTATCAAATCTAACTTTACATTCTTCCTCTTTCGTGTTATCCAAGTCAAAACGTTCATACAAATCGTATGATTATAGAGAATAGAAGTATTAATTCTTCGTTGGAGATAGAACCCGATTCATGAGCTATCAAAACCATTTAAAGGTAGACTTAGCTTAGTTACGTCAGACGTTCGTGAAGAACAATAACACGATGCTTAACCTTTTGAGTTTCGTGGCAAAAAATGCCGTCCTTGATCCAGGTTTTCGCGCGGACATGGC
Source organism: Chrysogorgia sp. JL179-B06 (assembly GCA_035772405.1). Taxonomy (NCBI): domain Eukaryota; kingdom Metazoa; phylum Cnidaria; class Anthozoa; order Scleralcyonacea; family Chrysogorgiidae; genus Chrysogorgia; species Chrysogorgia sp. JL179-B06. Next base: position 4,501,066 of record JAYKKM010000428.1, read on the forward strand.
GGTTGCGTTGTCAAAAGCGTCTGGTGTTTAAGATCTCTTATTAGGAGTGGAAGAATAGGGTGGGAGACGAACCGCTGGGAAACGCTTGTCAAAATCCTATTGCAAGTCGGGCGAGTTGCGACTTCTGCGAACAAAAGTATCGGCTAAATTCCCATTGGTTCATTCGAGTCTTGTCTAAATAACCTGACAACACATCAAATGAAGTCGGTCAAGGTTGTTTGTATTTCGCAGATAATGATCGAGTGGTGTTGGATGAAGCTTTGTGTGATTTGTCTGATTGTTTATCTGTGACGTCATCTCAGGAATGAGTAGATTGAATACAACAAGGAGGGCAATTACATTGTGACAACAAATGCATGTAAATAGCTCCTATATCAAACTGATGTGACGCATGCAGTTGTGTGACAGAGATCTTGGAGTTGGCACGGCGTCCCTACGTTTTCGTTCCTGAGATGACGTCATGCCAGGTGGGAACCAGACCCTTTGCAATTTGCAAATTTTGCATGTATATATTCCAACACTCGAAATTTTCCTTCACCATAAATCCTTAGAATAACTGTTAGAAACTTAGCTCCATCTGTTTATTATTCTTTCTCTGCTAAGTTTCTAACAGTTCTTTGCAGAACTCTCCAGTATAACCATTCCCCATGGTTAATACCTTTTTCCAAGCTATATTTAAAGGTGCCGTCCAGTCCGTTCTGCGCATGTCCACGTTTCTGTTTACATCGTTTGTTTACATTGCATTATATAAACATTGAACATGAAGTATTGCGCATTTTTCCACACGCTTGAGCTTTTACGCCTAAAAAGCGTGTTATAAAAAGCTGTTCTGTTCCTAAATGTGGATAATATATCAAACTACCACTCGTACCTTCGCCACCTTTGACGAATACTCGCTTTCGAACTGTCGCAAATCTATTCCGTTAAAGTTTGTTGATATATGGGGTCCCCAACGTTTGAAATATCACACATGCGCAGAACGGACTGGACAGCACTTTTAAGTTTGTCACCAAACTAATACAGAAGGGTTATAAAAAGGGTTGATATGAGGTTTATCTGCAACACAGGGGCGTTGTTGTCAGATTTGAGCATGGCCCTTGTTGATAATAGTAATTTTCCTGAAAATGTTACCTTGGTAAAATAAAGTTGTTTTTTATGTAATTACCTTTTTAATTAATTTTGTTTTGTTTTGATATTCTGAAGGAGTTTCCGCTCCAGGACCGTCTGTGGTATCCGCCATCGTGAGTCGCTTAGGAGAAACACGTCTATTACTGGTTGACCCTGGACGTTGTGATTTACAACAAAGAATAAGACTGAATGTCAACAAAGATGATATTTTGTTTGCTTTGAAAACGGCAAATAAAGACTCAAGATAGAAAATTATGCTTATTTCCAGGCGAACCTATACTTTGGTTGCTCAAACGATAAAATAAATTAAATATGCTCAAAAAGAAACTTGTTTTAGGTGTAAAAATATTTATATTGAGGTATGATCTTAATCAAACTCTTGTGGAATAAAACGCAAAGTTAGGCCGATTTGACTGCATTAAAAAGCTGCGAATGTGAACTCACATTGTTCAAAGTCAGTCTCCGTTGGGATTATTTATCATTTTATATCTGTTTTTAGTATCACGTTTCTATCACAACTCCTCAATTTTCATTGGGTATCGCAGGAGTTACTATCTGCTGTTAGTATCAACCAACTAGTGGTCTATTACAAATTCGGAATTCTGATTGGCTGAGCTACTCACTGTCTATTGGTGATAGACCACTAGTAGCGTTATCCAATCACAAACCTTATGCTGGAATATTCCTATCCTGGCCAATCAGAAGCCACGACATATTCACGCTGCACGGCCAAACCTGAAATCTAGTCCAAACTAGTCCGCTAAAATCTAGTCCGCTAAAATTTATATACGAGTGATGAAATCATGAAAACATTGGCCCGAAATTAATGTAAAATTGTTCAGTTTGACATTTTCGAATACGAAAATGAATTCGCTTATGCCTATGGAGTATATCTACACCAGATGTTAAGCGATTGTTTATCATGTGCCATCGAGCAACTCTACATTTGAATGGGGAGATTTCTACAAACAAAAAGGTAAAACTATCTGAAAATTTGGAACAATGTTAGAAAGGTTGTTTGTATCAACTTCAACTGTATCAACTTTTATGGTTGATACTAAAACAATTAGACAACTCGCCCTCGTTGTCTATTTAACAATTAGACAACGAGAACGAGTTGTCTATTTAACAATTAGACAACGAGTCCGAGTTGTCTATGAGCAATTAGTATACACCCAACCATTGTCTATTACAAATGCTGCATTCTGATTGGCTACTCAACCGTTGTCTATTCGTGATAGACAACGTTTGGGAAAAATGAAAACAAACCTGAAAAAATATGGCAGTAAACTCTCGTTTTGCAGACGTTTCCGAGGAATTTTGGAGAGTTTGATAGATAATTCTATCGCTGCGAAAACTAAAACGGCCACAAAATATGGCAGGAAGATTTTTAATGGTAAGTACGAAATATAAACTGTTTTTACTTGCTGCTCACGAGTGCAAATGATGCCAATTTTAAGACCGCTAATTTAATTTTTTTCTTCTTATTACCGATAATAAGGTAATAAGCATATTTGCATATAAGCATGCAAACTACCAAGGGTATAGTAAGGGTAATAAGCGTAAAATAAGGGAATAGGGGTAATAAGGTAATAAGCGCTATAGTAAGAACATATACACACACAAACTAGCAAGAGAATAAGAGAATAAGGGTAATAAGGAAATAAGGTAATAAGCACTATAGTAAGAACATATACACACACAAACTAGCAAGAGAATAAGAGAATAAGGGTAATAAGGAAACTACCAAGAGAATAAGGGTAATAAGGTAATAAGGTAATAAGCACTATAGTACAAACAAACTAGCAAGAGAATATAAAAGGTAATAAGCACTATAGTAAGAACATATACACAAACAAACTACCAAGAGAACAAGGGTAATAAGGTAATAAGCACTATAGTACTACTAAGAACATATACACAAACAAACTAGCAAGAGAATATAAAAGGTAATAAGCACTAATAAGAAGTACGCAAGCAAACTACCAAGGTAAAGAGAACATATATACAAGCCGAGCGTAATGCCAAGAAAATAGACGAGGCCCCCAAAGGTGTCCGTTTAATAGAAGTTTGGCTGTATATATTCTCATATGGTCAGTTGGTAACTTGATCCTTTATTTATCAAAGACCATGCGGCTTTGTTAACGTTCGGACGTCCTTGGGTTTTTGGTGAATACACCAAATGATATACACAAATGCTAATAATTCAAATTAACTTTATTGATAGAGAACTTTATGAACAGTCTAACTAAGAGAATTGTGTGATTATTTATCATGAGTAGAGGAATTAATCGTATACATGTACGGGCGCTTGTGTGAGAAGCTTAGTCAAAGGTATAGTTGATACTGTAAAGGTACTTAATTATTTCCTAATTGGATTTCGGATAGTATTTTGAAATGCACGCAGACTGAATATACTATTGTAAAAATTGTCCTTAAATGTTACTAAAATAGAGTCACTATAGGAGACGTTACAGGTTCGAGTTTGTTAAGTTTGAGGAGGCAATGGTATTCATTCTGTCGTCAAAACTGACAACGAAAGGATTATTGACTCTAGCTCAGGCAATTAACCACGTTCCCGCATCATACAGTCTAACAGGTTACGGGGACTATTCAAATTTAAGGTTGTATGCAATTAGCGCAATAATGAAGAAAGCAGGATTTACGATTGGGACAGATGATCTATCAAGGTATATGTCATTAGTGGAAACACACTGCTCTTCATTGCGTTCATCACTTAATAATGATTTAAACGATGTGCTTTGGAAAGCAACAGAAGAAGAATGTTTCAATTTCAACTGTATGATGACGCCGCCCATTAACCAATGTCTCAATTGTAAAAAGCAGTTGACTACAAACAATAAGCCAAACAAAGTAACTTTATTCACGCTGAACGGGCCAATTCCTGCGACTAAATTACGGCTTCGCTGTCGCGATTGTTCTATTCAATACGGGGTTTGCACCTTTACGGATAAATCAGGACAACATCTTTATCCCAAGTCACATCGTCCTTTTCTTGTGGAAGCCAGCAATGTTTTTTATGTTGATAAAGCATTGTATGAATGGATACCGTCATTGGGGTACGTGAACTTACTATTGTTTTTAATATATAAAACGTTGTTTTACATTGTGCACTAAAAATATTTAGCAACATACAGTAACATCTAATAATATTATTATTAGTAACATTAATAACATAGGGACATATTTTACAGGGAAAAGCTATTCAAATTCTATTGTCAAAATTCTAATGTGTATATAATATACATTTTCTTAACAGCAATCATTCTTGGGTGTCATTCAGTGGCTTTTCCCAAGCTTACAACGAAGTTTTCCTGAATGAAATCAATCGTTACTCCCAAGAGGTAAGATCAAACTTTAAACTTAGATATATGTACATTATGTTAATGTTCCATTATGTTGTACGTAATTTGCAATTCAACTGACACAAGGCGCCCACAAATTTACGTGGAACATTCTTGTTTTTATAAAATTAGATGTACACAAAATAAAAGAAATAAATGTTTAAAACTCAGGTATTCAGATCCTGGGGATACAGTGTCATGTCCGATGTTGGTGTATGGTGGTTGATGGTCGTTGGTCTCTTGGTTGAATTTCCTGCTGCTCAAATGATGTCATGTAGACTGTTCAGTGTAGTGAGGTACATGTAAGATTGTCTATGTTCAGTATGTATGTACGTGGAGTCTATATTAAGTGCCGAATGTATTTAGCTTGTAGATCTGATTGGGGACATTTTTCCATTGATTTTGTAGAGAGGAAAACTGGAGAATCCGGGAAAAGCCCTGAAGGTACAGGGAAAAAAACAACTCTATTTTAGAGTCATCCATCTTGCTGAGTTGACTTAACACTGGGGAGCAGTGGTGCCGTGCAAGGTAGCCAGCTTGTAGAATACGTTACCAATGCATTCTATATTGTGATACTGTATACGTTGTGTGTCTCGTTCTTTAAAAAAACCTTATTGTAATTATATTTATAAAGTTGGATGTGAATACAGGTAAACTAAAATAATGTAGAGTTGAGTGAGATTGTGTTCCGGATTATGTCATAGTGTATATTGTACAGTAAAAACCCGTTGTTCTTATATATCGGGAGCTTTCTGCAAAATCAGCCTGAAGATGTTCTTAAGGTGTTCTTAAAATTGTTTCTGGAAATTATATACTGCATAGACTACCAACAGATGAAATTAATGTGCAATCACAATGTTTTATTAAATGAATGGATGATACTAGCCTTAACTGAATAAATTAAGGCAATAATATAATTACATTGCGGGAGGGGTAGCAGTTTTGGTGCTTTAAACAATATAGAGGGGTAGTACGAAATTCGGCAAAAGTCATGTAAGTAAAATTCAAAATGCACCAGCCCCCCCCCCCCCCCCCCCCCCCCCCAATGTGACCAAATTCAAAGGTATTTCTTTGAGGATGTAGTTGTTTTCATTGATATAATATATGATGAAAACAAGAACAGTTCAGAAGAACGGTCAGAAGTTCAGAAAGAGTTGTAAAAAATGTTCATGCCAGCATGCTACTTTGATGTTGTGCCTACAGCAAATAAAAAATGTAATTGACAGGAAAAAATTAGGCAAGTCTAAAAAAATTAATTGCCAAATTTTCTTTGGCAATTCCAATCCCTTCTGTGAAATTCTGTGTGTGCAATGGTCCAGCACATATATTTTGATCTACCCTAGTAGGCTTTTTTAATCTAACTGGCACCCATTTTTTTATATAAGAACATTTTTTCATTTGTCAGGCTGAATTTGTTCTTATGTATATGGTACTTTGTTGACCAAATTTCAGCCTGAGTGTTCTTAATCCACTTGTTCTTTTATGTGGGTTTTTACTGTATATGTTTCGGATTAGGTCATAGTATACTGTATGTTGTTTATTTTACCTCAAGTTTATATTGTTTTTTTACTTCGTATTATAGCATATCGTGTGGAGAGAATATATTAGAATAGAGGTGTAAAGATGTAAATTAAATAAAGGGAGATGATGATAATGGTGATGTAATAATGGTATTTATTTAATGATAGTAATAATAATACTTATTTAAAATGATATTGATAATAATATTTAATGTTATATACTGTGGATGGTTGTGTACTGTAGTTTGGTTTGATATTTTCGGATAATGGTTTTGATGGGATGGTATGGTCATTGATGGTGGGATTTGGATCGGAAGAGATTTGTGACGAGCAATGATTTGAATGCAAGATGGGAGAAGTGAAGAGGAAAATGAAGGAATAAGCTAGGAGAGTGGAGGATTATTGAAGATTTGGAATTTTCAAAACCCGGGTGCGGTGAATATAAAGAGTATGTCAAGGCCGAGGTGAATGCCTGAAGTCCGCCACCCTGACCTTGTCCCTGTTTTTAGAGAAACAAATTATTCTCTTATTCTCTTGGTAGTTTGTTTGTGTATATGTTCTTACTATAGTGCTTATTACCTTATTTCCTTATTACCCTTATTCTCTTCGTAGTTTGTGTGTGTATATGTTCTTACTATAGTGCTTATTACCTTATTTCCTTATTACCTTATTACCCTTATTCTCTTGCTAGTTTGTGTGTGTATATGTTCTTACTATAGTGCTTATTACCTTATTTCCTTATTCTCTTATTCTCTTGCTAGTTTGTGTGTGTATATGTTCTTACTATAGTGCTTATTACCTTATTACCCTTATTCTCTTATTCTCTTGGTAGTTTGTGTGTGTATATGTTCTTACTATAATGCTTATTTCCTTATTACCCTTATTCTCTTATTCTCTTGGTAGTTTGTGTGTGTATATGTTCTTACTATAGTGCTTATTACCTTATTACCCTTATTCTCTTGGTAGTTTGTGTGTGTATATGTTCTTACTATAGTGCTTATACCTTATTACCCTTGTTCTGCAAGTTTGTTTGTATATATGTTCTTCCTAGTGCTTATTTTCTCATTACCTGATAACCTTATTTCTTCTCTTTGCTTGTGTATTTGTTCTTATTAGTCGCTTATTACTTTTATTTCTTCAGTTTAATGCTTATTACACTGTTACTGGTAATAAGAAAAAAAATGCAAAAGCAGTGGTCTTGAAACTGGCATGGTATACACGAGTGGTTAAATAACACAACATATTCGTCAGTTTGCACTAGAAAAACTCTCTAGAAAAACGTCTGTCACAGTTTTGTACGACCATAGACCACGACATAGAGGCTAGACACACCAAGGCTGTCACTGGTCACAAATCTGATCTATCCATTAAGTCGTACAGCTCGAGGGCTTCTTTCCAAAAGGAAAACATGTCGAATATTCTAAGTCGCTTCGTCTCGCGCGGGCGAGAGCAATCCTTCCATTCAGTCTAGTCGCTGCAGCTCTACTTACAGCAAACCAGACCTTATGCAATCATCACCGCCAACGTCTTCGGCACTTGAAACAACTGATCAGGCTAACTCTGATGCCCAGCTTCGCGTTGAAAACCAAGCCACAAATATCCAGCTGCGAGCTCCACAATCGTTCAATTTCCATGGCTGCACAGTGTCAGTCAGGCATGATTGTTTCCACTTTCCAGTTTAACTGTTGTTCCCTTGGTAGTCGTTTCTTTGATAACTTTTAAGAAGAAATTCTTTCTTACGAATGTTTTATGGACATTTTAACACCAAACGGTTTGCTTTTGACACTGACTGACGTCTGACACGTAAACACATGTCATGTTCGCGCGTGCGTATATAAATTAAAATTGAATGAAATTATTTTAAAAATTACACGGTGTATGGATTATTTTCTCGAAATTAATATATCTAGGTACAGGGTGTATACTAATTAACAATTAGACAACTCGTCCTCGTTGTCTATGAGCGCATAGTCTCATAGACAACTCGGACTCGTTGTCTAATTGTTAAATATGACTATTCGCTCATAGACAACGAGGACGAGTTGTCTAATTGTTTTAGTAGAAACAAATCAGTGGACTATTACAAATCATGCATTCTCGAAAAAATTATCCAAAAAACTCATCTGAAACCTCCCCATGAAAACGAGAGTTTTCTGCCATTGTTTTGAGCGCGTTTCCCAAACGTTGTCTATCACGAATAGACAACGGTTGAGTAGCCAATCAGAATGCAGCATTTGTAATAGACCATGGTCAGTTTCTACTAAGAGCAGATAGTCAACTCGGGCTTCGCCCTCGTTGACTATCTGCACATAGACAACTCGTTCTCGTTGTCTAATTGTTAATTAGTGCAATTTCTGAGCTTAAACGAGTTCTGATTGGCTGACTGGCCAGTAACTCTGAGACGATTATCACATCACTAGAAATCATACTTGAAAAAGTGTTTTTTGTGACCAGACTGGTTTATTTGTTCCAGTCCCCTCTCGAATCATTATTTTGATGTATGGTTTCTAAAACATGACGAATTGTTTTTCAAAATGGCGACTATACTAATAAATCGTCGAAAGGGCTCAAAAACTTAGTATAAAGATACTGTATATATATCAGATTTCTCTCAAGATAGAACTGTCTAAGGGTGAGGAAGTTGTTTATCGTATAATTATTTGTATTTTTACGTCCGTTTTGATCGTTGGTGTTTTTAGTGCAAAGTTGAAAATTTTGCAGTATTGTGATGAGGGGCGAAAATTTACACGATATATAGAGTCAGCGACGATAGTGTTAACATCTGAGAGTTCCGGGGGTGTGGCAACCTTATTATTTCGTAGTATTCTGGTACTTCAATTTACTTTTGTGAGTGGAAAAGTGAATGTGAAGTTCCTGGACAACGAAGACCGTTAAGTGAGTTATCGATGGGTTTTTTACGTGTCAAATTGTAATGCAGTTAGATTTCGATATCTTGATCTCGATCGCGTTGTTATTGTTTATTGCCTGCACCTTCTACCCCCTATGGTCTATTTTTTGACGAGTTTTCCCGTCTGCTAGAGAAAATGGCTACTGCTTCTGGTTCCTTACTGTTGGTTGGCAATTTTAACCTTCACGTAAATGACGTAACTAATCCCGCTGCTTCGCAATTTGTCCAATTGTTAGACGGGTATCGGTCCGACCCACAAAAATGGACACACGCTTGATCTCATCATTACCAGGGCAGACGAGAACATTGCGAATATTTTTTCTATCACAGATCCTTGCATATCGGACCACATTGTCATCTCATGCACTCTCTCCCTCTTAAAGCCAGCTCACGAGAAGAACGAAATTTACTACCGGAAATTGAAAGCAATCAACATGACAGAACTACGTGAAGACATTGCGAACTCCCCTCTGATGTCTTTTGACATCTGTAATGATGTATCAATTCTTTCAAAACAGTACAATGATGTTTTATCTTCAGTTCTAGAGAAACATGCGCCCTTAAAGAAGCGAGTAATTACAGTGCGGCCAGCCGCACCATGGTACAATAAGAATATAACCGATGAGAAAATTGAGCGTTTTATGGGCTCACCGTCGATCGTGGAAACTATATGAAGAAATGTAGAGCGGTTACTATGCAGCTCTCGTAGAAGAGCATCAGGCCGACCCAAAAGCTCTTTTTTCAACTGTTAACAAATTACTCCACTTGAAGGGTGAGAGGAAACTTCCATCATGGAATAACACTGCTGAGTTGGCTGAAGCCTTCGCCGACTACTTTACGAATAAGATTCTAATCTAAATATCAAGAATGGCCTCGATCGAGAAGGAATAGTGAGGTTGAGCAAATGGTATTCTCGCTGTCAGAAACCAGTGAATCCAATGTTTCTAACTGTCTCTGTGATTTTCACTTCATCACTTGTGAAGAGTTACTTACCACCATTGGTACTACTTATGCGAAGTCATGCGAATTTGATCCATTTTCCGCACCCGTTTTCAAGGTGTGCTATGATATCGTGTTACCTATTGTAACAAAGATAGTAAATCTATCACTCGAACAAGGTTTGCTGCCAGACGGTCTAAAGGAAGCTTTGGTTAAACCTCGCTTAAAAAAGGCGCTGTTGGACTGTGAACTTTTTACAAATTTTAGGCCTATTTCAAATCTGACCTTCATCTCCAAATCATGTGAGAAAGTTGTTGCTCATCAAACAACTATCCACCTCCTTGAAAACGAACTTATTGAAGAATATCAATCGGCATACAGAGTTGGGCATAGCACAGAATCTGCGTTACTAAGAGTACAGAACGATGCATTGCGTGCCATGATAACTGTGTTATATTACTTCAAACTTGTCTGCAGCATTTGACACCGTCAATCATGAACTGCTGTTGAGGAGACTCGATGACCGCTTTGGTGTCAAAGGCAATGCTCTGAAATGGTTCAAATCGTACCTTTCTGGGTGTAAACAATTCGTTGCGATTGGCAAGGATCGTTCATCAAGTTGGACTTCCACAAGGCTCCGTGCTAGGCCCATTGCTGTACTCTCTGTATGTACACTGCGCCACTGGAGGAAATCGTGAGAGATCATAGGGTTTCTTTTCATCTATATGCCGATGATACCCAAATATATTTTAGTTTTAAGACAACGGTTGCTGTCGACCAAAAATACGCCCAATCCAAGGTGGAAGCCTGCGTTCGTGACATAGACATGTGGATGTTACGCAATGACCTCGTCCTCCACGCCAAACATCGCCCGCCGCCATGTCTTGACACCGTTTAAGTTGCAAGTGCACCCGTGTTAGCCTCTCCATTCGCTAAGAACATTGGTGTCTACATGGATAGTACGTTAACTTTACACAAGCAAATAACAGAGACATGTAAATCAGCATTCTATTCTATAAGAAACATATCTAAGATTAGGAAATTTCTAAACTTAGACACAGCTAAGATTCTTGTGCACGCTTTCGTTATATCCAAACTGGATCATATTAATTCATTGCTATATGGCCTACCTAAATATGAAATTCAGCGCCTACAACATGCCTTAAACAGTGCAACTAGGTTAATAACATTATCGCACAAGTTCGATCATATAACGCCGCTATTAATGAGTTTGCATTGGTTGCCGATTGAACAGCGCATAGAATTCAAGCTTCTTCTCTTTACATATAAGGCACTTCATGATACCGCGCCCAGTTACATTAAGGATTTGTTGGAGCCCTATGTCCGAACCGCCATTTGTGCTCCGCTAAAAAGATGCTCCTTAGGGAACCAGCATATATTAACCATCGTTCTTTTTCAGTTTCAGCACCGCGGTTGTGGAATGCTCTGCCATTTGAGTTAAAATGTAGTCCCTCTGTTAACAGTTTTAAAAATGGTCTTAAAACTTTCCTTTTCAAAAAGACGTTTTCTTAAACATTGGATAAGTTTTAGTTTTATATTAGTTTTAGCTTTATATTTGTTTTAGCTATGTTGTTTATATTTTCTGTTATTAATTTTAGATAAATTTCTATATATTATGTAAAAAGCGCTATATAAATACTGTATTATTATTATTATTATTATTATTATTATTTGACTCACAAATGTTGCAAATGAGCTATTTTCTCAATAATTATTATTTTCGCAATAATTATGCGTAAATGCGGACAAACATGGGTATTGACGTCATCTCGACAAAGTGCTATTATTTCTTGAGGCGCGAATAGGCCGTTGTGAAAACCCGGAACGGCGGAATATGCCGGAATTTCACGGAATATGGCGGAATATCACGGAATTATCGTGAATAATATTATGAAATCCTTGACAAGCAGTATTCTCATTCATTGCGTTTTGGTAATTCTTGCCTCGTGTGTAATATGGACAATTCTAATCATGGTAAGTGAAGAAAAGCACAAAACAAACCTTTCTTCGTCTTGTATAAATATGACACGTTCTAGATAATTAGATTTAAATGTTTATGCTTGAGTAGGTTTTGCGAAATATTTGTAAGTTGCTGGTTTATTTCAAGTACCTGTAACGTAATTTTAATGCCTTTTGAACTAATTTGGTTGATTCTTCCCCAGAGTCTGCGGTTCTTTTGGCCAGTGGCAAGGCTCTAATGCGTATCTAGGAGGATTTGAAGTTTAGACGATACAGAGACGGCAGGGTACGAGCCAGAACTTACAGTAATCAATTTTAAAGAGGGTTTTCCAAGGGGAGTCAGTGTTCTCTTCAAACTTCGTCCTGTGTTACCACATTTTCCCCTATTTTGTCCGCACTTTGAAAAAAAAAATACTATGACCGCAGATTTGCCAAACTAGTAAAGTTGACCATCATAAATGTTCTGCGTGGATTGTGATTAGATTCCTAATTACGTAATATTCCGCCATATTCTGCCGTTCCGGGTTTTCACAACGGCCGGCGCGAATATTATGAACTGGTCAAGCGCTGTCAAATTAAATATTCAGAATTGGCCACCAGCTGCAAATACGCTGATTTCAAAACACTTTTGCTAGCGTTTGACGTTATTATTTATATTTTCTGATATTAAGATGTTTTACTTTTTTCTAAAAATATTATGAACTCATCATGGGTAATCCATTTGATCTTCTATTTATAATTTACGTTAATACACGAGTACATGAACATAGAAAAATGAATTCTTGTAAAGTGTGCAGTATTGATTTATTTTTGCAGATATTCATGACTTTGCCGGCTGTTTACGAAAAAGATATAGCAAACATGCATTTGAATCTATATAACTAGAAAATTGCCACAATATTGACCGCTAACAATCATCAACTTACCATGAGTGCAACCAAAAATATCGCTACACGAAACCGAAAAACCATATTGTGCAGTGTTAGTCTTGCAAGCCAAAATATTTTCGTAAATAACAATAATACACTGAATGACCTGCCTCCTCCGCATTTTTAAAATTTATAAAAAGTTAGACTGAGGCTGCGTTTACACTAGAGCAAAGGTATCCGGATTCATATTGTTTTGCATCCTCATGGGAATATAAAACAATACGAATCCGATTACTTTTGCTCTACAGGGTGTCCCAAAAAAAAGGCTATACCTTTTCAAATTCAAATTAGCATGTTAATTCAAGCAACCTATTGTAGTTCTTTGAAATTCATTATCGCTTTTGAACTACGAATGCGTAAAAACACACAGTTTTATACACATGGGATATTAAACACAATAGGTTGTTTGAATTAACACGCTCATTTGAATTTGAAAAGGTAGCCTTTTTTTTGGGACACTCTGTAGTGTAAACGCAGCCTGAGAGAGAGTGACGTAATAGTTTAATTATTTTTTTGTCTTCGTCTGTCGGAGTTATATTTCAGACGTCATCACCAACGAACAATAGACCCACGCTTAACGCATGATGCAACACCCACTCACAATAATACAACACAAACAAACGATGCCAGACATAACGAACCAGACGTATAATAATATCCTGACAAACACGCTTTCATTTGACTCTGCAGATGACCGCCGCTCACGAGGCCGTCGAAACGTCAGTCACCTGGTCGATCAATTTCACACTTCAATTCTACCATATACATGTTTCCTTAATCCCTATGCTCGGCGTCATGATCAGGTTCTTTGTTTCTTTTGACTAATTTAAATCCCTACCTTAATACATGTCCACTCAATTTCTTTTGAAAGCAACACATTAAACAACGAAAATACCAAATTCCAACACTCGAAATTTTCCTTCACCATAAATCCTTTCTACATGTATATAGTCGGTTTTGTTCAAATTTTCTACGGCAATATTTTTAACGACGATTGTGCAACGATAATGCGACGATTCGTGTAGTGACGACTGACGTATAAAACAAACAAGAATTCATGTTTGAATCTGATCTTTTCTTTTGAGCACCTATTTCTTCATTGTACAAAATGTGTTTTAATTATCTATACAATAAATGGCCTTCATTCAAGTTGTATTAACCTCCATTGACACAGAAAATAGCAAGCGTTTAATTAAACCATGTACATTTGATCCGTTGAACAGAAATTGGCAATGTTACAAACATAAATGATGAGATTGAAAAGTTTATATTCTGATAATCGACGGTACCGAAAAAGATGGCGACTGGTACATTTGACCATAATTCCTTGCGCGCAGTAAACATTGAATCTCGTAGAAATAGCAGAATATAGAGTTTCAAAAAGATTAAATTTGGTAAAAAGGAAGCTTTTGGGTATTTAATTTATGTTTGCAAGGTAAACAATGTTAAGCTGTTATTACAAGTGGTTTAAGGTCGCAAAGCATTCTGGTAAAATGTACAGCTGCCATCTTTTTCGGTACCGTCAATTAGATTCAAACAATGTAATTATTACAATATAGCCTGTTATTTAAAAATGATTATTAAACTAAATTTTCTCTTTAACGGCCTTATAACGCCTGGAGATGACTGCACAACGTAACTCAACTACGACAACATTTAATTACTCTGCTTATTTTACTGTAATTTATTACCATAATATTATGTAAGGATTGAAGTTTCTGCCTGTCAATTTATTCAGCTTCTTTCCATTAAACGCTCCTGCTGTTGTTCTCCTCATTTCGTACTATTTTCGCCCTCTTCCTTTCCCTTGCCTTATTCGCTGCCCACTTTCCCCTCCTCCTCTCCTTCCTTCTCCTCGTCTTCCTCTTCCTTCTCCTCTTCCTCCTCCTCTTCTGCCTCCTCCTCCTGTTTCTCCTTCTTCTCTTCCTCTTCCTCCTCCTCTTTCTCCTCTTCCTCCTCCTGCTCCTCTTCTTCCTCCTCCTCCTTCTCCTCCTGCTGTTGATCCTCTTCTTCCTGTTCGTCTTCCTTCGCTTCTTCCTCCATCTCCAGCATACTCTACACCATTATACGGCACGGGCAGGAATTTTTCTAAAAAGCAAAGATATGAGAATAAGCAAACAATGTCTAGGGTAAACGTGGCCATACTTGATACAACAAAGCATGTCATTACATTCTCCTCAATTGTGCCATCCTTATATGCATGTGTGCATACCTGAATCAACAAATAGTTCTTCATTCTCAATCCAACTAACCCACTTATTCCACGTTGAGTCTTTGTTACTCTTCAAGGTCCTCTTATTTCCAATAACAATAAGACCTCTTCGAGCCCTTGTTAAAAGTACATTCATTCTCTTGTCATCGTCAAGAAAGCCAAGGTAACCACCGTCGTTGCAACGCACTGCAGAAAACACGATTACTTCACGTTCCTGGCCCTGAAATCCATCAACAGTTCTGACTGAAACTTGGAGAGAACTATTTTGCATCTCCGCCTTCAGCAATTGAACCTGTGCTTTGTACGGTGTCACAACTCCTATATCATCAGGCTGTAAGTCATCTGCTGCTAATAAATCTGCTATGATGCGTTTTGCTACTGTTGCTTCTTCCTTGTTGCTCTTGGAACGTCCCGCCGTCTCTCTAGCATCATTTGACATTTCTACAAAAGCAAGAGGTCTTCCGGCTTTTGGCCAGCAAAATCCTTTGGGAACTTGACGCTCTTGTTCATTTACGCCATTTTTCAGTTTCTCTTTGTAAAATTCCCTTGCCGGAAATTCTGCGATTGCCGGATGCATACGATACTGCGTGTCTAGGAGGTAGATTGTCTCGCCTGCCGAACGCAATCGACTGAAGGTGGTTTCGCACAGCTCTCTTGCCGTTGTGCACTTGACCGTTGGTGGAAGTTGCTTGTCATCTCCGACAAGCACCAGGACTTTGCATCCGTTGCATATTGGAACAAGAATCGCTGGCTCGGTTGCTTGGGAGGCTTCATCAACAAGGACTCTTGGAAATTGAGTATTTTCAAGAATCTTTGAGCCAGAACTAATGCATGTTGTGCAAACGATTCTTGCTTTTCTTAATATCCTTTTGACGACCTTGGAATCCATTTTATTCTCTTTTACCCGTTTTCCTTGCGAGTGTTCGGCGTACCTTGACTCCAAAGTATATTTTCGCAAATCTTCTCTGACTGTCCACGTAGAACTACCAAGACGAAGTAATTCGTGCTCAGGAATGGACTTTCCAACGTCGATGATCTTTGCCAGTAAGTTATCCACTCCCTCGTTTGTTTCTGCAACTGCTAAGACTTTTTCATCTGCGTGTTGATCGAGGAACTTCTGAATGATGTAAGCGCTTGTCTTACTCTTTCCAGTCCCTGGAGGACCTTGGATTAGCGTTAGGGGCTTGTTGTTCTTGCAAGCCTGTTGTAAAGCTTTTCTCTGACTAAAGTTCAAACCAGGAAGCTCTTCCTCAATCGTTTCTTCTGCTTCATCGCTTTCTTCATTGGCACTGTTTGCAGCTATGTTCCACGTGTCTAAAAGTTTCGAGAAAACACCAACATCATCCAATGACGTGGCCGTGCACAATTTCTGTAGCGAATCCAGCATCCTCTTACACGAAATTAGGTTTGGGAATGGTACCAGGTTCCAAACATTGTGCTGCATTAAGGATTTGTTATTCGGCCAAACAACGTCAACCGACATCAGTTTTCCTAAAACTGATTTGACTTCGACAATGTAATTGCGTTCAGTGAACACAAGATGCGCATTTTCCGGGCTGAGCGCCAAGAAGTCACCTGGTGAGCACGTGACATCACCTTGCTTCACAAAGATGGTCCAGTTTGAAGACTCGCGTTCGTCTTCTTCGTTCATTCCGGTTACAACACCTTTGGCGGTCAAATGTAATTTCTCTTTTCCCTTTTTAATTTCTTGTTCTTCTTGTTCCCGAATTTCCTCGAGGATCTCTAAGTAAACAAGGCTTGTCCAATGCAAAAAATAAGCTGCAGCATTTGTGTGTGATACGAACTGGTCATGAGCAAGCGGGAACCGACCTAGGTATGAAAGAAAACTTTTTATAGATAAAGAATATTTCTGCCATTCTATACAATCATTCATTTGACAACAAATAAAAGGAGAATAAAAAATGGTCGATGAGCTTTGTCAGTAAGATGGTCCTTAGATGATGCCGGTAGAACGAGGTACATAACGGTATGAATTAAAAAGTCATACCGTATTTTACATAGTAATTGTGATTCCGGTATGAAAATGTCAATATCTATTTTGTACGATGTTCGGGTGTAGCTAATTCTATATTAATCCTGATTGGCTAAAATGGTCGCATCATTTATCTCATTCCAGAATATAATCTCGTACTGCCTTTACATGATACCATCACCCAATTTTATACAACAATGGAATTTCATTCCGACACGAGAAACAGTATCATGTAAACAGTTAAAAGGATTTTAGCACAACCGGTGTGAGTTCATACGGCGTGACGTAACCGTCATTTAGGTATCATTCTCAAACTCATTAATGATTCATGAACCAAAAACAAAAGAAATTAATGTTTAATTAGTGTTTTGAAACCGGAGGAAGATCCATCTCGATGATCACGTGATGACGTTTTGAAATATTTCAAAGTCCTAGGATTTTGAAATATTTCAAAGTCCTAGGATTTTGAAAATATGTGAATTACTATGTTTGAGAAGTCAGTTGAAACACTCGACGTCAGACTTTACCGGGATTTCAAAGCCCTCGTTAATTAAAAATGCTCGCCTTCGGCTCGCATTCTCAATGGACACTCGGACTTTGAAATCCCGGTAAACTCCTCCGTCTCGTAAATGGTTGTGGTATAGTTGGAACGTATTCTCCATGTTGAAAAAAACTTTATTGGTTAACGAATTTGGCAAATCTGAACTAGTAGGGCAAGAATTTCCTGCCTAACATTATCTTGGGCTTTTTTCAATGATTACGGTCGATCCGGTAATGGTATAATAATTGCAATTATAAGGGTAGCAATGTACAGTACATATAGGGCAATTTTCAGATAAAACTAACGAAGATATTGAAATATAATGGTTACATTATAATTTACTAATATTATCTATTTATATCTGAAAAATACCCAAGTGTCCGCAAACACTGTCTACAAGTTCCAATATTTTTTCTGGCATGGATGTCCTGATAGCTTCCTGCATGTAGACTTCTTAAACAACAAGATCCAAACCGATATGGGTATGCCTTTCACAATAGAATTATACGAGCCAAAAACAAGAAGATGAGAGATGCCGGTTAAACCTTATTGAGAAGTAGGAATGCACCCTAAAACACGATAACGGTTTTCAGAAATTCTACAAAAACGACTGAACGAGAGAAGTATAGTCGAACCACTGAATCCTAGAGATGCTTTTTATGGTGGACCAACAAATACAACCAATCTGTTTTATCGGTTCAGGGAAGGTGAACATGGTAGATAGGTTGATTTTTATAGTCTCTATCTCTTCACGACTAGCAATGGCAGGCTAATGCTATACACTAAACTAGCCCAGTTTAACTTAGACAAGCAGGTTCTCTATTTAGGGACCGGTCATTATTTATGGCCGGCGTGGGGGCCGAAGAGAAAATGGCTGGGTAACTGAAATTCTAAGATCTATATTGTTGTGTTAAAAAAAATCACTTCTCTGAAAAGCTGGGTAGCAAAATTTTTATTAATATTTATATAAAAAATTAAGAGTTCATCATTTAAAATTGGAATCTCATCATCACTTGTCCTTAGTGATCATTGGTCTGTATAGGGAGATAATAATCTGAAAGTTACAGTATAGGATCTGTCTGTATATCTATTTGGGTTATTAAAACTTGTATTGACGATATGCAGGTAATTGGGATTTATCAAACCTTTTTCTTCTTGGGTTGGGTAAAAGATTTTCTTTGCCCATAAATGGTTGGGACGGTTAAATTTCGGATCTTAATTTGGTTGGGTAAAATATTTTTTCAGCGCCAAATATATTTCTCTTTGTCCCCGACCATAAATAATGACCGGTCCCTTAGACACAAATAGTATTGTGTATATAGACAAACTCAACGGAAAGACCGTGAGACAGGTGACATGCTCGGTGGAGTGACTGACGAATTAGACGGTGATAAGGTAAATGGCACATTCGTATCTCCAAACTACAGCTTCACCTAGGGCTACGGAAACAATAAACAGAATTACACTATAAAAGGCTTCTGAATAAACCTCGAGAATGGTCAGATATTAACCTATCAGAATATGCTAAAGATAGTCAAGATGCGAAATAAATTCTCGCACTCGACAGCTCGAGAGAGTAAAATAACACGCCATAAAAAGGAAATAATCAACAGACAGGGGCGAAACTAGCCCTTTTTCGTTGGGGGGGGGGGGGGTGTACGGTAAAATTGCCCTGCTAAAATCTTTGTTGCCCTGCAGTGACCGCATTTTTAGGGAGGTGCGGGGGTGCTCCCCCTGAAAATTTTGAAATCTAGAAGCTCGGAAAGACAATTTGCAGCAGTTTGAGCAAACGTTTTCATCTAATTCTACAAAGCGAGCATATTTCAAATGAATCCAAGCTTACCTGCAGCTGCCTCTTACCAAGTGCCGCCATTTTTTGCGCCCAGTACTAACAAAAGGGTCTGGGAACCAATCTAACACCACGTGGCCAATATCGTTCCCAGAGCCTGCGCAGACTCTGGGAATGAAATTGTCGCGTGGCAAGGGTTTAGGGGTTGGCTAACACTTCAGGCAACACCCGTTTGTAAAATCTCGTGTAGATGAAGCCCGTAGGTAGATTACCGTAAGTAGCTTCTCTCCTAGCCTCCGACTGAACTGCCCTGCGGCCCTAAGATCTCTGATTGTCCATTTGCCCTGCCAATTGGGGTTTTTAGTATTTTTTTTTTGGGGGGGTGTCACCCCCCCTCCCCCACACACACACACACCCCCTCGAGTTTCGCCCCTGTCAACAGATATACGAAGAAAATAACTACTAGGCGATCCATAAATAATTGCCGACTTAATGATTGCATTGAAACACTACTATACTACCAGTAGAAATGAACTACTTTCTCGAAAATTCCCTATAATCCACACCGAAATATTTCAACCATTTTACAATTCTACAGTACAATTTTTTAACATTTGAACATTTACACATTGGTATCACTTATCTTCCATAAAGCTATCCCTATTTTCCTTTTTCTCATCCACAAAGCGAATATACTGGCCTATAGACCCCAAATAAAAACTGCCCTATATACTGCGCGTATATTACTATTGAGAAGGCTTGGTTGGAAACTGAAAATTGAAAGTGGAAGAACTTAGTGAAACTTAAAAGTCCCTTGTATTCCCTGTTTTTGACATTGATGCATATATTCCGCGTGATATAATTAACCTAGCAACGTTTTGTATCACTGGGGCATTAATCAATCGAAGAATATTAGATGTAATCATGCATGGAAGGCAATTTAGTATCGATACCGAAGTAAAGTGGCATAGCTCGTCAATTATTCTGTCCCGGAGAAGAAATAAATGCATACAGTACAGCATAGTCAATGGAGGTATGGTCTGCAAACTCAACGAAAGTCTTTGTTCTTTCCTTTTGTTCGCCTGTATGCAAATTTGTGTACGGTGACCATATCTTGATTGACTATGAGTCATGGATAATTGGAAATGTTGGATTTATATCTCGTATTGAACTGGATGTATCTCAAAAAATCAATATATTATTCTCTATCCATGTATTATTCTCTATTCTGATTTACATAAAATTTTCCTTCGATTTTCTCAGCCAAAATAATTTAAAATCTTTAAAACAGTTTTCGATGAATATGAAAGTTTATCACATATTGCCTTTGGCTCGAGCTTGTATATCCGATACAACACTTCCGCTCAAATCAGTGTAGTGTATTGTTCTGTTTATTATCTACAAATACTCCATCTCCCACATAAATAGAGCAGTAGATTTTAATGCGTACAGTCAGTATGCTGGTTGGTTGAATCATGATAAACGGTTCCCGTGAGATCATCATAAATAATTCACATGTATATTTGATTATCTAATTTATCACAATAGCACAAACTCTTATAAAACACCACTTTTTATGTAGTAGTTAAAACATAAGCGGCCGATGTTTATGGGCAACTGCCCGTAAACATCGGCCGCGAATGTTTTAACGACTACATTATTACGAATTATTTTAACTCCAAAAAAGCTCAATTTGAGCAAGTTAACTTTGATAAAACATTGATGTTTTATTAATCAATGTTTTATCCTGGGTTAAAGATGCTGATTGAATATTAATTTCTTTTGAATTTTCCTCATGAATTATTAATGAATTTTACAAATAATAATAGTCTTTTTATATGTATATTTAAAATGCTACTGAGATGAAAATTCGGTAGCGATTTTTTCCGTACGGAATCGCACTAAATAAATACGTTCACTTAATATTGAAGTGAAATAAGAAATTTAAGACTGTCAAATTTTCTCAAATTTGACCGTTTTGCATGGCCGCCGCCATTAATGGTTTGCCGCCATTTGTGAAGAGAAGCTGAAAATTTGCAACCTTAAAATTATAATTTTGATCTAGTAATATTAAGTGCGTGTACGTATTTGGTGTTGTACGTTGCTTTTCTGGAAAATATCGCAAGACCATATACAATAAATTCTAAAAAAACTGGTTTCTTTTAGACGTCTCGTATGATATATAGTTAGTTACCTTGCTTAAGTAATTGAACCACGAAAACCGATGTGCGCCAATCATGCACAAACAACAGCGTCTCAAATAGCGTAAAAATGTTTTCCACGGAGAAACGGACGTCAATTGTTTCCATGCTATCTAAGACTCTGCAAATTCGATCAAGTAGAGTAATGTTGACCTTGCTTCTGATCAAAGTACTAAGGCTACATTTCTTCAGTCCATCCAATAGGTATATCAGCAGTCTTAGATAGTCTTCTGCGTCTCCAAGAGGAATGGTGCATTTGGCGACCAAAGACTCTAGTTTGCATGCCCATTCGTATCTCTCCTATATATAAAATCATTTTACAATCTTTACAATCACCACAGTTTAAAACTCGCGCACTGACAAGTCAAAGAACACGTCATATAAGCTTGACTTGGCAAGCTGGCGGTTAATGTGGAGAAATTGTGGACATCAGTGGGACAAGCTAAACCTTTACGAGCTAAAGGACTTGCCAATCAATAAGAGCTAATCGTTGATTTCTATAGCCCTCTAGATTTGGAGCTAACTCACTGAAGCTCATATCTGTCGCTGCACTACATAATAATAATAATAATTAACTACATGGAAATTTAACAAAATCACATTTTCAACATAAAACAATTGGAAATTGTTTCTGGTTGTAATTTGGTGTAAACTGTAATTGCTATAGGAAAAAACCCAGAATAACACTTCCAGGGTGCAATATGTCGCGGATTTCGAATGGGATATGGGATTAATTTACCCTTCGGTTTTATTTAGCCCGCTTCGTACTTAAATATTGCAATACGAAACGATCGATAAATTCTATTTTTTGTACACAACTTTAGGTATATATCAATTTTGCGTATGAACTAAATCAGATTGAGCATCTTGGGTTCTGGGGAAGGTTAAGAGAAAGGACGACAGTTTTCTAACCAAATTATATGTAATTTTTCTCTTGGCGGGCGATATACACCAACCTCAGATTTCTAAATGTTCACTAGATTCAATATATTACTCGGCAACGACTTAAAAATCACAATTCACCATGCAATGCGTCTTCATCAGGGATGGTTTATCTGAGAACATATTTATACCTCATTATAATAATAAAAATAATAACCCTACCCCTAAGAACGTAAAGAAAGAAAGAACGAAGAAAAATGAAAGAAAAATATAAAAATAATCGCCCGCAGAGAATTGAACTATCATGCACCTGCACCACAACACAACACGCACTAACCATTTTGCTCACAAAAATTACCCGGAAACTGGGTTCCAGCCTATATTCTCTACAAATAATTCTACCGACAATAAAAGATGTGTCCGACCGCCTCATGTACGGTTTCATATAAGAGACCTACGACGACAACTGCAAATACAACAACAACAACAACAACAACAACAACAACAACAGCAACAACAACAACAACAACGACGACGACGACAAACAACAATAACAACAACCGCAACAACAACCTCAACAACAACAACCGCAACAACAACCTCAACAACAACAACAACAACAACAACAACCGCAACAACAACCGCAACAACAATAACAACAACAACCGCAACAACAACAACCGCAACAACAACCGCAACAACAACAACCGCTACAACAACAACAACCGCAACAACAACAACCGCAACAACAACAACCGCAACAACAACAACCGCAACAACAACCGCAACAACAACCGCAACAACAACCGCAACAACAACAACCGCAACAACCGCAACAACAACAACCGCAACCGCAACAACAACCGCAACAACAACCGCAACAACAACCGCAACAACAACCGCAGCAACAACCGCAACAACAACCGCAACAACAACCGCAACAACAACAACCGCAACAACAACAACCGTAACAACAACAACCGCAACAACCGCAACAACAACAACCGCAACAACAACAACCGCAACAACACCAACACCAACAACCAACAACAACAACAACAACAACAACAACAACAACAACAACAACAACAACAACAACAACAACAACAACAACAACAACGACAACAACAATAACAACTACAACGAATTAATAAATATCACTTGCATTTTCCTCATCTATGGAATGCTATTTTGCTTACCAGAGGATATTCTTTCATCATCACCATAAGATCTTGTATTTTCTGGAAACATTTTCTTTCTAAATTTCCACACATTTGGAGCTCGCGCAGCTTGGTTAACTCATTTTCCATCTGCAAAAATATTCCACCATGTTGCTTTCCTAACATAGGGAAATCTTCCATTGTAATAATGAAATTTTGATGACCAGCGATTTCTTGATTGTTAGTCTGCAACTGCTCTACCGCTGCAGGTGAATCTATTTGATGGATTTTGGGAAAAGATGCTGCCATCGAATTAAGACAGTATACTTCAAACGAGACGAAAGCTTCTTTACGCAAGCGGGTGCCATAAATGCTTGCTAATCTTGGATTAAAACGATTCAAATCAATGCTGACATTAGACAACCCGTCCACGTCACTTACACTAAAGTTAAGGAAAGTCCTGTTTTTTGTTTGTTCATATATTTGTAATCGTTGATCATCCAACGAGAGAGAGTAACCTTTTAACACAAATCTTTCGGAAACTGGCTTGTCCTGAACAATAGAAATATAGGCGCGTGGGTGGGTATCATCCAACTCACTTAACTCCAGCGTCTCTCTGGATTCGAGCTTTTGCGGAAGATTTAGCACAAATACCCAGCTCCGGCTCGCGAGAAGGAACTTGAAAACCAAAATTTTTTCAAACACTGACGTCAGAATGTTGTTGAGAACATGCCACGAAAGGTTTTCTGCATGAGCTCTTAGCACCATCGAGTACGGCTGATAGTGTTCCACGTTGATTGCAAGATCTTTTTGGTGAAATTCAGATAGAATTTCAGAACGTAAAAAAGGATTGTAAAGCACGTCGCGTCGGCTTAATTCGGGACAATCGATTTCTACCCGTTTCAGTTGTTGCGGTGTGAATTCAGTGAAATCTATGCACTCTGCAGCGATGTCGCAAAGCGATAGATGCCGTTCCTGGATTTCTTCGCCACTGTCCATGGCCCACTTGTAAAGGAATCTGAACAACTGAAACTCACTCAAGTTGATTTCTTCGTTGCAAAAAATATTTCGCACGGTATCTTCAGTCAGCGGTACTTGGTTGTCTTCCTTTTCGTTGCTCGTCACTCTGTCATCCAGGAACAATCGAGCATGTGATGCCATTTTGTGCCAAACAAACTTTCCTTCGCTTGGACGAGTTTCTGGATTTATTTGAAGGTGCTTTGGAATTATGACTCTTTCTCCCGTCTTGGCTGAGTCTATCGCCCTCGAAAACAAGGCGCATAACATTCCACATTCGTCTGAAGCCACTCCTTTCATATCAGCCCAAGCGACAAAAAGCGTATCAAGCTTACCAATGATAGCGTTAGAATATTTCGCAAAATATTCTATCATGTTCTTTTGCTGTATGTTGGTCATCGTAGGCACTTTTGCGCAAGGATAAGAAGCAGGATTTTCACTCTTACTGGGGACTAAATCGGGGTCCCAGCAAATGAAAAACTTGTCTCCATCTAGATCACTTCCGGCAATTTCATCAGGGTGTGGTCTATCTCCTTCGGTCGGGAAAACAATACAGTCGACAAGGTGATGACATGCTGTCACATCCTTGCATGTCAAGATGCGTACATCTCCTGGACTGTAGCACGGATTTTTGGCGACGACAACTTTTCCGACAATCGGTTTTTCCTGTCCGCGAATAGTAGGCTGGAAGAAACAAGTTCCGTATTCTAAAGTTCCGGAAGGATCGCTAATTCCATAGACATTTCTCGATTTTTCCACTGGGATTCTCAACTTCTCTGCTGGCGACTTCTTGTTCTTTTCCCCTGGTGCGTTGTTGTTAGGTGACTCGTAGGCTCGCTGCTGGATCCTGTTAACCTTCACTAGCACTTCTTTATCAAAATGGTTGGTTTCCAAGAGGCGTTCTGCCGTAGCGATCTCATCAAAGGCGCAAAGGTACGTGAATGCAGTTTCCTTATTGTATCTCAAGGAGACTATTTCTTCGAAATACTTCTTTTGCTTTTGTAGAAAGACTTCGTCGCATATTCCCAAAGAAGACAAAAGCATTATGTATTGCTTGTTCAAGAAGCCAACTTCATAAGGTTTGGAGTATCCTTTATCGACAACACCAAGAGGGAATGGTGCAGGCAATAACCAGCGAAACTTCTCCATTGACTTTCTTATTTCTACACCATTTTCTAAAGATGGCTTGGTTGCCAATACACCTTTGCAACCCAGTAAACGGACTTGGAAGACCGAAGGGTGCTTGTACATTTGGTGTTTGTACTTGTCTGCAATACCAAGACATGTCGTCACTTTCTCAGCCAAATCAAGAGAGATGTACCCGCAGCCATCCGTGAAGTTATAACCATTTCTTTCAACGTCGTCTATACGATGGACATCTTCCTCAGACAACTTGATCGTCTCTCCAGCGGTTGAGAGGAGTAAGCCTATCCTGGCAGCACGTTTCGCTACAGTTTTAAGCTTACTAAAATCTCCAAACTCATTGATGATATTTGCTGCGGGACCAAGTTCAATGTTGTATAGAAGGCACACGCGCTGTCGCAGCTGACTGGCACTGTGTCCAAAAAACACATAGCGCTCGACGATTTCCTCTCCTTCGTAACGAACGTCGATACCAGTTTTCAAAATCTCCGCTATTATCTTCCAAGGGCATTTTGAATCGAATTTTGCAATGATGAATTTTGAATCGCTGTGTTTTCGAAAGAGAGGACTAATTTGGTTTTCGATAATTTGTTTGGGTTTGATTTGAAAATCAGCCAAATGCATCTCACTTGCTTTCTTGCATTCATTCGATGTCTTAACAATTTCGATTGATTTAATACTGACATTTGATTCTTCCTTGTTTTTTCTTCTTTGACTTTTTTTCTTCCGTGTTTGTTCTTGGGAAAATGTTACTTGAAGAACTTCAGCGACATTTTGCCTGGCACTCATAATTGCATTCTGGAAGGAAAATAGCTGTATGAATCATGAATTAGCGGCTTAAACAAATCTACAACTATGATAAAAGCGTATGTGCTGTGTGTGTTGAAATACAAATCAAAAGCTCTAAAAGATTGTGTATACTGCCGAAATAGTGGTAACTATTACATGCATGTCTAACGTTCCGAGCGATGTCCTGTAACGTTAGAGAGTGAAACGTAAGGCCTCTCTTACGAAGCCAGCTAGGAACGACGGTCGAAACGTTAGACCTCCTACACAGGACCGACAGTATACACCAATTTGTCTATGTCCGATTAATTAATTTCGAATGCTAATAAAATTAATAAAGACCTGGGTTAGTGTTTCCTCTGGATTACTTTAACAGTACACCTGCGCTAGCTACAAGGGGTAGCGAGAAGGAATGAGGCAACCCTGCCATCCGAGCTATAGCCCGCTTAATCGAACTGATTTTCATCCCGATGTGGTGAGATTGTTCCGTGCTGAGATGGGATTCACTATATGTACAGCAATTCATGTCGTGACGTTAAAATACCACCTCGAATTGTTCGACTTTAAAGTGAAATAAGGTTAGGGTTAGGAATAGAATGACGGTTAGGGTTATAAGGATCATGATTTGATTTTGGGTAAGGGTTAGTTTTGTACCTAGAAAATAACCAAATAATGTTGAAATTGTGACGACACGACATGAACTGCTGTACAAATAGTGATTCCCGTGCTGAGATTGTCCTGGATATGCACACTGACAGTTTGGGCTATGCAATAAATATCTACCGTGCTAAGATTGCTCATTAAGGATACATCGTGCTTTTGAATAAGTATAATGTGGGTAGAATCAATATTCGGGAAAGCTTTCTCGGATAGTTAACAACTATTCACGAAAGTGGAGGTGAATAGTGGTGGATATACCAAAACAAGTTGGTATAAATAGGGTTTGTTTTAGTATCATATATTAGATGTAAATTCATTCAATAGAGTGTGTTTTCGGCAGAGAACGTCATTCGTTCTTCTTCGAGTTTCTGAGCATTTTTATTGTTTTTCCAGTTGAGAGCCCGCATAATAATGATGACGATGATGAGGTATCAGTCAATATATGATTTTCTAGCTGATGAAAGAATTTTCAGGTTCAACAAATTATAAGTTCAGGATTTCAGTTCGTGAGGAATTATCGGAAAATATCTTCAATCAATCCTTTCAAGACGAAAAGATTGCTTGGGCTGGCTATTAACATTCGATTCTACAATAGTATATACAGCGTCAAGTCAATCTCAGACCGTTCTCGCGCGTGCTGAGATTGTAAGCATGAGTGAATATACTTTATAAAATAACATGTACACAACAAGCGCTCTGATTGGTCAATACCCGTGTAAGATCCAAACACGGGAATTTTGAGGTCTTGTACACACAAAAAGCAAATCATGCCTGCCCATTATCGTTTTGAAAACATTAACTTTCTAGGAAATTATAAGTATTTATAGTGGACAAAGCAACGCTAAAGTGAACGAGAATTTCCGTATAATTTTTGTGAGGGCGAAGTTCTCGGAGACCATTTGTTAACGTGTGAGATAAGTGAGAGATAATTAAGTTATATGTATTTGGATTATATTTAGTAGATTTAATAGTGACGATTGATTTAAACATGTAGCGTAAACGGATCGAATAACGTAGTGATGAAGTAGCCAATAGAATACTGTAAGAGTAAATGGGAGTGTTTGGAATGTAATCAGATTGTGAGTTGAGTGTGTGTGATAGAGAGCTGTCAACGTGATTGTGTTTGTAAAGTGTTGGGCGAATCGAGGAGGCAATCCCTGACATAGTGGCACCTCAGACGGGATTTAATTGTGATTTGTAGCTCGATCAAGAGCAAGAACCTGTGTGGAGCCGAAGTGAAAATTGTTATCTCTCACATCTGAGATTTTGAGTAACCATGGACATGGAGAAAAAACTGGCCGAATTAAACGGCAAAATGAAGGCGCTGAATTTGACTATTGGAAAGTCTGACGAAGCTGCTGCAACGCGTAACAAAGAACCGCTATCGAGACATGTGGCCTCCGCAGCGAAGAAGGTAGAGACGATGTATACCCTGTTAAAAGAAGAAATTGTCGAATTAAAATTCGTCGCAGATGAGACAGAACAGGACGTCCAACTGTGGGCCGAAAGTATCGACGCAAAACATACCGAAGCAGACACTAAAGAAAAAGTAGACGGAAGATTTAAAGCAGGCGTTCTTACAAGTGCGCATCAAGGAAGCTCATGAGAGAGACGCACTTAGACTTCACTGGAGTGTTGACGAACACACGGAAATTGAAACTTTGAGATTTACCAGAGCACTGTTTGGCCTCGCACCTTCACCATTCTTGCTTCCAGGAGTGATTGAGCAGCACCTAGAGTCGTGGGAAGACCGCGCGCCAGATGTAGTTGCATAGCTTCGCAAGAGTATATATGTCGACGACCTTATTAGTGGTAAGACAACGGTGAAAGAAGCGCAGCTGTTGAAACAAAGAGCAACCGAGATCTTCCGGACTCCATAAGTGGCATTCTAAGTGACAATGAATGTGGCAGGGGAGCAAACATTCGCCAAGCAACAGTTGGGAACGCCAAATGGGGGAGATCCTGGTCTCCTTGGCCTTGCTTGGAACAAACGTGATAAGCGTTGTTGTACCAGCATAGAAAGCAACCCCAACCAAGCGAGGCGTGTTACGAAGGCTTCATGGCCAAGATCTACGATCATCTGGGTTTTGCATAGCCGCAAATCCTGCAGGGGTAGTTCATCTACCGAGAAGTGTGCACGGCAAGATTGGCGTGGGATGTTCCACTACAAGGTGGGCTGTTCCACTACAAGGTGGGCTGATGAAGAAATGGTCGCGGTGGGAGCAACTACTTCCCGACAAAGTATCAAGAAGATATCGACTCCATAGAACTCCATACTTTTGGCGACGCCAGCATTAATGACTGCTGACGATTTAGACAAACTCCTGGCGAAGTATGACCTGAGAAAGACCCTGAGAGTGTGCGCGTGGATATTGAGGTTCCTGTTCAACTCTCGAAATCCAAACCAACACGTGAGAGGGCCGTTGAAGAAGAGATTGAACAGCAACGCCTTTTCTGGATAAAACGAGCTCAAGCCAAACGCGACATCAAAGAAGACCGGTTGCGACTCAATCTGCAAGCGAATGAACAAGAGATATTGGAATGCCGAGGACGTATCCAGGGTCAGTACCCGATCTATCTACCGGACACCCACCCATTTACAGGGAAAATGGTGGAAGATGCTCACGAGCGCACACTCGATGGGGGAGTTGGTTTGACGATGGCACGCGTGACTGTGAGGGAGTATTACTGGGTTCCTAGGCTTCGACAACCAACCCGTAAATTGTCAAGCGTTGTTTTGGATGTCGCCGGTTTCAAGCAAGAGCTGTGGAACAACCTGGACTACTTCCACCTGGACTACTTCCTTTAGATCGGACGGAAGGAGGCCGTCCGTTCCAAGCGGTGGGCGTGGACTTCGCTGGGCCTATAAAGTACCTAAAGCGAGCCAAGAAAGAAGCGAAATCCTACATAACGTTGTATGCTTGCAGCCTTACACGAGCCGTTTATCTCGATACCTTCTCTGAACACTCAGGATTTTCTACAGAGTTTCAAGCAGTTTATCGCCAGGAGAGGGAGACCGAGCAAAGTTTACTAAGATAATGAGAAGACTTTCGTGGCTGCAGCAAGTGGTTGAAGGCAGCGCAGAGCGACGAGAAGTTCAACGATTTCTTTGCTGTGAACCAAATTCGTTGGCAATTCAATTTGAGCCGCGCCCCTTGAAGGGGCGAGCAATTTGAGCGCCTGATCGGATTGGTGAAGAGATCCTTACACAAGACCATTGGGAATCGTTGTCTGAAGTGGAGCGAACTACGAGTGATTCTTCTCGATATTGAGGTGGCCTTGAACTGTAGACCCCTTAGTTATTTTGAAGATACTGTAATGTCCAAATGCCTACGCTGACACTCAACGCTGTGTTATTTGTTGGCTCAACGTTCGCACCCGAGCTAGAAGCACATCATTTGGAAGAACTGGATTTACGGAAACGTGCGAGATATCTCTTAAAGAGCAAAGATGCTAGGACTACGAGAACGTCACAACCAGAAGCACGAGAGCAAGTCATTCACTGTGTCGAAGGGTGACGTTGTGATCATCCGATCGGAATAGAGGAAAGTGGCCTCTTGGTGTGGTCGATTAGTTGTACAAGGGACGTGATGGCATCGTCAGAGCGGTGAAGCTACGTGCTGGGAAGACCTTCTTGGAAAGAGCAGTGAACCATCTGTACCCACTGGAGTTGTCCTGTGACATACCGGACTCAGCAGCCTCGGACCAATACTCGGGATGCCGCAGTCGCGGCACGTTGAAGAACTAGAACGCTGAAGAAGTTGCAGAACTAGAACGCTGAAGACACAAACATTAAACTGTGTAGTTTGAACAATATTAATGTTTCGTTTAGTTTATTATTAGATTAATTGACGCTACAATACCGAACCTTTCAGTTAGTCAAGTGTTAAGACATATACCTCTATAACAAGGTATATGGGGGGAGAGTGTCGGAAACTTGACCATTTGTTAACGTGTGAGATAATTACGTTATATGTATTTGGATTATATTTAGTATATTTAATAGTGACGATTGATTTAAACATGTAGCGTAAACGGCCGGATCGAATAACATAATGATGAAGTAGCCAATAGAATAAGAGTAAATTAGAGTTTTGGAATGTAATCAGATAGTGAGTTGAGTGTGTGATATAGAGAGCTGTGTGACTGCGAATCGTTTTTAAGGAAAATAAATATACAAAAAACCAACGTGATTGTGTTTAATAATAATAATAATAATAATAATAATGATTTATTGAACAATATATCCACAAAGTGGCTCTTCACTTGTTCATTTTACATACAATACAACAAGAAAAAAAATTATGATAAATTATTACAATATAGATATATACGTGATTGTGTTTGCGAAGTGTTGGGCGAATCGAGGAGACAAACCGAAAAAGACAACACTTTTATAGATATAGTCCACCAAGAGAACTGGAAAATTTGTAAAATGTTTATTTTACCTCTCTTCGGGCAGGATATTCATGAAGAAACGATTCATTTTGTTCTTGTAGCCAACAAAAAATCACCGAACAACACTTCGACAGTGTGAGAAAACCACAAAAAATATTCTGTGTTCAGTAGAATATGAAGGCTTAGTCAAATTCACAACATCACTTTACATCTGCAGCAATCTAACATAAAGTTAAACGGCATCTTTTCGTGATTAAATCCATCTGGAAAGATCTTTTTCATCTTTCTAATCATGTTTTCCTGATGTTTTTACCTCAAGCTTATTTTCGGCTGTTTGCTGTCGTCCATCCATGATTGGCCGATAATTAGCTTAGAAAAACATGAAAGACCGACTGAATTAGTAGTTGATGGTTGTTGGAAGAATTGCAATGTTGATCTTAACTAATTATATTAATAAGTTTTAGTGATATTTCTCTGTGGTTATTTTATAAAAGAAATACCTAATGTGTTTCCGTGTTTTGGATAACGTGATCCAAACACTTGAGATGTTGCTCGACTTTCGAAAAGCTAAAAAACACTCGCCTATCGGCTCGTGTTTTTTACGCTTTTCTCAAGTGTCGCAACGATCACGTTATCCAAACACGGTAAACCCATTAGGTATTTTTTAAATCTCAGCACGATGACAATCTCAGACCGTTCTCGCGCGTGCTGAGATTGCAAGCAGTAAATATACTATCTCAGCATGGTGACAATCTTAGATCGGGATTGAATAAGAAGCGCCAGCCCATCTGCCCTGGCTGTTCCCATAGTCGATGGCGAAATGTATTTATTATAAACGTTACATCCTTCGAAAACCTTGGTACTGTGAATTTGAAAGATCGATGGCTACGTGTGTCCGTGTCTCAGTATGGAGAAACAGGTGGTTTTCCAATTCTAAATCTACTAAGACATTTTAAACATCATAGATATTGCGTGAGATATTGTAAATTCAAAAACGGATTTCTATTCATTTCTATTCGATGATACAGTCCTTTATTTTGCTGCTTCAAATGTTGAGGTGATCAACTTGTATATAAATCAAGATCTGGAACGTTTATCAAATTGGCTGGAGGACAATCACCTTGTGTTAAACGTTTCTAAAAGCAAGTGCCTTCTATTCTCATCAAACAAACATAAGGAACGAGATACCACCTTAGACCTGAATCTTTTGGGCAAGACTGTTATTAACGAAATTTAAACTACATTTAAATACCGGGAGTTGTCTTTGACAAGTACATGACCTGGAAGGCTCACGTAGATTATGTATGTAAAAAGATATCAAATAGGGTTAGTATTCTAAGGCGTGTTAGGTTTATTACTAAAAAGGCGGCCCGCTTGTCCATAATACGATCATCCTTCCAGTATTGTGACATTTCCTGGAGCAACCTATTGCAACAGGATGACGACAGAATACAACGACTTTAAAAACGTGATCTGCTAGAATAATAGCAAAGGAGCTCACTCGATCATCTGAGGCCAAGCGACATCTAGGGTGGCCACCTCTGTCATGTATAGACGATCTCTTCATAAAGTTCAACAAGTGTACAAGTGTTTGCACTGCTTACATGTGTAGCACCGGCTTATTTTTAAAAATTTTTTACTTCTTTTAATATTGTACATAGATATAATACTAGAAATAATATTCGTTTATTTCTTCCAAAGGTGAAACACAATTTCGGAAAAAACACCTTTTTATTTAGTGGAGCAATGGTAGTGTACAATGAACTACCTTAAAATCTGACTAATGTGGAGACTAAAGAGGTTTTTATCCGCCAAGCAAAGAAATTCCTTTTTAAGAAGACTTGATGTCCATATAAATTTCAAGACTTTTCTATTTATTGGTGTAATATCAGTTCACTTGTATTTACTTAGTTTTTGTGGGTACCGCGGTCAGCGGTATACCCATATAGTCACGGTGCATGTTGAGGTATTGGGGTTCAATATTGAAATTACAACTGCGCAACTCAGATACTAATTCGGAAATCGTCGGAAAATATCCGATCATCGAAGCATCCTCATGAATTGAATTCCTCTTCGTGTCTTGTGTGTACAAACTACGGTAGCAAATCTCGAAAAACCCTAACTTGTCGACAAGTACAACATACAAAGGTCGTGTTGTGTAAGTCGGAAATGATCGCGTTCTTCATGGTGTCTTCTGATCGAGTGCGTTATGGTTTGTGGCTTAATTATTCCCTCTTCCTCGTGACGTGCCTTCTGATCGAGTGCGCTTTTGCCTTATCATCGGAGAAGTTTCGACAATCCTCAAAAAGTCTTGTCTTTCTTGACAAGGCTTGTGTAGTTTATATTAAAGGAAACTTGTATCTTTCTCGTTTTCAGGTATTTACGCAATTACTGTAGGTATTTCTTTGATCATAAAATTATGTGCTCAGCTTCGCTCCTCTGGGTAAGCAGTTTCTTCGTCAAATTCAAATGTTATACAATATATCCATCTGTTTCAGGCGAGGAAGTAAGTCTAAATTTGGCAACAATGCTGGTAAAACAGTGTACAGCAAATGTCATTGACCGCTTGAACAATATTTTGTTTCGTGTGAATTGTTTGTATGGTTGCATTAAAGGTTCTGTAAATAAAGATTTTTTGTTGTTAACTGATGTTCCTGGCATTGCTGATGCTGGCCCAGTGGCCCTTATGTTTGTCTAAAAATGCATTTACGAATTTTTGTTTTGGTTTAGAAACAAACTATGAATGTTGCTTGTTAACAATTGATTGTAACAGTGTTTCAGTGTTCAAAATATCAGACAATACTTTCAAGATATTTTATTCACATATATGGAATGCCGTGTTTTTCTGGTAGATGTGTTTTGTTTACTGTTGAAAGCCTTGACAATATAAAATTATTTTTTCAAATTATTTCACCCTGAAAAGTTGTATTCCATTTGAAATAAAAGGTCTCTCAGTCACTTTGGCCAGTATATTTGATAATAATAAAAAAAAGTCAATGATCAAAAGCTCCCAAGTAATAATTTGTGCCAAGATTACGAACATCGTTAAGAGATTTCAGCATTATAGAACAGTTCCTCTATGTTTTTTATTGTTGAAAGATGTTCCTAACACGGTGTTATTACGCATTCTCATGGTGTTATTACGCATTCTCTACTCTATCTTGATACTGTATTGATTGGCTGTTTTGGAATACAGCTAATCTGTGACATCAGCTTCATGTGACGTCAATATTCCAATATTATGGTTAACAAAATGTAGCTATGACATCATTATTCCAATACTGTATCAGCTTGCTGTTGCCAGCTTGTTTATGGGGAAAGTAAATTGAAAAATGGCAGGATCTTCGCAAAGATTCGCCAACATAACAGAAAACTAATTTCGTATGATATTGAGAATTATCAAGGCCTCAGTTTGTGTTATCAGCCTTCGGCTTCGGCAGATAACACGAACATTGGCCTTAATAATTCTCAATATCATGCTTCATCTCATCCAATAATTGTTAATTATTAGACGAGAAAACTTATGCCTCAACCTATAGTGTTACAAATTTACTCACTGCTGATTTAGTTAAATCTGCTGTTAGCTTACCAACATCACTTTTAACACCTGGTTTATGCACCCTCTATCCCTAGTCTATAACAAATATTGTGATGTTTGTCTTTGATCAGTCTATCAGTGCAAGTATCTATGAAATGAAAATTCACCAAAGCTTTTTATGATTGTATTTGAAAGAACATGTAAAATAATGAAAAATGGCTTTTTTTTTTCATATCTTATGCCGTTCTTGAGTTATTACACTTCATGTAACTTGAGCTGTGACATCACAAGATGGGCACAGCATTACATCAAAACACAAAATCAGGCATATCTTTGGATTGGTTTGACTAAACAGGCTCAAACCATGCAGACTTACTGAGTCAACAAGGCTCAGCATTGAGATTGATAACAGATTCGTTCCCAGGCCACTTTGTATAGAAACAAAATGTTCTACTTTTCGTCATTGCAGTTACTTTTTTATTGTTTTAAACAGTATTGTTGCATTGGAAATCATGGCAAAAG
Source organism: Chrysogorgia sp. JL179-B06 (assembly GCA_035772405.1). Lineage (NCBI taxonomy): Eukaryota > Metazoa > Cnidaria > Anthozoa > Scleralcyonacea > Chrysogorgiidae > Chrysogorgia > Chrysogorgia sp. JL179-B06. Next base: position 4,536,677 of record JAYKKM010000428.1, read on the forward strand.
GATGTCAACGAAATAAGTTGCTGTAAATGTGGTTGAAAACAAACAATTATTATAAAGGAAGATAGTAATCTGGAAACTAATCTGTTACCATAGCAACCACATTAGAACCATCACAATGTTTAGTTTTCTTGACTGAGTTAGCAGTGCTCTCACTTTTAAGGAAATTTCCTTAAACAGAGGAAATTTTGACTTTAATACTTTTTAAGGAAATAAAGATTTTAAGGAATTTCTAAGCAATTTCTAGATTTTTCCAGAAATATTTATTTCTTAGGATATTGTACTACAATTATATTATTCCAAATAATTTTGTCTTCATTTTGTTAAATGAAAACAAAATTCTTTGGAATAATATAATAATTGAAGACAAAATTCTTTGGAATAATATAATAAAACTGAAAACACAACAAAAATGTAGTACAGTTTCATTCTGGATGATCATCAGACTCGATCAGACACTTAAAACACTTGAAATGCTCATTGCTCCACAAGGCTGACCCAGGCATTAATGGTCCATGCGGTCCCACATGTTCGCATCGCGGACCTATTTTTACTGAATCTTGTAATAATTAGTTGTTTAAATGCAGGGATCTAAGGATACCAGCCTTTGTTGCTGACTGGGCTACCCTGCTTAAATAAAGTGTTCATATCATATCATATTCTGCTATCAGTCGTACATCAGGAGATATAAAGAGGGATGAAAAGGAGGCTTTGGATTTAGTTCAACAATAGCGGAGCGCGTGCGCGTTAATGCTATTTTATAGAACCAAAACTCAGACTAACAAACCAAATTCGAATCTCAAGGGATTCCTAAATAGCCATTTTCTATTGCTGGGAATGCAAGAATAAACAAGAATAAATTATAGACTCATACAAACATCAATATACTGACGTCATCACCGCGCTTCGCTATAGCGAATTTGATCTATCGTTATTCGTGTTGTGAAAGGATAGCGTTAATAGCGTAGCGTCTGGCTGCTATTAATAGCTCAAAATGCGGACAAACAAACCAAATTTGACTCACAAATTATTGCAAATTAGCTATTTTCTTTTGTTATGGCCGCGCGAATTGTCATTTGTTGACATTGATGAGTGCAAGGTCAAGGGTCGTTGGTTTAGTCGCCTCGAGGTTGTTGTTGCGATTGATAGAAATCTTTCCAGAAAGGAAAGATTTACAAATAAATCCGTACTCCAAACAAACATGCTTCGCGTGGAGGTCTGCATATGTTTGACTCGTTTCTGGAAGCCAACCGCAAACTTGCAAACTCGCAGGCTCTCGATATATTGCCGACCCCAAATTTTCAAGCGAAAGTGAAAGTGGAGTTTTTTTGCAATTAATTTTATAATTAACCTATCGAGATTGACACGAATTCATTCGCCACTCCAAAATGACTAAAACTGCAAATATTTAAATAAATTTGATTATAGTTTCGCAGCTACAACTAGTCTGTGAAAGCACTAAGCAGACTCTGTCCTCAGGACAGAGTCTGCTTTCGCAGACTAAGCTACAACCGACCTTTAACAGGATTCGTGAAAGTAATCAGTCTTGAGATCTGATGATGAAATTGGTTGGGAATGAATTTTTCTTCATGCGAAATTGCAAAAATGTTCATTGTGTCTATGTTAGGTTACCTTGTTTATGTGAACTGAAATCTCTGAACTTTCGAGATCAAACGTCTCCGAACATACTAGAACTTAAGTCTACTTATCCAATTGCAAGTCCAAACGAATCGTGAAATAACATATTATTACTGTTATATTCACTGTTCATATTATCAATATAACATCAGCTCGCTGAACTAGCTAAAGCTATTGGGCCGATCCCACTGTGTCGTTTCAAAACAATGATACATACTGTGTTCATGTTGGTGTTAAATACATGTGCTCAGGCTTGCGTATCTTTAGATACAATTATTTTCACAATAACTTGATATGTCTGGCATAACTACGCATATTACGTCTCTCCAGGATCATACTTACCAATCACAGCTCTGTGAATATGATGATAAACTTAGTAACGTACATTAGTTTCTCACGGACATTAGCTTAGAAGATGTTCATCATGGCAGGTGCAGGTACTTTCCCTTAGACAAATAATAATAACAATGACGTATTTCCTTGGAAACACATCCGGTTTCTTGGAAGAAAAAGGGAAAAGAAAGTATTTTTAGGTAGCCTTCAAGCTTCATATATCACTTTATACCACTGTTCCCGTTTTGTGGTTCTTTTGGCAAGAAACAACAAACTCTGTGCTATATTCGTGGTTGCTATAATAAAATGATTCGCGTGTTTATCTGTGGGGCGCACAGTACTGGGAAGACGACTTTACTTGATACTTTACTTAGTCATAGAGAGACACAGACTGAGGATCTTCGTGGCGAAACGGAGGTAGCAAGAAAAGTCATAAAAAATCTTGGATGGAAAAGAGATGATTTTGAACCAACAAAAAACCCAGATAAGTTTTATGATCTTCAGATAGAAATATTGAAAGCTCAGTGTCAGGTTGACAAGAAAAACAACGACCTGAAACGATCTTACGTCAGCGACCGAGGAATTGATCCATTGATTTATTGCAAGATGTATTTAAGTGAAGAGTTGTTTAAAGAGCTCTTGGATACTGAAGAAGCTGGACAATGTCTTGAAAGGTGAAGTATCATTATGTTATTTGTTTTAACTGGAAATAAAAGGAAAGCTTTAAGTGAATGTTTATTATGAGTGAATCATGGCTAAGCGGACCAACAGCCACCTGCTTGATTTTAAGCTTTCATATTTATTCTCATGCACAAACAAATAGCGCTCCGTCGAGAGACGTCAGTACCATTGTTTGTGCGCTTTTACCCATAATTCGTGCGGCCATAACAAAAGAAATAGCTCATTTGCAATCATTTGCGAGTCAAATTTGGTTTGTTTGTCCGCTTTTTGAGCTATTAATAAGTATTTTGTTTTTCTCGGCCTCAACAGGCCATCACGCGAGCTCAAATAATTTGTGTTTTCTTTGTTCTCATCTTCTCACTTTATAATTATGTGATTGGGGGCGAACCAGGGCGATACGGATGATTTTTTCGATCATTATGGGGGTATATAAAAGGCCAAAATACATGGTTTACAAACTGCCATCAATCTGATAGTTTCTGTACGTTTAGATAAGAATAAATAAGAAATTAAGCTGCTAAGTTCTAAAGAGTATCTTACGTATAAATACTCTTACTTAAGTATTTTCGATACATTGTCTGAAGTTCTCTTATTTCTCCTCTCCATCATTGATTCCATCGGCTATACGTTTATACAGACTGCGATTAATTTGTGTAAACGTACCTTTAGAAGAGACTCGTTGAAAATACACTTGCTGGGAAATACCCTGGTTCCAGACGCTCAAGTGTTGAAGGGAGGCGAGGCCGGCGGAGAGAAAGAGCGGAGAGCCTCTGGTCAAATCTGTTGAGAATCTCACATCTAAACCTCGCTAGTTGTGATTATAGGTAATAAGTTAAGACGTTTAAACCAGTTAGGGAAACCCCCGCCTCCGTGCGCGACAACAACTTGCCAACGTTTTGATTTTCACGTTTGACGAAAGCCAAAACTCGCTCAACTCTCGCGACCTTTCGAAAGTTAAACCTAAGGGGACGATCTCGTCTAAAATGGTGAAGATGCATCTTGAGAACAAGAGCGAAAAGCGATGTCACCACGACTCACCTCATGGCATCAAAAATAGCTTGAGCAATGAGATTCTACGATCAATTGACCAAGTGGATTTCATTTTGATTATAATTTGTTCGCTACTTCAAGTATTTAGGCGAGTAGAATTAGCAGATTTTCCTGGGTTAAATTAAGTTATACTTTTACATGCATGATTGTTATGGCTCTTTTCAGTCAGGCTTGCCGTGGGAAAAAGCTGCCGAGCTAGTCCCGGTTAATTAACGTCGAAAATCAAAAGGCGATTCAATTCGAAAAGCGTTGTCGATTCTAGTCCGATTGTTTGTAGTTGTGTTCATATCTCACAATCACCTTGGAGCGTAAATAGCTGCGTTCGGAACGCGTTCCAAAAACGTTCCAATAATGGCGTTCCCGAACGCGTTCCAAAAACGTTCCCGAACTCCGGTTTTGAATCGAAAAATTTGTCGGATATCGTGATTTACCGACTTACTCTACCAGTGCTTCCACTTGCCAGGAAATTTCCTGGCAAAAGGAAATATTGGGCTCTGGCAGGAAAAATGGCAGGAAATCCTTTTTGGAAGGAAATTGGCAGGAAATATAATGAATTGCCAGGATAAGGAAATTCTGAGATTCCAACCATTGGGGCTTTAAATAGTCTATGTGTGGCGTAGTAACTAGTAAAATGTTGAATATACAAGAAAGCTACCTATCATAGAGTTTTCAATTAAACGCTGGCAATTTGATTTGGGCCTTCAATTGGCAGCGTTTCGCATCAACTTCGGAAATCGCTCGGTACGATTCGGAAATTGCTCGGGAATCGCTCAATGGGCAGCGGTTGAAAAAAATAATTTGTTAAAAAAAATGACAAATGTTCGAAAACGACGAAAATCTCAAGAATAAAGACACTGTTTGTTGAGATTTTTAAGTCATATTTTAATAGGAAATGCCAAGAAATTTGCCAGGAAATTTTTCAATTTCTGGCAGGAAATATTGCAATAAATAAGGATGAAAACCAGTTTTATGAAAGTGGAAGCACGGTAGACACTTCGCGGTGGTATAAAGAGAAAGCATTATGAAAATACCGTCTTTCGTCCAAGCTATTAATTCAAAGCTAATAGTCGGGTTGATTCGTTGTCATTGGTGAAATTGAGTTTAGTAAAGACTACCCGCGTCCTATGTTTACAATTTACATGCCGAAATGCGTCCTATGCTGAAATGAAATTGTCTGATGTATGCGAGGAATTGAATGAGATACGTGTGTGTTTTCTTTTCAAAACACATGCTTTGGCTTCGCCTGTCGACCAGCTTTCGTCGCTCACGGTACTGCCATAGCTGCCACATTGAGAAGAACATTATTCATTAACTAAGCCTATCGCTATCACCGGTATTTCAAGCACGTAATCCGCCACAGCGTGTCAGCACTATATGAACCGAAAGTGACATATTTCACCTGTGGCAATTCACAAGCGTGTGATTGAAGGCCAGACTCGCTCATTTGCATGAAATCTCCATTTACTGGGGATGTCCCAGTTGCCCGAGACGTTTTTATCCCAGGTTTATATGATCTCGGGATGCGTGAAAATGTTGATAATAATTTCTCAATGAAACAAAAACTAATTTTATTCGCATAAATAGCATCCACACATACACGAATAAATGTCAAAACAGACCTCTTATAGCTTACACCTATAAGAGTATATAAAATATAGACATCAAAGATTTGCATAAACTATATAAGAAACGTTTGGAGTCCAATAAGGTCACCGTACTGATGCTCAAGGGTTAAAACATAGAAATTGTATTATGATCACCGATGAATAATAATAATAAATAGAATATAAATAGAATAATAATAAATGTTCTTATTAAACTCGCGTGCCAATGCGTTTACAAAATCTAATTACATAAAAATAAATTATAAAAATCACTTAAAAATATAAAAATCACACAGAAAATAAAAATGTCTTGAGATATCTCTTAAAACTAGTAATATCATTGTTTACTTCAAAAGAGATGGCAAAGTGTTCCAAAGTTTAGGTGCAGCTGCTGCGAAGGATCTATCCCTATAGGATTAATTAGAACTACATGCGTTCAGATCTCAGCGCCAGGCTCCGATGAAAATCGCAATATGCGATCTTAAATCCTTTGAGCACTCACTTTTCTTTTGATAGTTCTCTGATAGATTACTCTTTCCACTTCATAACACGGTATTTTGGAAATGGGATCTTATTTTGTCCAACGCGGCTATTCTACACATCGCTATTCCAAAAGCTATTTAGTGTTTCTCGTTCGGACACCTTCAAATCACCTTCAAATCCCTATAATCTTAACGTTTCATCCCTTGAACTTCAAAGTTAGGGATATCGTTAGCCGGAATTTTTATCTGCATAAAAATGACCTGATATGTCAGCTATTTTCACCGATAAATATCCATTGATATCTTTTCGATGAAATAAAAATATTCGGGATAATTTAGTACATATAGTGAAAAAATTCGCTAGCTTCACCGGATCCCTTTTTTTGTTCCCGTACCCGTTGCTCCACTTTTTCTTTCCTCAACTGATCCATAGGCTATCTTTAAAACCAGGAACGGGGAATCGGGGAACGGAACGGGGAACGGAATGGAACTTTAAAAGGGGGAATCTTTAAAAGGGGGAATCTTTAAAAGGGGGAATCTTTAAAAGGGCCGGGAATCTTTAAAAGGGGGAATCTTTAAAAGGGGAATCTTTAAAAGGGGGAATCTTTAAAAGGGGGAATCTTTAAAAGGGGAATCTTTAAAAGGGGAATCTTTAAAAGGGAGAATCTTTAAAAGGGGGAATCTTTAAAAGGGGAATCTTTAAAAGGGGGAATCTTTAAAAGGTGAATCTTTAAAAGGGGGAATCTTTAAAAGTCAGAATCTTTAAAAGCCGGAATCTTTAAAAGGGGGAATCTTTAAAAGGGGGAATCTTTATAAGCCGGAATCTTTAAAAGCCGGAATCTATAAAAGCCGGAATCTTTAAAAGCCGGAATCTTTACATCCTTCCACCGTAAGACAGTTAACTCCGGGTTCGGGCGCTTAGAAACCTTGCTCAATGCAAAGCTTCCAATGCAAAGCTTCGCGTAATTCACTCTCCTAACATTTCCGACGTGAAAATAATTTACGGAAAATAGTAAAAAAGGAAGGAAGGTTAATTTACAATAAGCAATATATTTTATATTTTGCAAGAGGCGGGTGGTTGGGGGAGGTGGACGGTGTGCAATCGGGCGTCAACATAATGTATGATCTATGCAAGCATAATATAATGAGCTGGGTTTTCTTTGCCCGATATGCATTATTTCTCTCAAATATGTATTTCTGATCAAGAATAATGTCGCCGTGAATGATCTTTGACGTATAGCTTGTAAAATATAAATTAAACCTTCCTTCCTTTTTACTATGTGCTTAACTGTAATTGCTGAAAGAAAAATTCATTTCATCATTCATTTCAAAATTCAATTACGCGAAGCTTTGCATTGGAGTAAGGTTTGTAAGCGCTCGCGATGACAACATTGTCGAACTCAAGTCGCTCACAAGGCACGATTTTCTGGGAGTTTGTCCTCGCTGGATGTTCTCTTTCAAGCAGTAGCTGATTGATGTTTTTGGTCTACAACTATTGATAATCTTTTCCCAAATATAGACAATTGCATAGACATCGATTGATACCAACACCAGGGTACCCATTGATACCAGCTTTTAGCTGCAGGGTTTACCCTGGTAAAATAAAATTACATTACATTACATTTATAGGTAAATTTTTAAAACGAATTTTTGTCATGCTGCAATTCTTCGGTGTCTTGTTCCAAATGGGCCGCCAGTCGAGAGCTCATATTTGACGAGTTCTTCAGAGTATACATAAATGATTTTCAACTTTAGTTAACCCAGTATGCCTCGAAATTACATAGACAAAAGTGACATTGTGAAAAATATTACGATATGCTGTGTAGTTTGGCACAAAGTCTTCTTATATCGCGGCACTTCTAATTATAATGCAGTTGTGAAATTGAGAAACACGCATCTAGACAGTCACGAATAGACTAACCATTTTGTACAAGTTCTTTTGCGGTGTGTAGAGGCGTTATATAACATTTAACTGCTGGATACTGTTCTACTGGACTTCAGCATGCGTGACATCAAAATAACTTTCGAATTTCGATTCTGAAACCGTTGAAAATCTCTTGTTGTTGTAACCACCATCATTTGCAATGGCGTCGAGTCGCCTACAAAGTCTACAATAGACTAAAGTTTGCCGAGTTACCCAGGGAAAAGTAGAAGCAGTAAGGACCCCAGGTTATTTCATATAACTTTCGATATATTCGAGAATAGTGACATGAAAATGTTATGTGAATACATTAATCCGTTTAGCGCATAAAACAATTTTATTATAAAAAATTGAATCTGGCTCCAGGTTCAGATTGAACCTTGAGCTGGCTCCAGGTTCGCGAACCTAGCTGGAGCTGCGAACCTGGAGCTAACTGTCTTACGGTGGAAGGATGTAAAGATTCCGGCTTTTAAAGATTCCCGCTTTTAAATATTCCGACTTTTAAAGATTCCAGCTTTTAAAGATTCCTTCTTTTAAAGATTCCGGCTTTTAAAGGTTGCCCCTTTTAAAGATTCCGGCTTTTAAAGATTCCGGCTTTTAAAGATTCCCCTTTTAAAGATTCCCCTTTTAAAGATTCCCCCTTTAAAAGATTCTCCCTTTTAAAGATTCCCCCTTTTAAAGATTCCGGCTTTTAAAGATTCCGGCTTTTAAAGATTCCGGCTTTTAAGGATTCCGGCTTTTAAAGATTCCGGCTTTTAAAGATTCCTGCTTTTAAAGATTCCGGCTTTTAAAGATTCCGGCTTTTAAAGATTCCCCTTTTAAAGATTACGGCTTTTAAAGATTCCCGCTTTTAAAGATTCCGGCTTTTAAAGATTCCCCCTTTTAAAGATTACGGCTTTTAAAGATTCCCCTTTTAAAGATTCCCCTTTTAAAGATTCCGGCTTTTAAAGATTCCGGCTTTTAAAGATTCCCCCTTTTAAATATTAATATTCCGGCTTTTAAAGTTCCGTTCCTCGTTCCGTTCCCCGATTCTCTGTTCCTGGTTTTAAAGATAGCCGATCTGCTACGTGATTTCCGGACCTAAATCAGCATGGTTTTACATGCACCTCCCCCATTCAGTCCTCCCCCATGGACATCATTTCCTGTAATAAATGTAGTATGCTCTACATCGGTGAAACTGGCTGGAGTCTCTCTGACAAATTTAATAACACAAAACGATAATGTTGACAAACCCGTCGCGCGACATTTTAATAGTTCCAACCATTCGATTTCGGATATGAATTCTTACGCATTTCCGGAGTGAATGATTGCCGTAAAAGACAAGAAAAGCGTCTCACAACTATTTATCCCTTAACGAACGATTTACTTTTATTTATTCCCCCTACCTGCAGTCATCGTTCTTGACTTGCTAGGGCGGACAGAAAGACTATAAGCTTCTTACTTAAGATTACCGTACACCTACAGGGGTGTTTCCGATCTAAAGAATGTAGCGCGTCCGCATTACATGGCTGGTATCTTAACCACAATATTAAATTCAAGCTTATACAATTTCCTACAAGAAAATGCTAATAATTTTCGATTGTAATAAATCGGCGAGTTTCTTGCGATCCCTGTACATCAGTTTTGACGAACTTAAACTCAAATAGATTTTATTTTTTAGTAATACAATTATTTCCATGGAGTCCCGATACATTTTTGATATATTTTTTATATTCGATTCTAGTGAAAAGTTATGCAATATATCTTAAATTGACAAAAAAGGATCCTAAGCAAACGGACGGGAAGGTCGTCAATGTAAAGTTTTTAAGAAATAGCAAATTAAATTCCTTGGTTTGTTCACGTTTTGTTGGCGATATATGCCGCTAGCAACCCTGCGAATTTGAAAAAAATCGAATAAATTCTCTTTAAGTTGTAGCATTTCAAAATCTATACTGAAAGAGCGAAAAATACATTTCGAATTTACTTCCGGTCGAAAACGTTAAATCGTTCGTTCTTTGCCATTAATCACTCGTTTTCGATAATTTTATTTTCGGTACGAAAGTTTGGCACAAAAACTTTATTGCTATCCAAAAACAATTTTTCTTTTAAATTTTGTCTCTGAAGGTATACGATAACCTTAATTCCCTTTATTTCACCTCCCCACTTATTAGCATTCATTTGAAAGAAGGTTTCATCTTTCGTGTTTGAAAGGAGGTTTCATCCACCGACAACATCACGACATGATGAAATACGTGATCTGCTAGCAGCTGCCATCGATGAAGTTGCGTATGACTTGTCAACAGAGCCTGCCCTTGCTCCTCTGTCTGGCGAAACGCTACCACCCAGCACCAACTCGGCCGACGACGCAGTAAGAGGTTTCTGGCAGAGATGTGAAAAGGCATTCTTTGCAGATGTCTGGGTATTCAACCCTTACGCCTCGACACACCGAAACCAGAGCCTCACACAAACGAAAGGGAAAAGAAGCGGCAATACAAGCAACGCATCGTCCAGATCGAACATGGGTCATTTACACCGTTTGTATTCAGTGCATATGGAGGATGTGGCAGGGAAACACAGCATTTCCTATCTTCCCTAGCAGATCAGATCGCTGTGAAAAAGCACTTACAGCTCTCCATGGTCATGAGCTGGTTGCGGAAGAAGATCGCCTTCGCCCTCCTCCGTGCTCAAGTCCTCTGCGTGCGAGGCAGCCGATCGTGGAACAAAGCTCCCACTCTAATTGTGTCGGACATATAACTGTCTGAAAGAAACTCTAACGTTTAGCTGAAAATTTTGTAAATCTATGTTTTTTTTATATGATCCCAATAATTTTATACACTGCTTGTATATTGCACTTTGTAAACCTCCTTTTTTTTGGTACGAATGACATTTAAAAATTAAAATATTTTGATCTTTGCATATGGCATGTTTGAATGGCCGGTTGCCGTTGCAAAACTCTTTTCCTTTTTTCGAATTAATAGTTTTATAAGTAACTTAATTAAACTCTTATAATTTATTTTTGTAAGAGCATTGTGACTATTGTATAATGCTCCTAAAACGTCTTTATTATTATTATAATTATTATTATTATTATTATTATTATTATTATTATTATTATTATTATTATTATTATTATTATTATTTGCTTATTTTTGCCACATGATTATTTTGCATATAAAAGTTTCGCTAAGTTTTCCTTTTACTTTAGTACACATGACTATTTATCCTTCTGGTTGCAGGCACAAAGCTTCGAACACACTAACAGTAGTTCTGGATCCACACCGTGAATGCATTACAGATGATGGGATACGTTTATCACCAACACTGGTTGAGTTAGAAGAATTCACTAATGAAATGAAAGGATTTTTAAAGAATAAAGACATTGCCTTTGAAACAATATCGGAACTCAATCTCGAAAAAAGAGTTGCGATAATGAAATATTTAATTGCAAACAAAGTAAGTTGTAATGGCATTTCCAACGAATCGAAGTTGCAATGAAGTTTCGAACTAATCGATAGATTAAATTGTGGCCAATTGCTCTCCTGCATTACTGCAATTTTCAACATGCTACAACAAGATTCTCTTACTGACAACATTCCTTCTTCATGTAAACTCACTCAGTGGTTAATGCCTTTAGACGAGAACCGAATTTAAAGGACCTACTTTTTTACACCCAACCATATGGGTAAGGTCGCAGTGCTATTGAAGAAGGTCTGTGATTGGTTAGAAGCTTTCTGTGATTGGTTAGGATCTCCTGTGAGATGGGTGAAGTGAGTCTTAATTTTAACCAATGAAAATCGGCGTTCAATAGCACTGCGACTTGACCCAACCATATTCGATCCAACCATACCAAAACTTGCGACGATCCCGGTACTTTTCATTTCAATAGATCTCGTTGTAAGACATGGCAATATGTCACGGGTCCTTTTAGTAAATTACGCAACACATCTTACTCTTTTCCTATTAAAGGACATTTCGACTGTATACTTTATAGTAATTAGTAATTTAGTTTATTGCTTTATTGCATAATTTGTACAACCACTCGTGGTTTGTATCAGATATATACAACTACGGATTAAACATTCATTTATTTGAATTGTATTCATGAATTATTAATGAGTTTTTCAAATATATTTCAAAAACTCATTAATAATTCATGAGGAAAAGAAAAAGGAAATCACTACCGTGTCGGTGATTTACATAAACTTTATCTTTGATTTTCATGGCTTAGACATTGATTTTTGATCGATTGAAGCCATTAGACACTTAATTGCTAATGTTACTAACACACCCTTATATGTCGGACTCTCATTCGACAAATATTTGTCCAACGATAAGCAACTTTATCCATTCGATCCATTGGATCTATTGGAGCCATTAGACACTTACTCGCTAATGTTACTAACACACCCTTGGATGCAGGACTCTCATTCGACAAATATTTCTCCATTAGCCACTTACTCACTGGTGTTACTAACACACCCTTGGATGTCGATAAATACTTAGCTTTGTCAAACTGTAATCACATTTCTCCATTCGATCCATTGGATCTATTGGATCCATTAGACACTTACTCGCTAATGTTACTAGCACACCCCTTGGATGCCAGACTATTCAACAAATATTTGTCCAACGGTAACCACCTTTTGCCATTGCACCATTAGATCCATTAGACACTTACTCGCTAATGTTACTAACACATCCATTAAATCCATATTACATATTTACTCACTAACTCCGCTAGTACACCATTGCATGTCTGTTCTCCAACTTATTATTACGCAATAACCCGACTTATGTGGTCTTGTATGTTAATTCACGTTAATCGTCTAACTGTTAATTATTAACTACTCTATGACACAAGCATTAGACATTCGGTAAACAAATACGTCCATTCGGTCGATCGGACAATACATTCTCCCATTAGATAACGCTTATCAAACGGATTAATTCGCAACAGTTGGTTTCTGATTTGTCCATTGGACTCCAATCGTGGGTTTTGGACATCAATCGAAATTATCCTTCACCATAAATCCTTAGAACATGTAGTTTAATCGAGTGAAATTCCAAATATTACTTGTAATATACCCAATTCTTATCCCGGCATTACCACCATTATATACAGAACTCAGCAACGGCCTCCGTAGCTCAGTCGTCATAGCACTACACTAGCATCGCAGGGTCGCGGGTTCAATTCCAGCCGGAAGACCTTGATGTTGCATTTTGCGCAACCGTTGCTGGATTTATTTTAAAATGCACATATATATATATATTAGATTTTAAATGCATATATATATATATATATATATATATATATATATATATATATACGTGTAGGTTTTGGTCTACGAAATGCAAAGAGTGCTCAACAACATATAGTTAGAGCAAATAATAGATTTTCGCTTACCTCAAAACTGGTCTGCTACAACTTGTTTCATCTGTAAAAGAATCTTCAGGCAGTGACAATATCGAAAGGGATGACCGCTTATTTATAGGCTTTCTGCCGGAAAGTGGGGGCGTATGTGGGGGACAAAGCATGAGGTCATGGCTTTGTTTGCGTTGATTACGCGAAATTTATTACGATGACGACACTGTGAAATTATTTCCGCTCTTTTGTTGAGTAAACTATTCTTATTTTTTTCTTTTAAAATACAAAATTTTTCTTCTAAACATAAATTGCATCGTTTTGATCCTCCTGTGTACGAAATAGAATGTTTTAGAATTTGCCAATTAATACTGAAATCTTTATTGTTTTCTTTCAATGTCCAAATATATTTCGAAAGTTCGGTGTCATTTTCATGCTTTTTATGTTGAAAAGATTTAGTGTGGTTGGCCAATCGCTCTTTGAATGTGGTTGCAGTCATACCAATGTAGTGTTTTGTTTCGTTTGTGATGTTTACTGTCACTGTTGCTTTGTATACTATGTCTCTAGTCATGCATTGTTCTTGAAGCGGGCAAATGGTGTTCTCTCTACAACTGCAATTAGTAGCGTCCCTATCCTGCGGTTTGATGTTCCTAGCTATGAAAGAGTTTTATATTAGAGTTTTGTATACAAGAGTTTTGTTTTTAACAAAAAAATAGATATTTATTTGATTGCACAATAAATATTTGAATTGGCCATTGGGAATGACTAAAACGACATTGTGGTTTTAGTACTTTGATCCTGCACTGGCAGTGCTGTTTAACAGCTTTTGGGAGGGTGGCTAATGCCGCCTCTTACCATCAGCTCATCTGGGTGGCACTTCAAGGAGCCGCCTGTCGGTGAGTATAGGGCCTATAACAAACAGCATTTACACTCATCTGATATACGGCATGCTGGTCTGGCCAATGGCTTAGTGTGTCTGTGTAAACACCTTTGTGGCTTTGTCCTGGATTAGGCCTGGACAATGCCAGTCCTAGGCTTGCAATGTATTTTTTACACAGCTTTTGTAGGATATATACTGTAACTGTATACTGTATAATTGGGTAGGTTAACACTCACTGTGTCAGGGGAACATGTTAGGGTTTAAAGTGTAACGAAATTTTGTCCAACCAGTTTATTGTTTTATTTGAATGTAAGCCTTAAATAATAAAAATGGTGGTGACAGTTTATTCATATCTCGTTTAATTCCAAAGTTATGAAACTTTTTTGAAATTGAGCTATGAAGTCATTGGTTGTGTTTGACAAGTTCGCAAAAACATTAAAGTCCATATCTCGAAGGGTATTTGACCAATTAAGTTGAAACTTGTCAAGGCTTGTTAATACACTCAAAAAAATACTTTAGTGTGTTTAAATAGTTCCCATAACAACACGCTAGTTCCCAGGTCTCTCTCTCTTCTAATAATTATCACTTTTTTCCAACAAGAATAAAATATTTCCACTTGTTAGTATAATTCGTCTTGGCATTTTGATAAGTTTAAATCGTTGAAATAGTACAGACATGCGTTGAAACAACTGTATAGCTGGAATTATGTGACAAGAGACCTGGGAACTAGCGTGTTGCTATGGCAACAATTTAAACACAGTAAAGCATTTGTTTGAGTGCATTAACTAACGTTGACATGTTTCAACTTATTTGGTCAAATCCCTTTGCGACATGAGACTTTCTTGTATTTGTTAACTTGTCAAACACAACCAGTGACATCATACCTCAATTTCCAAAAAGTGTCATAACTTTGGAATTAAATGAGATATGAATAAACTGTCAGCAGCAAAGGCTTACTTTCAAACAAAACATTAAACTGGTTGGTGGCATAGGCACTTTAAACATGGTGGTATCACCTCACTGGCAACAAGCAGCTGAAATGCTGAATTCCTTTCTGAATTCATGTTATATAAATTGGTGAAATCATTAGATTAAAAGCAATGTTGCATATTATGGGCTTTTGTCATTTCATATTTTTGAAATTGTGTTACTGGTTCTTGAATACTATTGAAATACCAGTACAGGTATGTGCATAATTATACAGTATTAATGAAAGGAACAGAAATCTTCTTACAGAATAAAAGGCTTATCATGCTTACCAATAGTCAGACAACACTATTGGTCAGTGGTCTGGGATAAATTTAGGTATTGAATATTTTTGGTATCTGCTTCTACTATTAGACAATAAGTAACATGCAGATTACAGTAGTGTACATGTATGTACACATATGTGCAATGTCAGTATTGTAAATCATTCATACAGGTATGTTATGCAGTCTCATGAATACAACTGTACTTTGAGTAAAATTATGAGTATACCACTGTTAAACATGCATGTTGAATATTTATTATGAAAACCATAACTGACATAATTAACTTTAATGCAATTAATATTATATAATTAATTATTAATTTCAATAATCAAGAGTTACGCAAATGGTTTCTAACCGTCTGCGAGACAAGTTAGTGTTGGCAGACTTTACCACAGCGCTCGTGTTCCGTTCAGTGCACTACCCAAAAATTGTACCCAAAATAAGCAGTTTGAAAATCTGTTCAGATTGGCAAATGAATTATTTACTTATTTTTAAGTAATAACTGAGCACTACACTATAAAAGCCTCAAACAGTAAGCGGCCGAGGGGTTGTTGCGTACACGTATTTCTAATACTATGATATTTCATATGTTGAATTTATGGTATAACTATTCGCAGCTAGAAATCTCACAGATGTGTTGCAAGTTGTTAGTCTTCACCAACTTGCTGCAAGTTGTCAACAAGCTAGAATGAGTCTGTTACAAGCCCGTGAACAACAGCATGTATATATATATATAGTTAAAGCAAGTTTTTTAAATAATTTGCATCAATCCTGTTGATGCAATTACATGACAAAGCTTGTAACATTCTTGTTATTAACAAGAAACTGGAGTAAGCTGCGCAAAGTATTTTATAAATCAGTTTAATAACAAGTTGCAACAACGCTGTTGCAGACGTATTGCAACTTTTGTGGTTTGGCTGTGTAGAATACCAAATTTGCCACTCGTGTTACTGCACATGATTGCAATTTACTTTATTCAGAAAGGGTTTTTGTTAGTTTGCCTATCTCACATACAAACAAGTAAATGCACAGAATAATTTAACCTGCATGTATCTTTAAAGTGGTGGCCGTTTGCCATTTTCCCCAAAGCTGGCCCCTTTGTGAAGATCAACTCTATATGATCATTCATGTTTTTTTAGGAATTGGACACTCTTTCTTTGCTTGGAAATATCTTAGTTTATTTCTTGCTTTTTGTTGTTGTTGTTGCAGGAAGATAAGAACGTTAAAGAAATTTGATGGCGAAGCAAAGTCCATTCCCACAAATCCTGTTCCATGGTAGAATCAAATCTCCAGAGAACGTGTGGATAGGAGCTGACCAACAGCTGTTATTCCGAGTCAACGGTGGAGTTTTGGAATGGTGTCTTGGACTTTTATCAACTTGTTATGTTTTTATGTACGAATACCCTAATTCTCTTAGTAACTTTGTTTTGTATTTGCAGAAGTGCATTTTGAATATCCACTACCAGTATGGTAAACAATTACCAGCTAAAGTCATATCATTTGTTAATAGTTTAAGTCATTAGATTGCGTTGGCATAGCTGCAGAATACCCCTCACTTGAATGACGACTACTTATTAGTGAGTGTCAAATTCATCAAATACATTTGCTTCTTTCTCCGTTATTGGGATTCGTTTATAGGGTAGCTTTTGGATTAGGTAAGATTTCATCATTAAGCTGATTGTTTCAACACTTATTACAGAATTTTCTCGTTTATTAGTTTAAATCTAAATTGAAAAGTGATGGGTATTCCGCAATTGCTTCTCTAACTCTTTTTATAAACTAAATAAATATTTGAAAGTAAAAGTTGTGGGAAATATCTTGCAAACTAAGTGAACTGTCAGTCCAAGTAAACAGTGTATTATACTCATGATTTTCAGGTATTAAAAACTTATTTTCTGTTATAGTACACTGCTCAACTGTTTGGGTGATTTACACACGTTTTGAGTAAAACTTTTATTTTACTGTGATTAAATTTAGCTCAAAATTTTTAAAAGAGTAAAGTTTTACTCTCACTTTGAGTAAAATATGATTTTACTCAAACATTTGAGTCACTATGGATGGATTTTACTTTACTCAAAATTTGAGTAAAGTTTTACTCTCAGTTTGAGTAAAATATGATTTTACTCAAACATTTGAGTCACTGTGGATGCATTTTACTTTACTCAAAATTTGAGTAAATTTACTCAATAATTTGAGTAAATTTACTCAATAATTTGAGTAAATTTACTCAATAATTTGAGTCACTGTGGATGCATTACTTTACTCAAGTTTTTGAGTCAAAATGCTCAAGTTTTTTTTGCAGTGTACCAACCTTTTAGACCTCGCCGTTCAGAAAGCTTTTCTCGTCCCCCGTTTAGACGCCCTTGAACCATCTTTGGAACGAGTTTCAAACAATAAAATTCCTTTAGTTCTAACATTTCATCCTTTCAATTTTAAAGTTAAAAATATTATTAATCGGAATTTTCACATTTTACAAAATGATCCTGAGACGTCAGCCATTTTCACCGACAATCCTTTGGTATCTTTTCGCCGTAATAAAAACATTTGTGACTCCTTAGTACATAGTGCCCTTAAACAAAATACCTCGGCACCAGCGGGAACATTTTCTTGCGGCCGTTCCCGCTGTAACACATGCGCTTTTCTCAATCCCACTACAGTTATTACTGCCCCCAAATTCGACCACACAATCCGTCATGCTTTTTCATGCACGTCCACCAACATAATTTATTGCATTTCATGCGATAAATGCCCTAAAATCTACATCGGTGAAACTGGGCGACGTCTTTCAGACAGGTTTGCTGAACATCTTCGTTCCGTGAGGATCAATGATGGTGACAAACCTGTAGCCCGCCATTGCAACAGCTCCAAGACATGAAAGTCTGCAGACATGAAAGTCTGTGCCATCCTTCCCATCTCCGGTGGCAACGATAACCGCAAGCGGCAAGAGAAGCGTCTCATTTTTAAACTTGGCACCACACATCCTCTTGGTCTTAACGAACGTTTTTCTTTGATTTAATTTCCTAAAAGTTTTTTGTTATTTTAGTTTGCTTGGAACTAATTATTAGATTAGGCACTTTCATTCCTTTTCAAGTCTTTGTTTCTATTATTATCGCCTAATCTATCTATTATCGCCTTGAATATTGGACCTGTCATTTCTCCCACCCCCTCAGTCTGCTTATTGATCGAGTGTTAAAAATAGCAAATGATTTAACTTTTCCCATCTCATTAATTATTAGTTAGTTTATTTCCCGTGCATTTGATTGGCTACTTTCTACCTGTGACACCCTTTTGGCATATATATATAAGCCCTATTTATTTTATTTCATCTCGTCTTACTCTGATAAAGGGCTCCGCTCGAAACGTCAGTATCTCGTCACTAAATTCTTGGCAGTTTACCACCTTTTCACTTTGCTATATATATATATATATATATATATATATATATATATATATATATATATATATATATATATATATATATATATATATATATATATATATATATATATATATATATATTTTCGCTTACCTCAAAACTGGTCTGCTACAACTTGTTTCATCTGTAAAAGAATCTTCAGGCAGTGATTCTTTTACAGATGAAACAAGTTGTAGCAGACCAGTTTTGAGGTAAGCGAAAATCTATTATTTGCTCTAACTATATGTTGTTGAGCACTCTTTGCATTTCGTAGACCAAAACCTACACGTATATATATATATATATATATATATATATATATATATATATATATAAATATATATATATATATATATATATATATATATATATATATATATATATATATATATATATATATATATATATATATATATATATATATATATATATATATATATATATATATATATATATATATATATATATATATATATATATATATATATATATATATATATATATATATATATATATATTTCAATGTATAGTCTTATTTATAGTGACAGGGATAATGTGTGCGGGTTCTGACAGGATGATTTATGCGAATTTCGGTTTGTGGTTCTATTGTGTTCTCTATGTTATGTGGTCTTTAAAGTTCATCAGGTAGTACTTATTTTAGTACTTATTTAGAAAATAACGTCAATTTGAAAATGTCATTCTTAATGTTAAGAGATTTTTCAAATATAATAAAATCAAATTGATTTTAAAAATGGTAGTACGAAGCTCTTGAATTTAAGGACATTTCAAAATACAGGATGCCATTAAATTATTGTAAAACGACTTTTGTATTGAAAATATAAATTTGAAAAGATCTACTTCGAAAACAATGACAACTAGAACATTTCACAACCGTACTACGACCCTACCAGGACTCGAACCTGGAATCTTCTGATTAGGAGTCAGACACCTTGTCCGTTAGGCCACAGGGCCTGCGTTGATCGGAAAACTGCAAATTAACTGCTTTCATGCAGATTGAAAATAATGTTCTATAAATGTTAGAGAAGAATAATCCAATAAAATCTTGGCCTGTTGGAGGATCTATCTCACAATCTTAGCATTATTAGAACCAAGCTCGACCGACTGAGCTAACAGGCCTTCCTAAAACAAGGGGTTTAAATACTACGACAAGTTAAAAATAACGTCATTTTAGAACATGTCATTCTTAATGTTGCAAAACATTGATTCTAATTGATATATTCTAAAGAGATTTCTATCAAATTGATTTTACAATGTTGGTACAAAACTCTTGAACTTAAGAACATTTCAAAGTACAGGATGCCATTAAATTTCGGTAAAACGCCTTTTTTATCCATATCACATCCTCATAAATGAATTTCAGTACGGTATTTACAATATGGAGCAACTGGCAAGCTCGGGCCATGCGCTCAGGAACGCTTCTGTCCCGTTCTGTGCCCGCATATTCATATTCTGTGCTCATACTTTACTCTACTCGACCTTTCCTTTTGTCTTTTCTAATAATTAGTTCCACGCGATATCTCACAGAACTGT
Organism: Chrysogorgia sp. JL179-B06; assembly: GCA_035772405.1. NCBI lineage: Eukaryota > Metazoa > Cnidaria > Anthozoa > Scleralcyonacea > Chrysogorgiidae > Chrysogorgia > Chrysogorgia sp. JL179-B06. The sequence goes on from JAYKKM010000428.1 coordinate 4,556,823, forward strand.
AATTTGTGTGTGGGCTGTACCATATTCCTAATGAGGTCAATGCAAAGGTCATTTCTTCGCTCTTTTAGTGATTTCAGCTTACATTCCTTTAGGGCTTCACTGTACTCGCGACCAGGGTAAATAATCCTAAGCACTCGTTTTTGGATCCTTTCGATATTCTTGCATTCTTCTTGCGTCAGGTTTCCATGCCACACTTGAGCTCCATACTTGAGGGTGGACCTTATGACAGCGCAATAAAAGGACTTTAAATCGTCTTTAGACGCGCCATAGTTCTTAAGGATCTTCAACAAGTAAAGGCGTTTAGCCGCTTTTTTGGTGATGTATTCAGTATTGGTGGACCACTTCATATCATCGTCAAGCCAAATTCCTAACAATTTATATGACTTCACCCGAGCAATAGGTTGATCTCCGATTTTAATTGGCGGGATGGTTGTTTTATTCTTCCTAAAATCGATGATCATTTCTTTGCATTTCTTCACATTTAATTCCATTTTTTCATGTCTTGCAAATAGAACCACGTTGTTAACATTTTCTTGGGTATTTCCAATTAAAGTCCCAGAGGTGTGACCCGATATTTCGATCACTTCAGATAGAGTCGTGTCCATAAACATTACTGTTTCTCCATCTGTACAGTCTTGATTGTTTACTTCGACCGAGTTCCAATTTGTAACTGAGGGAAGTTGGTTAATTTTTACAATGAAAGCGATTGGTCCTAGTTTGCTACCCTGGGGTACGCCTCCGTTGATTTCCATGCGTTCCGATTTTACACCATGATGTGTAATCATCTGCGAACGACGCAATCCATCCAATCAAACCTGGACGTACACCAATATCTTTAAAGTTTTGCAGAAGTCGGTTGTGGTCGATTAGGTCGAAGGCCTTTCGGAAGTCCAGGAAAGTAATTCGAACAATTTTCCTAGTATTTTCCATTGCTAGGTACCACTTCTGTAATTGGGAAATTAATGCAAGGACAGCAGACATTCCAGCAAGACCTCCAAATTGGGATTCGTGAATTCTGTCATTAGTATCGTTTAGAATCCACTCCACTGCATATGATTCCTGAATTTTTGAAAGAATGCTGGTTAAGGCAATTGGTCTTAGCTCTTCCACTAAAGAACATGGATTTGATTTTGGTATGCCACATACATTAGACATTTTCCATATTTCAGGGAAAATTTAAATCTAAACGACTGATTGTAGATGTCGGTAAGTGGTACGGCGAAGTATTCAGCGAATATCTTTATCAATTTCATGTTTGTGTCAAAAGGACCAGGTGCTTTATTCAGATCTATGTTGTATAACTTCCTTGCAACACTTTCGGCCGTAATTGATGGCAGAAGATCTTGATTTCCGAATGACAACCATTCATTTTTAACTTTAGGGTATTCTTTAGTCAGACTCGTGAAGAAATTATTTATGTAGTCAGCGGTCTGTTTATTGCTCATCGGGGCATCCGATAGAGGGTCCGTTAGATTAAAATTCTGTTGTTTAGTTCCGACAATTCGTTTTATGTTTTTCCACCATTTCTTTGGATTTTGATTGCGAACATCTTTAATATTTTTATCGTAGAATTTACGTTTCGCTTTTCTAATCTCCGCAACAATTGAGTTCCGCAATGATTTGGATTGTTCCAATCTCCCTCTTTGATATGCTTTATCCCGTTTCCGTATCATTTGTATGATTCTTCCGTTTATATAAGGTTTATCATCTTCTTGAATTTTGACTGACTTCAAAGGGAAGAAAGCATCAACCATTTCAGATGTTACTTCTAGAAATCTGTTGACTTTGTCGCTTGTACAAGAGGTATCCAACACGATTGACCAATTATATTCTCTGATATACTGTTCAAAAGCTTGTAGCGATGAAGACTTCAGCGGTCTTACATTTATCCGTTTTGACTTTTTCTTGGTCTGTGTTTGTTCTTGTGATGACCATATAATTGTACAGTGATCTGAGGTACCAATTGGGGCTAGTACGAGCGGATCTTGATAGAATCTATGAATGTTTGTGAGGATGAAGTCGAGAATTGCTGTATTTCTGGTAGGTTTTTTGATAACTTGTTTCAGGCGGCAATGTGTATTAATAATCCTTGTACTGAAGCCATTACTTGCAGGGTTGAAGTCACCAGCAGCTATGATTGACGTATTTGGGCTTTCTGATTTGAATTTATCGTAACAATAACAAAAGTATTCATAAAACATGTTCAAGTTCTCCTGATTCATGGAGGGGGGTATATAGACACACGCAACAGCTATTCTTGATATCGATCGAGGGAGCCATTTTGGACGCAAAACAACCCATAGACACTCGTAATCTTCATTGGATAAATCATAGCGGACCTTTAAAGGTATGCTTTCTCTAACATAGATTGCGACGCCACCACCTCTTCCTATCGTTCTGTCTTTTCTTATTAAGTTAAAATCAGTGATATCCACTGCTTGATCAGGAACAGCATCTGTCAGCCACGTTTCGGTCACTAATATAATGTCAGATTTATGTTGGTCAATCACAATTTCAAGTTCAAATTTCTTATTAAAGATTGATCGCGCATTAAATAGAAGCACATTTGGCATGGCATGTCTTAGCTGGTTACACCCGACGAAGTGGATGTTGGGATCTTAATCAGATTATTTCTGTTCGCGTAATGATATAGTTAGTATACTTAGTAATCCGTTTTTCCGTTTCGTAATTCTAACAGGTATCATCATCTTTGTCGCATTAATATTACATGGCACTTGAAACTTGGCAGTTATCTTTGCGTCATTATGCGCTGGACACGTTTCGGTTATAGATTCAAAATATTTCTGATTAGTTGCAGCTGAGAGCTCATAAGAGATATTTATAGGACGTAATTGGACAACCATACAGTGTGTATAAAAAAACTGAACTAAAAAATGCCGGTTCAGTTTTTTTTATACACACTGTACTGTAGTTGGGACAAGGAGTGAGTCGATAAAGTCGTTAAAAAAATAAATAACTTATTTCTGAATTCATAATATCAGGCTGGGGAATTCAGTATATAAATAGAAATGTAATTTAGCCTGATGTTATGAATTGAAATAAGTTTTATTCCAACGCAGAACACGTCATTTTGATGCGCATGGCTTATTAGATCAATTTACCCAAGAGTATTGCATAATATGTGGTGATATCAGACGAAGGTCAGAAACAGCAGATACTTAAAATATTTGGTTCCTCATCAATCAGCAAAAGTTGCATCTAGCTTCCTACAACCGATTATGGATCACTTCTGAATCATCTGTACACCAATATTGCAGACGAATACGTTACTAGTGGAATATATGAATCATATTTTTCAGACCACAAACCTGTGTGGTGTGCTTTAAAATAGATGAGACATGCATACAGTCATAATACATACATCATAATGTTCGCTTCATAATATGTCTTACACACAGGTTAAAAGTTAAAAAGTTTAAAAACTACTAAACGTAATTTTCGACTACAATGTCATCTTCAGGGTTCAAATTGACCATTAACTAACCTTCGCCACAGCTGCAAAGCTGAGTAATCAAACCGTAAACCTTAATTGCTTAAACAACCTGTTAACAAACATATTTTGTATACTATAGTATAATGAAAGTGTATTATGTAATAAAAGATTGGCAGTAGCATATAGGAAACAAGATCATTAAGGTTGCGTAAAAAAAAAACCATGGTTATAAGCAAGCTTTATAAGCAAGCTTATAAGCGAGCTTTAGGGCTTTTGTCGCCTATCCTCGTTTTGAAAGTTATCTCGATCAATATTTAACCTGCAAGGGCGCAGGGTCGCGGGTTCAATTCCAGCCGGAAGACCTTGAAGTTGCATTTTTCGCAACTGGTCCCGGTTTGGTCGTAAAATGTATTATATTCCAACACTCGAAATTTGCCTTCACCATAAATCCTGAGAATATATATATATATATATATATATATATAATGATGTATGGCTACTCCGAGTGACGAACCATACCGGACAAGTAGAGAAAACTCAACTTGGCCCGGCTGTGATTCGCACTGCGACCTTCGGATTGCTAGTCCGACGCTCTACCGACTGAGCTACAGGTCAAGTTGGGAGCAGGTCCTCATAATATCAGATCCTATATGTATATCTGTAGCTCAGTCGGTAGAGGGTCCGACTAGCAAACCGAAGGTCGCGGTTCGAATCCCAGCCGGGCCATGAGTAGAGTTTTCTCTATTTGTCCGGTATGGTTACATCATTATTATTCACCACGCGAGTTCATAATCCTCATAATATATGTTATATATATATAATGTAAACGTAAAATGAATTTTGGAGCGCAGCTCAAAATTGGAATGTGGTGAGCCATCTCATAACAAACATGAAACAAACAAACAAGAAAGAAATTCTAAGTGACATCGAATGTTTGAAAGTGAAGGCTTAGACAGTTATTTAAAGCCGAGACTCCGATGTGTTCCGAGATGCGCGTGTGTAAATGACGGCGCGTTTGCCCAAAATACAAAGGGAAACGTTACACCACGGGCGAAGAGGGAGGGTGAGCACGCAATTTATCCCAACAGAAGGAGAAAAAACTTTATCAAGAAAAACCTTAAGACAACGGTCGAAGAAAACAGTAGGGTAACCATTGTTAACAAAGAAACCTTTAAGCTTAATGACTTCCGAGTGAAAAATTTGGTAAAGGTACGTTTACACACTACGATTAATCGGCCCGATTTCTGGTTTAAATGCATGTTAAGTAATGAGAGACAGGAAGACGCCAGACAAATGAGCCCACGGGCCACTCCGCTGACTGTTTCTCCACTTAACATCCAGCTAAACCAGAAATCGGCCCGATTAATCGTAGTGTGTAAACGTACCTTAAGATGTGCAAATCTTAAAATAAGGAGACATCTAAAAAGACATCTATAGAGACATCTAAAAAGGGAAGCATTTTGTTTACCTCTACCTCACCAGTAAACTTGATGTTACTATGTCATAGTTTTTTCAACGTTATTAGCGTGTTGCTAGTAACGCTAGGCTAACATTGTGAGTTAGATCCTCCCACAGGTAAATATTTTATTGGATTATAATTCTCTAACATTTATAGAACATTATTTTCAATCTGCATGAAAATAGTTAATTTGCAGATCTCCGAACAACCAAGGCCCTGTGGCCTAATGGATAAGGCGTCTGACTCCTAATCAGAAGATTCCAGGTTCGAGTCCTGGCAGGGTCGTAGTACGGTTGTGACATTTTTCTGGGGCTATGGACATTTTTCTGGGGCTGTGTTGTTCTTGTCATTCTTTTCGAAGTAGATCTTTTCAAATTTATATTTTCAATACAAAACTCGTTTTACAATAATTTAATGGTATACTGTATTTTGAAATGTCCTTAAATGCAAGAGCTTCGTACCAGCATTTTAAAAATCAATATAATGGAAATATCTCAAGAATATATCAATTAGAAGTAATGTGTTTGCAACATTAAGAACGGCACTTTTCAAATTGACTTTACTTTCAACTTGTAGTACTATTTACAACACATTTTTAAGAAGGGCCTGTTAACTCAGTCGTTAGGGCGTCGATCCTCCCACAGGCCTAGATTTTATTGGATTATTCTTCTCTAACATTTATAGCACATTATTTTCCACCTGTATGAAAGCAGTCAATTTGCGTATTACCGATCAACGCAGGCCCTATGGCCCAATGGATAAGGCGTCTGACTTCGGATCAGAAGATTCCAGGTTCGAGTCCTGGTAGGGTCGTAGGACGGTTGTAATATTTTTCTCGGGTTATGGATATCATTGCAGTGTTGTTCTTGTCATTCTTTTCAAAGTAGATCTTTTTAAATTTAAATATTTCAATAAAAAGGCGTTTTACAAAAAAGATCTTTTTAAATTTAAATATTTCAATAAAAAAGTCGTTTTACAATAATTTAATGGCATCCTGTATTTTGAAATGTCCTTACATGCAAGAGCTTCGTACCAACATTTAAAAAATCAATTTGATGGAAATATCTCCAGAATTTATCAATTAGAATTAATGTTTTAAAACTATCGTACTGTTTTATCCACCTTTTTCAGAATGGTGTGTTACCTCAGTTGGTAGAGCGTGGTGCTAATCACGCTAAGGTCGTAAGTTCGACCTCCCGCAGGCCAAGATTTATATCGCATTATTTCCCATTGGTATTATAGCAATCAATTTCCCGATTCCTGTCAACCTGTGCCCTTGCCATAATGTATAAGGTGTCTGACGTCGGATCTGAAGATTCCAGTTTCGAGTCATGGAAGGACGGGTTGTGACCTATTTCTCGCGCTATGGAAATCATTATAGTATTGTTCTTGTCATTGTTTTCGAAGTAGATCTTTTCAAATTTATATATTTCAAAAAAAATTCGTTTTGCAATAATTTAATGGCATCCTGTGCTTTGATACTTCCTTAAATTCAATAGCTTCTTACCAACATCTTAAAAATCAATTTGATATAAATCGCTACAGAATATATAAATTAGAATTAATGTTTTGCAATTTTAACAATGACAGTTAAAATTGGCATGTTGTAAAACATGGACTGATAAAACATGGACTGGACTGGACTGATAAAACATGGACTGATAAAACATGGACTGATAAAACATGGACTGGCAAAATATGGACTGATAAAACATGGACTGATAAAACATGGACTGATAAAACATGGACTGGTAAAACATGGAGGGTTAGGATCTTTTTGTTTTGGGGTTAGCGATTATTTGTTAATGTAGACATATCAAATATGATGTCTATACATTAACAAGTAATCGCTAACCCCAAAACAACAAAGATCCTAACCCTCCATGTTTTACCAGTCCATGTTTAATCAGTCCATGTTTTATCAGTCCATGTTTTATCAGTCCATGTTTTATCAGTCCATGTTTTATCAGTCCATGTTTTATCAGTCCATGTTTTATCAGTCCATGTTTTATCAGTCCATGTTTTATCAGTCCATGTTTTATCAGTCCATGTTTTATCAGTCCATGTTTTATCAGTCCATGTTTTATCAGTCCATGTTTTATCAGTCCATGTTTTATCAGTCCATGTTTTATCAGTCCATGTTTTATCAGTCCATGTTTTATCAGTCCATGTTTTATCAGTCCATGTTTTATCAGTCCATGTTTTATCAGTCCATGTTTTATCAGTCCATGTTTTATCAGTCCATGTTTTATCAGTCCATGTTTTATCAGTCCATGTTTTATCAGTCCATGTTTTATCAGTCCATGTTTTATCAGTCCATGTTTTATCAGTCCATGTTTTATCAGTCCATGTTTTATCAGTCCATGTTTTATCAGTCCATGTTTTATCAGTCCATGTTTTATCAGTCCATGTTTTATCAGTCCATGTTTTATCAGTCCATGTTTTATCAGTCCATGTTTTATCAGTCCATGTTTTATCAGTCCATGTTTTACAACATGCCATTAAAATTGATGTTATTTTCAACTTATCGTACTATTTAAACACCTTTTTTCAGAATGGCCTGTTCAGTCGGTAGAGCGTGGTGCTAAAAACGCTAAGTGATGTGCTATAAATGTGAGAGAAAAATAATCCAGTAAAAACTTAGCATGTGGGAGGATCGAACTAACGATCGTAGCGTTATTATCACCACACTCTACCGACTGAGCTAACAGGCCCTTCTGAAATAAGTGGTTAAAATAGTAAGTTGAAAATAACGTCAATTTGAAAATTGTCATTCTTAAAGTTAGAAAACATTAATTCTAATTGAGAAATTCTAGAGATATTTCCATCAAAGTGATTTTTAAATTTTGGTACGAAGCTCTTGTGCACTTAAGGACATTTCAAAATACAGGATGCCATGAAGTTATTGTGAAACGACTTATTTATTGAAATATTTAAATTTAAAAAGATCTACTTCAAAAACAATGACAAGAACAACACTGCAATGATTTCCATAGCCCGATAAAAAGGTTACAGTCGTACGACCCTACCAGGACTCGAACCTGGAATCTTCTGATCCGAAGTCAGACGCCTTATCCATTAGGTCATAGGACATGCGTTGATCGGTAATCCGCAAATTGACTGCTTTCATACAGGTGGAAAATAATGTGCTATAGACGTTAGAGAAGAATAATCCAAAAAAATCTAGGCCTGTGGGAGTATAGACTTCACGACCTCAGCGTTATTAGCACCACGCCCTAACGACTGAGCTAACAGGCCCTTCTTAAAAATGTGTTGTAAATAGTACTACAAGTTGAAAGTAACGTCAATTTGAAAAGTGCCGTTCTTAATGTTGCAAAAACATTAATTCTAATTGATATATTCTTGAGATATTCCCATTATATTGATTTTAAAAATGTTGGTACGAAGTACTTGAATTTAAGGACATTTCAAAATACAGGATGCCATTGTTTCCGCTGGTGCCGATGTGTCTTGTTTAAATATATATAGCCGTGTCTCTATAAAACTGTATGGAAACAGGGAAATTTTCCCGCCATTTTTGAATTAATTCAAACGAAATGTTGCTAAAAACCTTTCTGTTATGTCATCATTCGTGCTTTTTTTCGCCCAATTGCTTTTGCTCGCACAATTCAGTCGCCTGATTGACAGCTGAGAGTGATTTTGGCAAGGATGGATAATTTCCATTTTCATAAGTTACCCCAACACCAAATATTTCGGGTCATGTAGCAGCTCTCGTAAGGTCTTGTCCTATTGGTCTAGACACTAATTGGGTAGCGAAGGTAGTAAGCTACCTGATTGGCTAATAAATTTGCAAGTTTTTTAAATAACTATTATATTATAATAACTATTATAATAACTATTAATCGTATAAGTGGTTATAGACTTGGTATATTATATTAGTGGTATTGGGTTGTATTAATGGTATTGGGAGCGATGGTGGTAGGATGGTGGGGCTGATGGGGGAGATCGATGGTGGTTGGTGTTAGCAGTGTGGTAGTAGAAGAGTGAGTAGTAATAATAGTATAGAGAGACAGTAGCGAAGGTAGCCAGGGTAGTAATAGTATAGAGAGATAGTAGCGAAAGACGATACATGCATGGACGATCGTCAAGCTCGTATCCTCAGAAAAATTATACTCACATTCACTGAGCAAGCTCTCCCACATTCACTACAGCAGTGTATATATTAACACGTAGTAGCGAAGGTAGCGATGGCAGTGAAGGTAGCGAGGATAGTAATATTAATTAATAACTTTATTTGCCGTCTTTAGCATAAGAATTACAACAGCATTACATAATAATAATATAAATAATATACATAATATAATAATATACAGTTCAATTCTGGTACGCTAAAGCTAAAAGGTATATATATTCTATAGGATATTTTAAAAATATTTAAAAAAGGTATATACAATCTAAAAGATGTTTAAAAATATATTAAAAGGTATATACAATCTACGAGCTACCGTTCAATTTTGCTCCTCTGACAGTAAAAGATAGTTTATGTCTGTTTGTACGTGAAGCTGGTACTCTAAAGGATGTACTTGACCTTAATTCATGTGTTTGATCTATTGGTGCCTCTAAAAATCGCCTGCACCACTGCTCACTGAATTTCATAAAACGTTTAAATTCTTTGCTCGTTGAAATATCTCGTCTAAGTGCTAAGGGGTCAACAGTGTTCCTGGGTAGGCCAATTACGTCCAGACATCTGTTCTGCACTCTTTCGATATCTTCCTCAAGGTAGGCAGGTAGGCCTCCCCAGATTGGTGACGCATACTCGAGCAACGGTCTGATCTTTGTGAGGAAAGTGGTGAGTCCAACATCTTTAGGAAGATTAGCCTTCCTACATAATACAACCTCTTATTTGCTTTTTTCACTATGTCTGACACATGTGTATTCCATTTTAAGTCATTTTGTATGTTAACACCAAGGAGCTTGAACTCCTTGACTCTCTCCAGTGTCTTCCCTCCAATGCTTATTCTTTCAGGTTCCAGGCAGGATTTCTTGAAACTTATCCACATATATGTCCTTAGTTTTTTTGGCATTTATTTCCATTTTATTTAGCTCAGCCCATGTCTCCAGATGCTTCACGACATCCTGCATATGGCTTGTGGAGTCAGCAGATACAAGTTCATAATGTGTGCAGTCATCTGCGTATTTACACGTGGCTACGGCCAGATCCCGTGGAATACAATCTTCTATGTCGTTAATGTGAATATTAAAAAGTGTCGGGGAAATAACGCCACCCTGTGCGACACCAGCTAACACGGGACCGGATTTTGACAGAATTCCCAATAGTTTAACTTGTTGAGTTCTCCCTGTAAGGTAGCTCTGTGACCATTTCCAAAAGCTTTTGTTGACACCCATCTCTGCTAGCTTGGTCAGTAGAATGGCATGGTCAACTAGGTCAAAGGCCTTACGAAAGTCTACAAAAACCACGTGTATACCATCGTAAAGGCTACCCATATCCATCCTGGGTTACGGTCGCAAGTGCCGTTACTGTAGACCTGTTCTCCGTGAAAACATGTTGGGAGGCCTGGATTTTCAGGTCGTTCCGGTTGAGCATAAGTAACAGTATAGATAGTAGCCGGGTAGCGAGGGTATAGCGAAGGTAGCGAGAGTATAGTAATAGTATAGAGAGATCGTAGCGAAGGTAGCGAAGGCGCCGAGGGTATAGTAATAGTATAGAGCGGATAGTAGCAAAGGTAGCGAGGGTAGCGAGGGTAGCGAAGGTAGCGAGGGTAGCGAGGGTAGCGAAGGTAGCGAGAGTAGTAATAGTATAGAGAGATCGTATAGCGAGGGTAGCTAAGGTAGCGAGGGTAGCGAAGGTAGCGAGAGTAGTAATAGTATAGGGAGATCGTAGCGAAGGTAGCGAGAGTAATAGTATAGAGAGATAGTAGCGAGGGTAGCGAAGGTAGCGAGGGTAGCGAAGGTAGCGAGAGTAGTAATAGTATAGAAGCGAAGGTAGCGAAGGTAGCGAGGGTAGCGAAGGTAGCGAAGGTAGCGAAGGTAGCGAAGGTAGCGAAGGTAGCGAAGGTAGCGAGAGTAGTAATAATATAGAGAGATGAGTAGCGAGGGTAGCGAAGGTAGCGAAGGTAGCGAGAGTAGTAATAGTATAGAGAGATCGTAGCGAAGGTAGCGAGCGAAGGTAGCGAGGGTAGCGAAGGTGCATGTGCCAATATAGTTTTATTATAACTATAACGTATGTATACCAAATCATTGTAGCCCGCTAATCGGCTACATAAACCGCAGAATTATAATAAAGTGTTTATATAAGGACAAATAAACTATACAAGATCAAGGACATTTTTATCGGAATAAAACATTTTAAACTTTGCCTGTCTACAACGACTCGATTTTTAACAACTAGGTAATTATAATAGACACCACTAATCCGGTTCAAGTTATAAAGATGCAGTTCATTATGAGATCAGGTTGATAGCAAACAACGATGTAACTCAATCCTACTCAATCGTATTAAATTCCATGAAAGTTTTTCTTGAGAAAAAATCTAAAACGTTTCTGTCCATTGGAAAGAAAAAGGACTGCAAACGTATTTTCAAACGTATAGAGCTTGCAAACGTATTTACTGCCACACTATAGAGGCACTACTATGGAAGGCCAGCCCTCTTGGTAGATAAGATAAATCGTTTATTAAATAAAACACATATTGCAGTCTACAGTATACGACTGAATTATTATAGACAGACAGACAGACAGACAGACAGACAGACAGACAGACAGACAGACAGACAGACAGACAGACAGACAGACAGACAGACAGACAGACAGACAGACAGACAGACAGACAGACAGACAGACAGACAGAAACTAAAAGTTTGATGCACAAGCAGGTAAGAATGATTGCTTAAATCTATTAATTTTACATTTAGGAATATTAAAATCTCCTAAGAAAGTAACTAGAAATATTAACGTCAGGGAGATCATGTAGTTTATGATTTCGGTTTGCTGATATCAAGTTGATATCGGCGGTCATGAAGGCTATTTATGCTTGTAAAAGAAAGTCTATCAGAGTACGATTTTCCAGGTAGGATAATTGATAATACACGCTTTTAATTGTAGACGTTCAATGTTGTCACTTAGGTAGTTTGGTAACGAAAAATGGAATACTTCACAACTGTATTCTAGAATGGATCGAATACACGCACAGTAGAAGCTAACGATGACATTGGTAGGGACGTGGGCGCGTTTCAATTGAATTATGAAATATATGCGTTTATTAGCTTTCTTAATAATATTTTTGATATGTTCATTCCGTTTGAGGTCACTGCTAATCCGATCAATGCAGTACTCAACCGCTCTCAGAGGCGCTTCAACAAAACGCTCTCCTCTGCCCGATCCACCGTGGAACGGGCTTTTGGAATTCTTAAAGGTAGATGGAGAATTCTCCTCAAAAGGCTAGATAGCATATTTTATGTTTCAGAAATTATTCTTACCTGCTACATTTTACATATTTTTTGTCAAGAGGCAGGAGAAGAGTTTAATGATGACCGAAGTTCGACAGAGGATCATAGCTATCGAGAGAGAATATATACAGACTAGGGATCAACAGAACATTGCTCAAAATCCTGTTGCTCAAGATATTTGCCAGTCCATGCATCGAGCAGCAGCATTTGTTGTAAACTTAAAACTGATATATTTTAATCATAACATGTTCCCTATTTTGCTTCGAAATTTAACGTCATATACTTAAAAATCCCACTGCACGAATTCAATAAAAACATTACATGATACACAAGGATATCCAACAATCAATGAGTTTTATAATAAATTTGTAAATTTAGTTTATGTGCATGTCAAGGTAACTCAGATTGCTGACGTGTTGTAAAATTCCGATTTATATTTAATAGATTTTTACTTTTAGCAATCCATAACAAAACATTAGATAATTATCAAAGACAGTCTACAAGTATTTCCATCTGAATAATATACATTAAGTGTTATTTTTTATTTCTTCAAAAGCTCAGCCATACGCAAAAAGAATTCTTGATCCCTTCTCCTTGACTCTTCATCAAGTTTCCTTTGCTCCGTCTCCATTTTTATTAGCAGCTCTTCTGTTCGCGACTGCGCTCTTTCCATCATTTCCATCTGCGAGCCCTGCATTTCCACGAGTTTTCCGGTCAAGTCAACCATGCCAGTAGCTGCAGTAACTCGACCTTTTTTAGCTTTTCTGCCTGGCTTTTGAGGTACCCTATTCTTTCGTTTCGAGCCTGCCTCTGGAGATGTAGCACTGCTATCGGATTCCACCGATCCATCAGAGTCTTCCTCTGAATTATTTAATGCGGCTCCACTCGTGTTGGCCGAATCATTACTAGCATCTGATCAGGTTTGACCTGGTCGCTCTGTATTAGCACTTCGTCAAACGAGTTGTAGTATATGGACTGGTTTTTGGTGACCTTCCCGTTAGGTTATTGTTGCCTTTAGCTTCCTTGTAGGCTTGCTTCAAATTGCGGATTTTGTCCTTGCACTGTTTTATAGTCTTCGGACTTCCAGCTTTATTCACGGCATTCAGTATTTGACGCTATGTTTCCGTGGCTCTGCTGCTTTCCGCCTCCTCTATCCGTTCTTTCCATTCGTGGACATTGTCGTGGCATTTTCAGACCACATTGGAAATGCGGCGTGAGAAAACGTTTGTGGTTGCGAATGTGGTGAATGAGGGAAATAGGAACCATACTGTGAACCGGCTACGTTCATCCAACTGGATTGTGGAAGGTTATCACCAATATAGGCATGATATGGAAATGCAGGTTGATTTCCGTTATTCGATGTTGAATTCGGTGTTCTAGACATTGTAATTGTTTTGGAATTCTTTGTCCCGAGCTGCGCGCCTTTTAATACCTATACTTGATCGACGAGAGTGTAAACTCTGCAAGTGCATGAATATTTCGAAATTACCGCTAGGCTTAGATGAAAAATGGATTGAAGTATATGTCAAAGTAGAACATTTTGATTGGCCACGTTTCCAATCCACTCGACTTTAAGCAACCTAGCACAGCTCAAGCGCGCGTCTTTGGTCACACTAGCTAGCGCGCTAGAAAGGTGATGTGTTGACAGAACGCCCGATTGGTGAGATACAACAGACGCTTCAATGTGTCGTATATATTACAAAAGCGCAATATCGAACATGTACATCTTGATGTTCGTGAGATCAAGCGCCAGAGATCCACGGAGCGCTTCGAAAACATTCGTTATTACATCAGAAATTTAATTTTAAAAGTACTTCTACATACTCATACAATTCCATACTTTCCAAAAACATTCAGGCGACTCAACGCTTTCTCCCTCTGCGCTTTCTCATATTTAATGTCTGTAGCCTGTATCTGCTGTATTTCAAAAGTTATACAAGTTAAAGTGCATGTGACATTAGTTTATATTGAAACAAAGCTATACGGTTCAACATAGTTCGCAGTTCGACATTGTTTACATTTAGATATCCAAATTTAATACTATCATTGCTACAATATATTAGCTTTTACTTCAATACTTCAATATAAACATTTTACTTCAAATTGCGGTACCGAGGTATCATTCTTTTGCTTACCAGTACGTTAAACCACACGTGGGCACAGCATGAATTTCGACATTGTCTACAATGATATTAGGATCACAGATTCACAGTACTATAACGGGAGCTCAACGATGTCAGAAATTTTGGAAACGACTATATCCAGAGCTCAGTATTTTGCCTCAGTTTCCGGTCAGCACTTTTAATTTACCAATCCGGTAGCTTGCTACCTTCGCTACCCAATTAGTGGCTAGACCAATAGGAAAAGACCTTACGAGAGCTGCTACATTACCGAATATTTCTACATGTGCATTCCAAAGTACATGTATATTTTAGTCAAGAACGACTATGGTTATGAATTTGGCCCGATCATGTATCTACAACAATCTATTCGTTATAATAATCTATAGGCGACGCACATTTGGAATCCGTAGACGGTCGGTAGTATCTTTGATGGTCGGTAGCATCTTGGGACTTTTTTACGCGCGCCTATTTTTTTGATAATATTCTAAACCAAACCCTAAAACTAACCCTAAAAAAGAAAAAAGTAAAGTAAAAATTTAAAAAAAATTTAAAAATTATATACTCACGCAACATTCGAACCCCGCTCTCACAACTAAATATCAATAACACAGACAACTCAAGAAATATTTGGTTGATAATCAATATTTATGTAATCCCATTGTACGTAAACTATATATATATAAATAAAAAGATGCTACCGACCACTAAAGATGCTACCGACCGTCTACGGATTCCAAATTAGCAGCGGCGACACCAAGTAAACCTTTTAAATAATTTATTCCAATAATACGTAAAGTAAATAATATTATATAACACATGAAAAACCCCACATGTTCAGTTTTGCTTTCCTAATGCAAATTATGTACTGTATACATGATGACGTTCGCCAAGCTCAAATCATTAGCCAAAATGTCTCTCAGCCTATGATTGTTTGTTTCCGATTTGTTGTATATCTGATATAAAATTCTGCTGATTTAGATAAACTTTTACTTCGATTTACTCGGCTAAAATGGCTTGAATCTTTAATATTGTCGATAAAGATGAACGTATACATGAATACATACATATCCTAATCCATTTACAACATTCGCTTTCGTGTTGTATCGGATATATATATAAATTCTCGCTATCGGCTCGAGCTTGCATATCCGATACAACGCGGCCGCTCATTTTTACAACTATCTATATCTGCTCTATCATTTACGATATTGAGCACTCTAGACCACTCACTATATATATATATATATATATATATATATATATATATATATATATATATATTGTCAAATACATATATGGAAAAAGTGACTGCCCCAACCGGGAATCGAACCCTGGTCTCCGACCGAATCAACGTTTCGGCGCTCTGACCTTTGAGCTAACGAGACACGGTCAGAACACTCAGTGATTTGCCATATACATATTAAATTCGCCGCTTTCACTTAACACCAACAGGCAGACATCGCATCTAACCATAATGTGGAGAAAGGCCTCTCGAGCGCACTTCCCAAAGTAGCGAAGCGATACACAACTTCTTGTATACAGAGGGCTTTAATAATAATTAATTGATATATGAGAGGATTTAATATTGTCAAATACATAATATATGGAAAAAGTGACTGCCTCTCATATATCAATAAATATATATATATATATATATATATATATATATATATATATATATATATATATATATATATATATATATATATATATATATATATATATATAATATATATATATATATATATATATATATATATATATATATATATATATATTATATATATATATATATATATATATATATATATATATATATATATATATATATATATATGTATATATATATATATATATATATATATATATATATATATATATATATATATATATATATATATATATATATATATATATATATATATATATATATATATATATATATATATATATATATATATATATATATATATATATATATATATATATATATATATATTAACAACGTTTTCTTCATTCCAGGCACTCGTGTTTTAGAATCTTATCACTATCCGATACTGATAACAATGAAGTTCAAGGGAAGATCTTTTTAACTATTTTCAGACCTTCTCTTTGCAGTGTTTTGTTTGCCCAGAAAAAAATCAAGCAATTTAATGTTGAGTTCATCGCCACGAGTGATACCGTCCAAATTTTCACTTGCACTACGCCATCGATTGTCTTAAGTCGTTTTCTCCATATTGCTAAGACTACTGCGTTTGGTAAATGGCAAAAAAGACTGCAAAAAACGACGAGCAAGTATGTCTTTGCCAGTATTAATTCAGTAAGAAACGAGGATGACTTTGTTGAAAATATACTTCTTCGCTGCCTAGATTCCTTTAAGGTTTGTTCTTCTTGTACATTATCCTTTATATCTTTTGTTTTCCGCTTTCTTGCCACGTAAAATATCGAAATGTAAACGAAAAATGTTGCGAGACAGATAACCAACGAAACTAATGTCACGAAAAGTTGGATTTTAAGTTCCAAAATGGGAGCAATGCCTGTTACAATACAAACGAGCCACAACAAACATGAAAATATGAGACACCTTTTCTTTGTTACATTGTTTATATGGAAGACTGGATGGACTATGGCAAAATATCTTTCCATATTCATGACAAAAAAGGTCATGATAGACATTCCTGAAAGTATTACCGCCGATGTCTGGTAGAACATCTTATAGAAACATTTGGACGTTTCTGTTATTTCTGTTATTGAATTTACCAGGTGTAATGGATGAACGATTATCGAGACGCACAAATCGATGGATGATAAAACCATTATCATGAAATATGATACCTTTCTTCTCAATTTTGGTGTTTTCCAGAACACATAGATGACAAGTGAATTGAGGAGTGTCCCAAGAATTGAAAATATGGCGTTAACTATACAACTCACCACACTGTTGATAATGTAGGACGTTGATGGTGAACGAACCACGTATGTTAAATAGCAATTTTCAACAGGATCGAAGGAATCCGCGTTGCGGGTTGTGTTGACAAGCATAATTCTCTGCACGTTAACGTAATTGGTGATCTTTGGTCTATTTGATTGCAACGATTTACCGAGGACGCGTTATGTTCTGCTATCTCAAAGCTTGTATATACGATACTGTACTTCCTGCTTCCGTGTATTTTCTTATCCTGAGGTTTTCAAGCATGCGTGCATGTCGCACGAAAAACTTTTATTCATAAATTTCACTTTCAAAATGATATAACTGAATGATTTCATTTCCAGGAAATAGTCACCAACCTTTATGTTGTTTTTCGCATTAGAAATGAAATCATTAGAAACGAAAATTATAGTGACGTTTAATTTGAATATAATATTAATGAAATTAATTAGTTCGGTCATAGCCGTATTTTGTAGAACAAAATACTTATTTATACGTTGTGCGGAGTAATAATACAAACGTATGGGAAAACGCAGATAACTTGCCCAAAATGTTTTGAAATGGTAAATTGCAGACCATGATGCGCAAGAGGATTGAACAATATGTGAGTTTTAGTGATATAAACATGCAAGTACCTGTACAATGAATTTAAAGGAATTTCTGAACACAATTGCAGTATTGAAATTCAGGTGAGAAATTAAATCAAATTTTCACGAAATCGTTATTAAATTATTGTTAAATATTATGAGTTGTTTTGAGCTAGCAATCTTACGTCATAATTTAAATTGAACTAAATCAAACTACACAAATTAAGCAAATAGAAAAGTAACTGGAACGAGTTATTACAAAATTGAAATTGAATGTGAATAAAAGGTTTTGAAATTTTCTCCAGAATTCTTGAATATAGAAACTGTATTACAGTCGATATGGTAACTGAGATATATGATATTGATAGTTTAATTGAGAGTGCAAGAACAATATACTAATGGCACCTGGCAGTGAATAAAATGGTTCATTATCTGTTGTCATAAATACATCACCAGCAAAGGAGTCACTATATTGTAAATGATATAGACTTTGTTATGAATTGAAATAATTTCTGGTACATCGGTTAATAACAGAAAATCTTTATTATATAATTTTTACACAGTATAAAGAGTATTTCTAATATAAAAAATATAGTATTCAAGAATGGTGAATCCCAAGTGTTAATATGTTTAAGTTCATTGTGTATATTGCAGTTAATGACATGGCTATACATTATTTACCAGTATTTTGTCGAAATTGTCTCGAATTCCCTTGGCTAAAATCTGCAACAACTGTCTCATTTGGGTCAACTAAATCATACACTGTGGGTACAGGGTTTTCTTCAACATAATTTGACATTCTCAACATCAATGGAACATATACTCGTTGTTTTATATATCGTCTTTAATGTTGGCAAATAAAGTAAACAAAAGTAACATAACAGTAGCATTACAAAATATACAGTGATAAATCGGATAAAAAATGAACAGATCGCAAAATAGCAAAATATCTAATATCAACATTAATGTATAGGTGGTCTTAGGTTAACGAAATTTCTTAACGAAATTTTGCCGAAATTGAAAAATGATTGAAATTCTGGCATTAATGACGTTTACCTTCTCTCGCAATGTCTGTATATAGGAGATGAGTCGAAGAATCTTGAGAGACGTTCCCCAAGCTGATCTCATGATTCTGACACACAAAGGCCGATATAAAACGGCAACGTGAACTTCGACTCCCTAAACTATGGTACTTTTTTAAAATCGACTTTTTAATAGGCCTACTATATGTTTTATTGAAATTTGCATACTTTGAGACGGTTGTCAAAACATCCAGCATGTTCTCATTCTTGCGACAAAAGAGAAAGGCGAGACCAATTGACCATGTAAATAACTTAATTTGATATCCTGAGTCCTGACAAACAAACGCTTGATATTGAATTTGAACAAAACGGTGGTATGATTTGGTGAGACCGTCCATTAAAACATTATTAAATTCCGTCAGTGTAATTGCATTAAGGACTGGAATGCTCTATCATTTGATGTAAGAAATAGCACTACCATCGCTACTTTCAAGTCTAATTTTTTTAACATCTCAACCCTGTAATCTGACGGCCACCCTATTGAATTATATTGTATATGTTTAGTTAATTTATATTTATAATTATGTGTTAGGATCCCTTTGAAAACCATTGTAATAATGAATAGGGCTTCCTAATAAAAGATTAGTTATCACTACTGAAATGAGTAGGTAATAACGTGTTTCCTTTAGCTTTGTGCTCAGTCAAATTATACAATCAGTCGGTTTCTTATTTTGGTTTGTTTATTTGTCATTATCGCCATGGCCCGATCCTCTATGCCGCATTTGATGTATCTTTATCACATTGAATTCGGAGTTCACAATTTTTTATATTAATTATTTTGATTTAATATACATACATAAGAAGGTTACGGATTCGATTCCCGTCAGGGACTCAGAAAATTGTTCTGAGGTATGTAGGCTTGATGCATATCTACACATATATATTACATATAATTTCACAAGCCGTCACTTCACCAGTTCTAATAATATATATATATATATATATAGTTATAGCAGAGATTTACCGCGCGAAAATCTTAAACGTAAAATGAATATTAGAGCGCAGATCAAAATTCGAATGTGGAGAGCCATCTCATAACAAACATGGAACAAACAAGAAACAAATTTTAAGTGACATTGAAGGCTGAGACAGTTATTCAAAGCCGCGACTCCCATGTGTTCCGAGATGCGCGTGTGTAAATGACGGCGGTTTGCCCAAAATAAAAGGGAAACGTTACTGAGCACGCCATTTATCCCGGTCAGCGGCAAGCAATCGATTAGGGACAGTAATATCACTAACCTCAAAAAACCTTATCAAGAAAAACCAACGGTCGAAACAACGGTCGAAGAAAACAGTAGGGTAACCATTGTTAACAAGGAAACCTTTAAGTTTAATGACTTCCGAGTGAAAAATTTGGTAGGATGTGCAAATCTTAAAATAACGATCAAGCAACGTGTATATCAGCCCACGTTTAAAAGATAAAGGAATAAAACTATCAAAATTAGGGAAAAGACCCGTAAATGTAGGCTAACAATATACGGAAGTGGAAAAGCCATCGGTACGATCTATAGAGACATCTAAAAGCGAAGAGTTTTGTTTACCTCTACGTCACTAGTAAACTTGATATTACTATGATTCATGTCATAGTTTTTTCAACGTTATTAGCGTGGTGCTATAACGCTAAGGTCGTGAGTTCGATACTCCCACAGGCAAAGATTTTATTGGATTATAATTCTCTAATATTTATAGCACATTATTTTCCATCTGTATGAAAGCAGTCAATTTGGGGATGATGAACACAGGCATTGTAGTCTAATGGATAAGGCATCTGACTTCGGATAAAGAGATTCCAGGTTCGAGACTTGGTATAGGGTCGTATGACGGATGTGACTTTTTTCTCGTGTTATGGAAATAATTGCAGTGTTGTTTTTGTCATTGTTTTCGAAGTGTCGTTTTACCGTAATTTAATGGTACCCTGTACTTTGAAATGTTGTTAAATTCAAGAGCTTCCTACCAACAATGTAAAAATAAATTTGATGGAAATATCTGCAGAATATATCAATAGAATTATTGTTTTGCAACATTAAGAATGACACTTTTCAAATTGACGTTATTTGTAACTTGTCGTACTTGTTAGCTCAGACGGTAGAGCGTGTTGCTAATAACGCTAGGCTAACATTGTGAGTTAGATCCTAGACGGTAAAACGTCTTTTTATTGAAATATTTAAATTTAAAAAGATCTATTTTGAAAAGAATGACAACAACAACACTGCAACGATTTCCAGAGAAAAAGGTTACAACCGTCCTACGACCCTACCAACACTCGAACCTGGAATCTTCTGATCCGAAGTCAGATGCCTTATCCGTTAGGCCACAGGGCCTGTGTTGATGGGTAATCTGCAACTTGACTGCTTTCATACAGATGGAAAATAATGTGTTATAAATGTTAGAGAAGAATAATCCAAAAATAATCCAAAATCGTGGCCTGTGGGAGGATCGAACTCACGACCTTAGCGTTATTAGCACCACGATCTGCCGACTGAGCTAACAGGCCCGTCTGAAAAAAAGGGTTTAAATAGTACGACAAGTTCAAAATAACGTCATTTTAGAACATGTCATTCTTAATGTTGCAAAAAATCAATTATAATTGATATATTCCGGAGATTTTTCCGTCAAATTGATTTTTAAAATGTTGGTACGAAGCTCTTGAATCTAAGGACATTTCCAAATACAGGATGCCATTAAATTATTGTAAAACGCCTTTTTTATTGAAATATTTAAATTTAAAAAGATCTACTTCAAAAAACAATGATAAGAACAACACTGCAATGATTTCCATAGCCCGAGAAAAAGATTACAACCGTCCTGCGATCCTACCAGAACTCGAACCTGGAATCTTCTGATCCGAAGTCAGACGCCTTATCCATTAGGCCACAGGCCCTGTGTTGATCGGTAATCCGCAACTTAACTGCTTTCATACAGATGGAAAATAATCGAACTCACGACCTTACCGTTATTAGCACCACGCTCTACCGACTGAGCTAACATATCCTTCTGAGGAAAACGGTTTAAATAGTACGACAAGTTCAAAATAACGTCATTTCAGAACATGTCATTCTTAATGTTACAAAAATTAATTCTAATTTATATATTCCGGAGATTATTCCGTCAAATTGTTTTTTAAAATGTTGGTACGAAGCTCTTGAATCTAAGAACATTTTCAAATACAGGATGCCACTACATTATTGTAAAACGTCTTTTTTATTGAAATATTTAAATTTAAAAAGATCTACTTTAAAAATAATGACAAGAACAACACTCCAATGATTTCCATAGCCCGAGAAAAAGATTACAACCGTCCTACGACCCTACCAGGACTCAAACCAGGAATCTTCTGATCCGAAGTCAGTCGCCTTATCCATTAGGCCACAAGGCATGTGTTGAGCGGTAGTCCGCAACTTGACTGCAAACTTGATTTTTAAAATGTTGGTACGAAGCTCTTGCATTTAAGGACATTTCAAAATACAGGATGCCATTAAATTATGGTAAAACGTCTTTTTTATTGAAATATTTAAATTTAAAAAGTTCTACTTTGAAAATAATGACAAGAACAACACTCCAATGATTTCCATAGCCCGAGAAAATGATTACAACCGTCCCACGACCCTACCAGGACTCGAACCTGGAATCTTCTGATCCGAAGACGGACGCATTATGCATTAGGCAACAGGGCCTGCGTTGATCGGTAATCCGCAACTTGACTGCTTTCATACAGATGGAAAATAATGTGTTATAAATGTTAGAGATGAATAATCCAATAAAATCGTGGCCTGTGGGAGGATCGAACTCACGACCTTAGCGTTATTAGCACCACGCTCTACCGACTGAGATAACAGGCCCGTCTGAAAAAGGGGTTTAAATACTACGACAAGTTCAAAATAACGTCATTTTAGAACATGTAATTCTTAATGTTGCACTATCTTAATTCTAATTGATATATTTCGAGATTATTTCGTCAAATTGATTTTTAAAAAGTTGGTACGAAGCTCTTGCATTTAAGGACATTTCAAAATACAGGATGCCATTAAATTATTGTAAAACGTCTTTTTTGTTGAAATATTTAAAATTAAAAATATCTCCATAGACAGAGAAAAAGATCACAACAGCACTACGACCCTACCAGGACTCGAACCTGGAATCTTCTGATCCGAAGTCAGACGCCTTATCCATTAGGCCACAGGGCCTTTGTTGAGCGGAAGGCCGCAACTTGACTGCTTTCATACAGTTGGAAAATAATGTGTCATAAATGTTAGAGAAGAATAATCCAATAAAATCGTGGTCTGTGGGAGGATCGAACGCACGACCTTAACGTTATTAGCACCACACTCTACCGACTGAGCTAACAGGTCCTTCTGAAGAAAGGGGTTTAAATAGTACGACAAGTTCAAAATAACATTATTTTAGAAGATGTCATTCTTAAAGTTGAAAAACATTAATTCCAATTGATATATTCCGGAGATATTTCCGTCAAATTGTTTTTTAAAATGTTGGTACGAAGCTCTTGGATCTAAGGACATTTCCAAATACAGGATGCCACTAAATTATTGTAAAACGCCTTTTTATTGAAATATTTAAATTTGAAAAGATCTACTTCAAAAACAATGACAAGAACAACAATGCAATGATTTCCATTGCCCGAGAAAAAGGTTTCCGATCAACACAGGCCCTGTGGCCTAATGGATAAGGCGTCTGACTCCTAATCAGAAGATTCCAGGTTCGAGTCCTGGTAGGGTCGTAGGACGGTTGTGACATTTTTCTGGGGCTATGGAAATCATTGCTGTGTTGTTCTTGTCATTGTTTTCGAAGTAGATCTTTTCAAATTTATATTTTCGGTACAAAAGTCGTTTTACAATAATTTAATGGCATGCTGTATTTTGAAATGTCCTTATGTTCAAGAGCTTCGTACCAACATTTTTAAAATCAATATAATGGAAATATCTCAAGAATATATCAATTAGAATTAATGTTTTTGCAACATTAAGAACGGCACTTTTCAAATTGACGTTACTTTCAACTTGTAGTACTATTTACAACACATTTTTAAGAAGGGCCTGTTAGCTCAGTGGTTAGAGCGTCGATCCCCACTGGCCAAGATTATTCATTTATTGGATTATTCTTCTGTAACATTTATAGCACATTATTTCCCATCTGTATGAAAGCAGTCAAGTTGCGTATTACCGACCAACACAGGCCCTATGGCCTCATGGATAAGGCGCCTGACTTCGGATCAGAAGATTCCAGTTTCGGGTCGTGGTAGGGACATAGTACGGTTCTCATCTTTTTCTCCGGCTATGGAAATCATTGCGGTGTTGTTCTTGTCATTCTTTAAATTTAGATATTTCAATAAAAAGTCGTTTTACAAAAAATATCTTTTTAAATTTAAATATTTCAATAAAAAAGTCGTTTTACAATAATTTAATGGCATCCTGTATTTTGAAATGTCCTTACATGCAAGAGCTTCGTGCCAACATTTTAAAAATAAATTTCATGTAAATATCTCCAAAATTTAGCAATTAGAATTAATGTTATGGAACATTAAGAATGACACTTTTTAAATTGACGTTATTTTCAAACTATCGTACCATTTTATCCACTTTTTGTGTTAGCTCAGTTGGTAGCGCGTGGTGCTAATCACGCTAAGGTCGTAAGTTCGATCCTCCCGCAGGCCACGATTTTATTGGATTATTCTTCGCTAACATTTATACCGCATTATTTCCCATTGGTATTATAGCAATCAATTTCAGCGATTCCTGTCAACCTGTGCCTTTGCGATAATTGATAAGCTGTCTGACGTCGGATCTGAAGATTCCAGTTTCGAATCATGGAAGGCTCGTAGGACGGGTTGTGACCTATTTCTCGGGCTATGGAAATCATTGTAGTATTTTTCTTGCCATTATTTTGATTGATGTCCAATACCCACGATTGGAAGCCAATCGACAAATGAGAAACCAACGGTTACGAATCGATCCATTCGATAAGCGTTATCCAGTCGGAGAAACTATTGTCGGATGGATCCAATGGATGTAATTGTTCACCAAATGTCTAATGGTTGTGTCGACTCATAGACTAGTTAATAATTAACAGTTGTTCAAGGTCACGTGACTCAATAAAAATAGGACGGATCCAATGGATCGAATCGACAAAGGTGGTTACCGTTGGACAAATATTTGTCGGATGAGAGTGCAGCATCCAAGGGTCTGTTAGTAACATTAGCGAGTGTCTAATGGCTCCAATGGATCGAATGGATCGAATGGATCGAATGGACAAAGGTGGTTACCGTTGGACAAATATTTGTCGAACGAGAGTCGGACATGCAAGGGTGTGTTAGAAACATTAACGAGTGTCTAATGGATCGAATCGATCGAATGGATCGAATGGATCGAATGGATCGAATGGACAAAGGTGGTTACCGTTGGACAAATATTTGTCGAACGAGAGTCGAACATGCAAGGGTGTGTTAGAAACATTAGCGAGTGTCTAATGGATCGAATTGATCGAATCGATCGAATGGACAAAGGTGGTTACCGTTGGACAAATATTTGTCGAACGAGAGTCGGACATACAAGGGTGTGTTAGAAACATTAGCGAGTGTCTAATGGATCCAATGGATCGAATCGATCGAATCGATCGAATGGACAAAGATGGTTATCGTTGGACAAATATTTGTCGAACGAGAGTCGGACATACAAGGGTGTGTTAGAAACATTAGCGAGTGTCTAATGGATCGAATCGATCGAATGGAAAAAGGTGGTTACCGTTGGACAAATATTTGTCGAACGAGAGTCGGACATGGAAGGGTGTGTTAGAAACATTAGCGAGTGTCTAATGGATCGAATCGATCGAATCGATCGAATCGACAAAGGTTGTTACCGTTGGACAAATATTTGTCGAACGAGAGTCGGACATGCAAGGTTGTGTTAGAAACATTAGCGAGTGTCTAATGGATCGAATCGATCGAATGGATCGAATCGATCGAATGGATCGAATCGATCGAATGGATCGAATCGATCGAATGGACAAAGGTGGTTACCGTTGGACAAATATTTGTCGAACGAGAGTCGGAAATGCAAGGGTGTGTTAGAAACATTAGCGAGTGTCTAATGGATCGAATCGATCGAATGGATCGAATCGATCGAATGGACAAAGGTGGTTACCGTTGGACAAATATTTGTCGAACGAGAGTGGGACATGCAAGGGTGTGTTAGAAACATTAGCGAGTGTCTAATGGATCGAATCGATCCAATGGATAAAGGTTGTTACCGTTGGACAAATATTTGTCGAACGAGAGTTGGACATGCAATGGTGTGTTAGAAACATTAGCGAGTGTCTAATGGATAGAATGGATCGAATGCATCGAATCGTCGAATGGACAAAGGTGGTTACCGTTGGAAAAATATTTGTCGAACGAGAGTCGGACATGGAAGGGTGTGTTAGAAACATTAGCGAGTGTCTAATGGATCGAATCGATCGAATCAATCGAATGGACAAAGGTGGTTACCGTTGGACAAATATTTGTCGAACGAGAGTCGGACATGCAAGGGTGTGTTAGAAACATTAGCGAGTGTCTAATGGATCGAATCGATCGAATCGATCGAATCGATCGAATCGATCGAATGGACAAAGGTGGTTACCGTTGGACAAATATTTGTCGAACGAGAGTCGGACATGCAAGGGTGTGTTAGAAACATTAGCGAGTGTCTAATGGATCGAATCGTTCGAATCGATCGAATGGACAAAGGTGGTTACCGTTGGACAAATATTTGTCGAACGAGAGTCGGATATGCAAGGGTGTTTTAGAAACATTAACGAGTGTCTAATGGATCGAATCGATCGAATCGATCGAATCGATCGAATGGACAAAGGAGGTTACCGTTGGACAAATATTTGTCGAACGAGAGTGGGACATGCAAGGGTGTGTTAGAAACATTAGCGAGTGTCTAATGGATCGAATCGATCCAATGGACAAAGGTTGTTACCGTTGGACAAATATTTGTCGAACGAGAGTCGGACATGCAATGGTGTGTTAGAAACATTAGCGAGTGTCTAATGGATAGAATGGATCGAATGCATCGAATCGTCGAATGGACAAAGGTGGTTACCGTTGGAAAAATATTTGTTGAACGAGAGTCGGACATGGAAGGGTGTGTTAGAAACATTAGCGAGTGTCTAATGGATCGAATCGATCGAATGGACAAAGGTGGTTACCGTTGGACAAATATTGTCGAACGAGATTCGGACATGCAAGGGTGTTTTACAAACATTAAAGAGTGTCTAATGGATCGAATCGATCGAATCGATCGAATCGATCGAATGGACAAAGGTGGTTACCGTTGGACAAATATTTGTCGAACGAGAGTGGGACATGCAAGGGTGTGTTAGAAACATTAGCGAGTGTCTAATGGATCGAATCGATCCAATGGACAAAGGTTGTTACCGTTGGACAAATATTTGTCGAACGAGAGTCGGACATGCAATGGCAGTGGCGGAAATTGTGGTGGGATGGGGGGGCAGCCGCCCCCCCACCTTTCGTCAAATTGCTGTCGGAAATTTTCAAATAAAATTTGTTACTTAGCAACCAAACTTGTCGGACATTTTGGGAGGCTTTTCCCCACCACCTTAAAACGTGAATATCCGCCACTGTGCAATGGTGTGTTAGAAACATTAGCGAGTGTCTAATGGATAGAATGGATCGAATGCATCGAATCGTCGAATGGACAAAGGTGGTTACCGTTGGAAAAATATTTGTCGAACGAGAGTCGGACATGGAAGGGTGTGTTAGAAACATTAGCGAGTGTCTAATGGATCGAATCGATCGAATGGACAAAGGTGGTTACCGTTGGACAAATATTGTCGAACGAGAGTCGGACATGCAAGGGTTTGTTAGAAACATAGCGAGTGTCTAATGGATCGAATGGATCGAATGGACAAAGGTGGTTACCGTTGGAAAAATATTTGTCGAACGAGAGTCGGACATGCAAGGGTGTGTTAGAAACATTAACGAGTGTCTAATGGATCGAATCGATCGAATGGATCGAATCGATCGAATGGACAAAGTGGTTACCGTTGGACAAATATTTGTCGAACGAGTGTCGGACATGCAAGGATGTGTTAGAAACATTAGCGAGTGTCTAATGGATCGAATCGATCGAATGGACAAAGGTGGTTACCGTTGGGCAAATATTTGTCGAACGATAGTCGAACATGCAATGGTGTGTTAGAAACATTAGCGAGTGTCTAATGGATCCAATGGATCGAATCGATCGAATGGACAAAGGTGGTTACCGTTGGTTAAATATTTGTCGAACGAGAGTCGGACATGCAAGGGTGTGTTAGAAACATTAGCGAGTGTCTAATGGATCGAATCGATCGAATCGATCGAATCGATCGAATCGATCGAATCGATCGAATGGACAAAGGTGGTTACCGTTGGACAAATATTGTCGAACAAGAGTCGGACATGCAAGGGTGTGTTAGAAACATTAGCGAGTGTCTAATGGGTCGAATGGATCGAATGGACAAAGGTGGTTACCGTTGGACAAATATTTGTCGAACGAGAGTCGGACATGCAAGGGTGTGTTAGAAACATTAACGAGTGTCTAATGGATCGAATCAATCGAATGGATCGAATCGATCGAATGGACAAAGGTGGTTACCGTTGGACAAATATTTGTCGAACGAGTGTCGAACATGCAAGGATGTGTTAGAAACATTAGCGAGTGTCTAATGGATCGAATCGATCGAATGGACAAAGGTGGTTACCGTTGGACAAATATTTGTCGTACGAGAGTCGGACATGCAAGGGTGTGTTAGAAACATTAGCGAGTGTCTAATGGATCGAATCGATCGAATCGATCGAATGGACAAAGGTGGTTACCGTTGGACAAATATTTGTCGTACGAGAGTCGGACATGCAAGGGTGTGTTAGAAACATTAGCGAGTGTGTAATGGATCGATCGAATGGACAAAGGTGGTTACCGTTGGACAAATATTTTTCGAACGAGTGTCGGACATGCAAGGATGTGTTAGAAACATTAGCGAGTGTCTAATGGATCGATCGAATGGACAAAGGTGGTTACCGTTGGACAAATATTTGTCGAACGAGTGTCGGACATGCAAGGATGTGTTAGAAACATTAGCGAGTGTCTAATGGATCGAATCGATCGAATCGATCGAATCGATCGAATGGACAAAGGTGGTTTCCGTTGGACAAATATTTGTCGTACGAGAGTCGGACATGCAAGGGTGTGTTAGAAACATTAGCGAGTGTCTAATGGATCGAATCGATCGAATCGATCGAATGGACAAAGGTGGTTACCGTTGGACAAATATTTGTCGAACGAGTGTCGGACATGCAAGGATGTGTTAGAAACATTAGCGAGTGTCTAATGGATCGAATCGATCGAATGGACAAAGGTGATTACCGTTGGACAAATATTTGTCGAACAAGAGTCGGACATGCAAGGGTTTGTTAGAAATATTAGCGAGTGTCTAATGGATCGAATCGATCGAATCGATCGAATGGACAAAGGTGGTTACCGTTGGACAAATATTTGTCGTACGAGAGTCGGACATGCAAGGGTGTGTTAGAAACATTAGCGAGTGTCTAATGGATCCAATCAATCGAATCGATCGAATGGACAAAGGTGGTTACCGTTGGACAAATATTTGTCGAACGAGTGTCGGACATGCAAGGATGTGTTAGAAACATTAGCGAGTGTCTAATGGATCGAATCGATCGAATGGACAAAGGTGGTTACCGTTGGAAAAATATTTGTCGAACGAGAGTCGGACATGCAAGGGTTTGTTAGAAACATTAGCGAGTGTCTAATGGATCGAATCGATCGAATCGATCGAATGGACAAAGGTGGTTACCGTTGGACAAATATTTGTCGTACGAGAGTCGAACATGCAAGGGTGTGTTAGAAACATTAGCGAGTGTCTAATGGATCGAATCGATCGAATCGATCGAATGGACAAAGGTGGTTACTGTTGGACAAATATTTGTCGAACGATAGTCGGACATGCAAGGGTGTGTTAGAAACATTAGCGAGTGTCTAATGGATCCAATGGACGAATCGATCGAATGTACAAAGGTGGTTACCGTTGGTCAAATATTTGTCGAACGAGAGTCGACATGCAAGGGTGTGTTAGAAACATTAGCGAGTGTCTAATGGATCGAATGGATCGGATGGACAAAGGTGGTTACCGTTGGACAAATATTTGTCGAACGAGAGTGGGACATGCAAGGTTGTGTTAGAAACATTAGCGAGTGTCTAATGGATCGAATCGATCGAATCGATCGAATCGATCGAATCGATCGAAGCGATCGAATCGATCGAATGGTGGTTGCCGTTGGACAAATATTTGTCGAACGAGAGTCGGACATGCAAGGATGTGTTAGAAACATTAGAAAGTGTCTAATGGCTCGAATCGATCGAATCGATCGAATGGACAAAGGTGGTTACCGTTGGACAAATATTTGTCGAACGAGAGTCGGACATGCAAGGGTGTGAATTAGAAACATTAGCGAGTGTCGAATGGATCGAATGGATCGAATCGATCGAATGGACAAAGGTGGTTACCGTTGGTCAAATATTTGTCGAACGAGAGTCGGACATGCAAGGGTGTGTTAGAAACATTAGCGAGTGTCTAATGTATCGAATGGATCGAATGGACAAAGGTGGTCACCGTTGGACAAATATTTGTCGAACGAGAGTCGGACATGCAAGGGTGTGTTAGAAACATTAGCGAGTGTCTAATGGATCGAATCGATCGAATCGATCGAATGGACAAAGGTGGTTACCGTTGGACAAATATTTGTCGAACGAGAGTCGGATATGCAAGGATGTGTTAGAAACATTAGAAAGTGTCTAATGGCTCGAACCGATCGAATCGATCGAATGGACAAAGGTGGTTACCGTTGGACAAATATTTGTCGAACGAGAGTCGGACATGCAAGGCTGTGTTAGAAACATTAGCGAGTGTCTAATGGATCGAATGGATCGAATCGATCGAATGGACAAAGGTGGTTACCGTTGGTCAAATATTTGTCGAACGAGAGTCGGACATGCAAGGGTGTGTTAGAAAAATCAGCGAGTGTCTAATGGATCGAATGGATCGAATGGATCGAATGGACAAAGGTGGTTACCGTTGGACAAATATTTGTCGAACGAGAGTCGGACATGCAAGGGTGTGTTAGAAACATTAGCGAGTGTCTAATGGATCGAATCGATCGAATCGATCGAATCGATCGAATCGATCGGATCGATCGAATGGACAAAGGTGGTTACCGTTGGACAAATATTGTCGAACGAGAGTCGGACATGCAAGGGTGTGTTAGAAACATTAGCGAGTGTCTAATGGATCGAATGGATCGAATGGACAAAGGTGGTTACGTTGGACAAATATTTGTCGAACGAGAATCGGACATGCAAGGGTGTGTTAGAAACATTAGCGAGTGTCTAATGGATCGAATCGATCGAATCGATCGAATGGACAAAGGTGGTTACCGTTGGACAAATATTTGTCGAACGAGAGTCGGATATGCAAGGATGTGTTAGAAACATTAGAAAGTGTCTAATGGCTCGAACCGATCGAATCGATCGAATGGACAAAGGTGGTTACCGTTGGACAAATATTTGTCGAACGAGAGTCGGACATGCAAGGCTGTGTTAGAAACATTAGCGAGTGTCTAATGGATCGAATGGATCGAATCGATCGAATGGACAAAGGTGGTTACCGTTGGTCAAATATTTGTCGAACGAGAGTCGGACATGCAAGGGTGTGTTAGAAAAATTAGCGAGTGTCTAATGGATCGAATGGATCGAATGGATCGAATGGATCGAATGGACAAAGGTGGTTACCGTTGGACAAATATTTGTCGAACGAGAGTCGGACATGCAAGGGTGTGTTAGAAACATTAGCGAGTGTCTAATGGATCGAATCGATCGAATCGATCGAATCGATCGAATCGATCGAATCGATCGGATCGATCGAATGGACAAAGGTGGTTACCGTTGGACAAATATTGTCGAACGAGAGTCGGACATGCAAGGGTGTGTAGAAACATTAGCGAGTGTCTATTGGATCGAATGGATCGAATGGACAAAGGTGGTTACGTTGGACAAATATTTGTCGAACGAGAGTCGGACATGCAAGGGTGTGTTAGAAACATTAGCGAGTGTCTAATGGATCGAATCGATCGAATCTATCGAATGGACAAAGGTGGTTAGCGTTGGACAAATATTTGTTGAACGATAGTCGAACATGCAAGGATGTGTTAGAAACATTAGCGAGTGTCTAATGGATCGAATCGATCGAATCGATCGAATGGACAAAGGTGGTTGCCGTTGGACAAATATTTGTCGAACGAGAGTCGGACATGCAAGGATGTGTTAGAAACATTAGAAAGTGTCTAATGGCTCGAATCGATCGAATCGATCGAATGGACAAAGGTGGTTACCGTTGGACAAATATTTGTCGAACGAGAGTCGGACATGCAAGGGTGTGAATTAGAAACATTAGCGAGTGTCGAATGGATCGAATGGATCGAATCGATCGAATGGACAAAGGTGGTTACCGTTGGTCAAATATTTGTCGAACGAGAGTCGGACATGCAAGGGTGTGTTAGAAACATTAGCGAGTGTCTAATGTATCGAATGGATCGAATGGACAAAGGTGGTTACCGTTGGACAAATATTTGTCGAACGAGAGTCGGACATGCAAGGGTGTGTTAGAAACATTAGCGAGTGTCTAATGGATCGAATCGATCGAATCGATCGAATGGACAAAGGTGGTTACCGTTGGACAAATATTTGTCGAACGAGAGTCGGATATGCAAGGATGTGTTAGAAACATTAGAAAGTGTCTAATGGCTCGAACCGATCGAATCGATCGAATGGACAAAGGTGGTTACCGTTGGACAAATATTTGTCGAACGAGAGTCGGACATGCAAGGCTGTGTTAGAAACATTAGCGAGTGTCTAATGGATCGAATGGATCGAATCGATCGAATGGACAAAGGTGGTTACCGTTGGTCAAATATTTGTCGAACGAGAGTCGGACATGCAAGGGTGTGTTAGAAAAATTAGCGAGTGTCTAATGGATCGAATGGATCG